>CM065594.1:32004876-32127376 GCA_033119425.1 Bufotes viridis | reverse complement strand
AATCAGCTTAATGCTTATGATTGGCTGATTGTCTATGGCCAATTTCATATAGGTATTCTACACGTAGAGTGAATTGATTCTAAATGAATTGATTTGACACGATTTTTTAAACAATTGGAGTTGCCTCCTAATCTGAATTTTTTGTGCTGCAATTTGGGCAAATTTTGGAGAGAAGACAGAAATACACAGAAAGACACAAATAAATAAACAAATAAAAAGAATTTTAAAAAGAGAAAAAGATAAAATTTCAGTCCTAGGAGACCTCACAGTGTCATGCACAAATTTTCAGGCCAATTGGAGCACTTTTGATTCGGGTAGAAGTCGTAATGATTCTATTTACAAGTCGTAATGTACATTCAAAAAACACCCTATGCACTTTTAACTGTGCGTACAGGACCTTTGCTTATGCCATGAATCCTCAGCAGGGTTACAACATTTCACTATGGTTAATTTTGACTCAAATGTTTTTGTAAATGACGCCAGCATCCTCTAAGGGGAAGGGAAGTCAAACACAAGTGCTTCCTAGTAAAAATTAAGTAAACTATAGATTAATCCCGACCATCGTAAAGTGGAAGGTAGGCATGCAGGCGCGGATAAGACAAACTCAGTGCATTCGTACCCCTAGGCAAAAGCACTCTAGTCTCTGAATGTGAAGCCATTTATGAAGTCCTTTACCGTGCACAGTCAAAGAGGTTAATTGAAAAATTTCTTAATGTCATTATGAAAAAAAAAACTAGATTAACCCGAGTTAATTCACTTTATTGTTCAAAATAAAGAGGAATAAGCATTGAACTCACTTGCAAATTTCGAGCATGAATTAGAGGTGAGATGTTGTCTTTAAGGAGTTTGCCAATTTAATTAAGATATGGAAAATTACTTATTGTTCTTCGCCACTAAAGTGCTAGGAATTAACAAGTGCCCGCGCTGCCTGCGCTTTTCATATCTTCGCCATGTGTTTGTTTGTTTAATACCCGCAAGACTTCATCGTTAAATCTTCAGTATTTATTTCACTAATTCATCGCTGCGGCAATATGATATAAGCCCCGAACAGCCATTGTAGTCAATCACTAGCGAATAGATGGATCCCAAAAAGGTTTTATTATTAATAGGCATCTGTCTATATTCTGCATACTGTCAACAAAAAAAAAAAAACTAATTCCTTCCAATCTCTTCTTATAACCTTGACTTATGTTTGATTTTGTTTAACTTTTTGGCAATTGTTTTGTTAAATTTGCTCTAGATTTATGGCTTTTAGTTTTTTTTTTTACAATAACATGAACCCCTCTTGTCGTTTCTCCTACAGGAAGTATTACTGAAGAGAGCAGCAGACCTTGTTGAAGCCTTGTACGGGATGCCACACAACAACCAGGCAAGTCATTAATGCATCTTTGAAAACCCATTCAGGAATACACAATTTGGAGAGCCACGCCGTGCACACGAGCTGGCAGGATATCAATACAATCTTATTTGCAATGTATGCCTTTGCCAGCCACCTTAAGGGCAGTGTAATGTGATGAGAAGCACCGAAGGGGGAAGAAAAAGCTTCATCTTTCCCGTTTTTCTTCTTAGAGCTCGTTTTCCTATCAGAAATGACAATTAGGTGTGAGGTGCCAAAAGCATAAGCAATCATTAAGACGAGAGAGTAACCTTGAACCGGGTCCAAAATATACAGTGACTAATAGCAAAGCCTGCAGTAAACCTGCCAAGTAGAGGCAAGAGAAAATATTTGACTAAATTGTAACAGTCATGCCATTGCCCTGAAACAAATGTATATATACTGACAGTGTTATTTAGCATAACTAGGTCCGGTTCGTGTTGCGCACTGTAATATATTCCCGTGTCTTCTGAGGAAACAAGACAAGGCGATGATGTGGTCTCTGCGCTGACTTTTCCATCCATCTGATAGCTCCAAACTAGGAGAAGCTTTGTTTGATGGCTGTTGAGACAAACATGTATGATTCCATGGATAACAATGTCTATGTTTATTGCGGTGTAGGAGATAATCCTGAAACGAGCAGCTGACATTGCTGAAGCATTATACAGTGTGCCACGCAATCACAACCAGATCCCCTCGCTTGCCAACACTCCATCTCACAGCGGCATGATGGGCGTAAACTCGTTCAGCAGCCAGCTAGCAGTTAATGTTTCAGAGACATCACAAGCTAATGACCAAGGTAGGTGGTTACGCAAGACCTCATTCTATAGGCTGCTCAATGGGGGTTCGTTAACATCTACTCGAGTCGGTTGATGTCATCAGCATTATATTGCTCTTAAACTGTCCATAGTCAACATGATCCGAACCTTCCTTCCCCCTTCCGTAAGGACCATGTATTGTTTTAGCCCCATGTAGATGCATAGGATAACTCTATTGGCACCGGCAATGACATTCGAGCAGTTGTAATTAGATGTCTCAAGGTAGTAGAGTAGCTTGCGAGATATGGGTAAAAGGTAAGGGTCTAAAGTAGACTTAATGTAGGAACCTAGTAGTCATTAGAAGGGGAACACCACTGTAAAGGCAGCCTTTTAAAAGAAATTCAGAGTAATACATATGTTGTAGATGCATAGAATAACTCTATTGGCACGGGCTATGACATTCGAGCAGTTGTAATTAGCTATCTCCAGGTAGTTGAGTAGCTTGCGGGATGTGTGTAAAAGGTAAGGGTCTAAAGTAGACTTAATGTAGGAATCTAGAAGTCATTAGAAGGGGAACACCACCGTAAAGGCAGCCTTTTAAGAGGAATTCAGAGTAACAAACATGTTGTTGCCTGTCAGCGGTGGCATTTGAAGGTCTAGAAAAGGCTGAAAGTTCATCTTCTATGTTGGTACAAACCAGGAATCAAGCCTGTTGATAATTGCTACTAAGGAGCAATGTGAAAGGAACTGACACAATTGGATCGAAGAAAGCTTTTGTTGGCTGTCTAAGCCTGCGAGGGAACAACATAGTGTGTGCTCATAGATGATTTAAGCAGGGCTGGTGTGATAAGGTTATCTTAAACTGCAACCGTTGATAGGGCAGTAAGAGGCATTGTGAAGTAAAGCATGTGTGATCAATAAATCTGTGTAGCATTTGATGTGGATTCACGGGGAAGGAAGCAGAAGTGTCTATTATAAATGATAGTAACATTATCTTTTGTTTGCTGGGTTGCTGTTTCTCACAGTAGGCTACAGTCGTAATACAAGCAGTGTATCACCACGAGGATACGTTCCCAGCAGCACCCCACAGCAGTCCAATTACAACACAGTCAGCAATAGCATGAATGGGTATGGAAACACTGGAATGCCCAATTTAGGAGTTCCTGGCTCACCTGGGTTCCTGAACGGCTCATCCGCCAACTCTCCCTATGGCAGTGAGTGTTCTTCTTAATTCTTCTGCATTCAGCTATTTCTAATTTGGTTGCTTTTATTTTCTTTACATTTTGGTTTATTATTTTTATTTTTTTATTTATATTTTTGCTTTATTATTTTTGGCAATTTTTGCTATGAGTTACCGAATAAGAGGATGGGTGACTGAAGGCTGGACATTCTGGACAATTGAAATAAAGAGATAAATGATCAAGGATAGTATGCAATAGCATAATTTCACATGCTGCATACCACACACGCACACAAAAAAATTAAATTTTCGGTCTCTGTAAGATTTTCTTACTATTCTCATGCCATGCTTTCAATTCTGATGGAAAGAATGTTGTGTGGACAGTATGAGTGTGGTTCATTGCAATCCATTTATATGACACATCATTGTATATTTTATACAGTATGGTGTCTGATAGGAACAACAGAAGGACCCAACAACTATTAGCCTAAGCCCTTTTATACAGCTAATCCTTCATTTGTGTTTCTACTTGAAGGCTAAGGTGTTAGACACACTTGGAAGCTACAAACAATCGGCACTACTACTGGTCAGTCATACAGTACCACTGCGATTGGGCTAAGAATCGTCCTCATATGAATTCTAGTATGTTAGGACTCTTGGCTAGCACCCCATATGCTTAGATAAGACTATACTACCAGAAACGTCTTATATGGAAACCCCCAAGATTTCCTTATCCAGAGAGTGGCCACGCAAACATTTTCATTTATTTCTACTTTCGCACTATTATTTTTTTAATTTATTTACTGTTCCCAAACTCATAAGGCAAGACCATTAAATTCTCCTTTTATGTTTTGCCATGAGAGAAGTAGAGAAAAAAAAACTCTTTTTGAGTCCTGATTATTTTTGCTTTATTGCAGTAGTACCGTCAAGTCCTACAATGGCAGCCTCCTCGGTCACCCTCCCTTCAAACTGTAGCAGTACACACGGCATTTTCTCATTCTCACCTGCAAATGTCATCTCTGCAGTAAAACAAAAGAGTGCGTTCGCCCCAGTCGTCAGGCCCCAAGCTTCCCCTCCACCATCCTGCACCAGCGCAAACGGTAATGGACTTCAAGGTGAGTTAAGCTTTGAATGAGAATTTTTTGTTTAACTGTAACTTGTGTCGGTTCATGTGGAAATCTTGACTATTTCTGGGTCTTTCGTTAACCTATTAACTGCACCAAATAATTACTTTTCCATTCTGGTCTGGAAACCCACCAGTCCAATGCAATCCACTGGGCTTCCTTGTTGCCAGTCTTTTTTGGGAAGGTTTAGTATGCCTTCCATTTGAGAGTAGCATCTTACTGCTTATTCGCACGTCCATATTAAAGATCATCCGTGTTGTAGCATGGACAATTTTAGGTCTGTATACGGACCTGGCCACCATTGGAAACTATTGTCAGTTCATTTATCTGAGACATGGACCCAAGATTGAACATATCCTGAATTTCTTGGGTCCATGTCAAAAAATGGTGGTGTGAATAGCACTACTTACTTCTATGGTTCTGTGTACTATCCATGTGCAGACAACTGTGCAAAAAGATAGTGCTCAAACAAATAATATGCTTGTATGAATAGGTCCTTTTGTAAAAGATTTCTTCTAAATGTAATCAGTGACAATGGCTTGGCAACAAGGGGCACAGATGTAGTAACCGACACAATGTCTCTACTACAGAGGGGTTTATAGGTCCCTCTTGTACAAAAGTACAATGACTTCTCATTCTAGCTTCATTGATTTACTAATGAGTATATTTTGTTGTGTACATAGATTCCATGCACCATGACATCATCACATATAGGTCATGTGACATCATCAGCAGTTAGATGGTCACCAAGGAATAGCTTTTGCTACTCCTCAGCCATACAATAAGCCATCCATGGTTTCCCCTTTAAGCTATCACTTATCATGGTGATGTGTTAGTATTCTGCCATTTCTTGATTCCCTTACATGCAAATTCATTATGTTGCCACAATATCCAAATGTCTGAAAATTACAAAAAAGGTCACTAGAGTCTTGACAGTCCATGATATTTATGATAGTAGTATTCAATGCTGCAAGATATATCAAGTATGTTTCTTATTTTTCAGACATGTATTATACTACCACATTCCAAAAATGTTGAAATTCGTAAAGCTAGAACCAGTGCTGCATAATGTGAGACATTTTCATCTTTTAATGTTTCATAAAAAAGAACCGTTTACAATTGAGATATTTGTTATTTGACTAAATACCAACATCCCTCCTTCCTTCCAGTTGAATGGAATAAAAGATTTAAAATTCCATTAAAATCAGTATAAATTAAACATAAATGGTCTAAAATGTGACATTTGCAAAACTAACAATTCACAGATGACAAATAACTATTTATGTGGCAAAACAATATTCATAAAACACTCATATAGGGTTTATGTTCCTGAGATAAAGCTACTAAGCTACTACTAATCCCGACGCCTCCAGGTTCTCTGCTCATAATGTAATGTGAATATTGACTTCTTAAAGAAACACTGTATCCAAAAGCATAGCAATCATTTCTATATGAGTAACAGTCTGAACATATCTTATTTCTCAAAATTTTTAAATGTAGAATCTGGAGAGGAAGATGGTTGGGGAGGGTATACTACATGTATAGGAAGTGGCATCTCTGTCCTTTTTCCATTGGGCGTTTGCTTTGAGAATGGCACAAAACACCAGAGACTTCATGATTCAAAATGTATGTACAATTAAACCATAGTATAATAGATATGAATAATTATAGAGTCCTTAACCTGACTTGCATGATGTCCCACTTCCATTGCTTTAATGTGGGCCCATCACCTACACACAGGAAGTTTTCCAAAATTTTTATTTTGTTGATTTTTGGCCAAATTCATTGAATTTCCATACAGTGCCCACTGGGAAAGTAATGGAGTCAATGTAGGAAAGATGTAAGAGCCAATGCAAATAGCAGCAGTGTTGCCTACATTGACCAACCAGATTACAGATCTTAGATCTGCTGATCATGGGCAACTACTCCAATTCTTTTGCATTGGCTTGTATAATCATACCCAATGCCTCTAGCCACATTGTTGGGCTGCATCCTCACAAATGCTAGTCCTGGCCTTGACGTTTAAGTCTTTCTTATGTGTAGGTGCCTGGCGCTTTATAACTATATGAAGCAATTAATCATTTAATACTCTTTTCTATAAAGTTTGATATATATTTTGACTTAAAATGTTGTATGAATTTTAATATAAAGAAATTGGTAGAAGTCGAATTTTAAAATCAGAGAGACTTCTTTCCATATGTCCTATTAGGACATATGAACATCATAGAAAAGCCAGAAAGGAAAGCCACTAACAAAAATCCCCGGCCAGTCTATGTATTACATGAACGGCCATACATCTAGTTGGCCGCCATATAATACAGAGGAAATGTGTGGCTACTGTCTCATTTGGCAATCACAGCTGAGTGCCAGTGGTTCCTTCAAGAGAAATCCCTTTAAAAAGCATATTTATAATATATAAAATATTAGTGGTGTTGGCCATGGCAAAAAATCAGGTTGCATATATCAGCAACACTCTTCCTCTTTGCATTTAATTGCTCTTGTTTTCCATCATATATTTGACTGTAAAATTATCTGCTCCATATTAAGCTCCTACGTGGCACATTAATAAACCACTTTATTTTTGGGTGCAGAGAATGGTATACATGGCCCATTTTTCAATAACAATTATTACGATTCTCGCAAAGTGCCAAATGATAATTATTTCCCTCTCCAATGTTACAGTAAATTTGTATACATGGGAGACATAAGTCTTCTCAGCCATAAACTGGTAACTGTATTCCTAAAACAAATTAATATCGTTGGGATTAATGAACTGAGAAATTGAAGCTTAGATCACTACATAAGCAAATTTATTAATGTTACACATAAATTAGTGAGGGGAAAAATAAGTTTTAATGAAAAGAAAGGCAAAAATGTAGAAATGGCAATTGTTCATCTCCAGCTTTGCTTCCAGTTTACTAAGGATTTTGTAGGGCTGGAGATCTTCTCTCTAGTAATTCTGCATGAGAAAACTAAAAAAATAAAATAAAATAAAATTGTATGTATCACAAACCAGGTTCTCCCAATGGGCTTGAGCAGTAAAAAAATAAAATAAAATAAAGAGAGCCCTGGCTCATAAGATTTTAATTTAGAACTAGAGAAATGTCTGGTCCTGGCTGGTGAGTGAGTTGGCTTCATCTGACATTACCAGTACTGACCATGTTGTTTTTCAGCTGTCAACATGACCAGTCTCCTGGGAGCCTGGGCCACTGTTTGCTATTAGCAAAACGCTAAGAGAAATATCATATGTGGGAGGCAGGGTGTTTTGCACCAAAATGTCAGAACACTCTCCTTGCTTAAATGTTCTTCTTCTTTGTTACATTAGATTTTGCTGCACTTATATAAAAGATGTCCACCCCAATTTCTCTCTTGTATGATACCCAAATTAAACAAAATTTAAAATAAAAGAGAATTTGCAGATTTCTATTTGTGTGCTGCCTTCTGGTTAAACGTAATTTTCTGTAGAACTAAAGGCCCATAGACATGGTTGTAATACAGACCCATGTTGCATGTGGGGAATGTATCACCAAATATATCTATGTCCTTGCTTTTTTACAAAAACACACATTCTTTTTTTCTCGTGGATTCATATGGAATCTATAAGACAAAAATTGTGGTGTGTTCCAATCGATGAAAAATTATTCTCCCATAGAAGCATTGCTTCTCACTGTATGGTGGCACACAAAGTGCCTTAAACATCAAAATGTAAGAATTATGTGAAACATTCACGATACATAGGGTTTAAGCAAGATCTTAGATTATTATTATATGCCCTTTGAGCATTCCCTTATCTAATTATTATTTTGTATGAATGGCCATGAGGAGCCCAAATTTTCATCTTCATCCAATTTGAAGATGACAATTGGCTTTGATACTGAGTGATTCTGGAGATCAAAAACACTCAATATAGCATGTAAATTAACCAACATGTTGGTATATGTATATGTAGACTGGTATATTCCTACCACTGGATCTCCAACCTCTAGCATATAGTGGATCTGAGGACAGTGTTATGCCTCAGATGCATGTTTATAGGCCCTATCTCATCTCACCAGTAAGCATTTCCCACAATATCGGTATACCCAGACCATGAATTGCTTTGGGTTGCCTCTGATTTCCAATCCCAAATGATCACAGCCTGGAGATAATCTCTCCAGGGTCTCTTTAAATATAAAATCTAGTGTTGAGTGAATCAAAGTCCGATCCGAATTTCAGGGAAAATTCGATTCCCCGCAAAATGGAATTTCCTTGCGCTTCATGGTAGCGAATCAATTTTCCCAGAATGGCGGTAACAAATAAAAAAAAATCATACTTACCTCCATTTGAACACAAAAAGCTGGCCACCGCCATCTGGATTGCAGATCTCACAGGAAATCCCATGCGCAGAGACGTATGACGTCACCACGCCGTTTGATGTAATTACGTCATCACGGGCCTCTTCAGATTTCACGCTAGATTTTCAATCAGGATTGTGGTGCTCAGCTCTTCAAACGGAGGAGGCAAGTATGATTTTTTTAAATTTGACACTGTTATTACTGTCAGATGCCGCGATCAGCTATGAATGCAACATCTGAGGGGTACAATGATGGGAGGTGGTGCAATTACCACTCCCTGTCATTGCACCCACTACTTACAAAGAAATGAGCTTCGAAATGAATTTTTTTGCTAAATTTGGCGAAGCAGTCAAATCAAATTTTTAATACTTGGCTCATCTGTAATAAAATCCATTGAAGTTACCAATAAAGTCTCCAGATTCCAACCAAATGGCAGCAGAATTCTGCAAAGCAACTTATAATAATCTAAAAATTGACAAATTATAAAAAAATAGAATCCCCGATAAAATAGAATAGTTACTCAATCTTTAGGACTTTCACTAATAAAAAGAGAACGTGTAGGCCTGTTAAGCTAATGTAATCTTTCCTCTTTTCTTCTAGCTATGTCGGGTCTTGTAGTTCCACCAATGTAAAGTCACTTTTGTCTACTTGCTTGTAGCATCAAGCTTCAGAAGAAAGCTTCAGGGGACACATTTAGTGTATTAAGGAGTACTGACGGAAACCAGTATCTTCAGAACAAAAAAAACACCGGGAAGCGAAATGCTACAAACTCTTTGTTTTACAAAGATTTTATTTGAACTTATTAGAACTCGACCTGCAACACGATCGACTTCTTCATGAACAATTCCATTTGGTCGACTGAACTTTTCTCATATTTTTCACCTTTCTCAATCCTGAAGAAGATGGGGGAACAAAAGCGACGTCTATTTTGTACAAAGTTTCTGATTATGTCTTGGCTTTGTCTAGTACTTGCTCTATGTTGGGACAAAAACATTGTGGATGCACCGTTCCGAAATTCTCATGAAACACTGATGAAAAATGCCTCAGAACATTTTTCAAATACTCATTATTGGACTCACAATGGTTGTGTATCTCTATAATGTGAAATATTTTTTTTGTGGTGAAAAAGGGGGCCAAGGAGGTTTGAGCCATCAAACTGGAAAAAAAATAAAAATATATGAATCATTTAAATTGGGAGGGGAGGGGAAAAAGGGGAAACTTGGGCGGGGAAAAGGGTTTATCATTGCTTAACTTCATCTTAATGAAATGGAACTTTGTAACTTATTGTAGTTAGGAATTGTAACTTTGATATTGAATTCTCTTGCCTTCAACAAGCACACTGACAGAGGGGGATGCTACTGTCTGTTGGTTCCAATATACTTCCACTGCTAGAGCTTCCTGTTAAGCAAGTGTGACCTGCATCATTTTTTTCAACTTCTTGCTCGCACTGTATACTATTGCATTCTTAGGCTACTGTGAAGTCTATGTTTCTTGTACCAGAAAATTGTCCTTTTGACTTCTAGAACCTTATTCCCTAATGTGTTTTGTATGTGGTTATAAAATTGTAGACTTTTGTGATTTTGCCAAAGTTGTAGCTAAATATTTATACACTTGTCTTGAATTTTTTTTTTCAGATCCACTTAAAATATTTGAGAGCCTATTTTATTCCTTATGCCTTTTTATGCGGAATAAAATAATCTTGACACTTTGTTTCACGTGAACACTTGCAGTCACTAAGGGAATTTAATTTTGTAACATATCAATTATAAATATTGTATTTATCTTTGAAATTTTGTATATTGCTTTCCATTGTTTTATTTTATGTTCTTGTATGTATGTATTATTATTATAATTATTGTTATTTTTCTATTTGTTCGATGTTTTTTGTTTTTATGTTTTTTTATGGTTTTTATTTTGGGCTGGTGTTGATGTGCTGAGAAAAATCAGCATTAAGCCAAGAAAGGTTGCCTTCATACTGTATGTTCTTTTTTAATGAATCATGGTGTCCAAAAATTTCATTTGTACTTTCAGAAATGTGCTATTGTTTAGACCTTCCGTCCTTTTTTTTATTATTTTGAGGAATAGTCAAATTCATTCTTTATTTTTATATTATTTTTAAGTTATCTGAACAAATGATTTTTTTTCAAATAAAAGTTGTTTGTTGTATAGTCAAAATCAAAAAATTGTGCCACATGGCTGTAATTAATATTAGTAGAACAAAAATGTGCATGATTACCCAACCACAAATACCACGGGCTTTGTGGTTGTATGTTTATTTTAACTTTTTTTTATTATTATTTTTTTTATAGAATGTAAAAATCATTTTAGCTGCCACTCATAAGACTTGCCACATAGTAAAAACTGTGCTTACTGGACAAATTCAGAGGCCGGAAATATTAAATATAAAATTCACAGCTGATATTTTGATTAAAAAAGTTTGCCACATTAGTTTCTCTGATGCCTTAAAGTTATTTTCTTTCTTCTTTTTTTTTATTATTTTGCGCTATTTATCACGGGCTTACACCAGGATTTCTAGTTATCACATAATTACTATGATTTCTGGTGTAAAACTAAAAATAAATAGAGGGGAAAAAAAGCACAATCCTGGTATAAAATGATGTCACTCCTTTTCTACATCTGTCTTCTGCTGCACTCTGCACTCTCAAACTCATGCACTGTTTCATAAAAATTCAACGGTAATACTCAACTTTTTTATATATTTTCTAATGGACATTTTTTGTAGCAAGTCCCATTAGCTGAGACTTTTTAATTGGGAAGACGTCCTTGGTAAACGATACGACCCATTAGTGCCAAAATCATAGTTTGTAAAGGTGACGGACTGGTTAATATTTTTGTTTTCCTTTGCACTATAGACATTGCTATTACAGCGGTGTGAATACTTTTGCAAACTGCAGCAGAATTAAATTTCTACACAAAAAGGAGAGACATTTTATTTTAATTTCTAGGCAAAACGCATATTGGTAATGTGTTGTAAAATAGTGGAAGCTATGGTATGACACGGACTTGAGATGCTTTGCACATTTATGTTATGAGAGCTGATAGGCTTAGCAAAATGGTAAAAAATCGAGACACTTTTAAAAAAAATATGAAAATTAAAAAAAGCCTCGTTTTTATTTTGTATAGGAAAGGTTCAAATAAAGAAAAAAAAAGAGGTCATGTGTACATGTTAAAACATTTGCAAGTTATTTCATTAATGCAGTCTGTTTGTGTTCTAGATTAGTTAGTCAGTTCACACAATGTCTCCAGAATGAACGCTTCACTAAATGGTAGATCTTACTGTTAAAGACCCTACAATAAGATTGTTTTATCTGTACATTTTTTCAGATATTTAACTGTATAAAATGTTCATTTTACACAATATTTAATTAAAGTATTTCTTGTCTGTGAATTTCACTTTTTAGTAATTCTATCTGAAGTTTGATTATTAAAAAAAAAGTCTTGCAAAACACACACAAAAAAAGAAAGGAACAGAATGTTGGGGTTTCTTTTATACAAATTTTTACGTCTCTGATTTTGGAAGAGATAGAAATTAACACCACATTAAGGATTGTTTATTTTAAAAAATGTGTCAATTCAGCATCAGTACCGAAAACCCCAAAAATTGTGCAAGCAAAAATTCTCAAAATATTTAAAAAGATCATTCTGCCACACGATACCCATTATAACAGCAATTAGCCATTCTTTCCAAGCAGAGGCATACAGAGAGGAGGCCCTATAGCAGGGATGCCCAACCTGCGGCATTGTAGTTTTGCAACAGCAGGAGGGCCGCAGGATGTCTTCCCTATAGCATAGATTAGAATGGGACTCTTTTCTGGTAACACTACAACAAACTGGGACAAAAAGGCTTAATGCTTGTCTGTCCCCATTTCTTTTCCATGATTCTTGATGGTTAAGATTGTAGGAGCAGGGATCCCTGCCCAGGTTGGTTGGACCCTCTCCAGAATGCATCTGCTGTTGTTAGATTGTCTCATTTTTACAACTTTGAATCATTGTATTAACCCAGAATTGCCACCCCGTATTGGCACTGATACTGCCACCATGCCTGACCGCGACTTGGTTTTATGATATGCAAATTAAAATATTTGGAAAATTAGTTATGCAATTGTGGCTGTCGACTGATTATGCGTTCTACCTTATCTATTCACCATGAGAAAACCATGATAGGTTGGGTTTCATCCATCATACCTAGATTTGCAGAACATGCTGCTGGTCACCTGGCAGGCTTTACTAGTGTACTTCGCCAGGGCATCCTTAAACAAAAACCTTTCCGTATGAAAGACCTATTAAAATAATGACAGTGTAACACCCTACAATTGGCCCCACTAAATGGACCCTCAAAGTGCCAAATGAAGTGCTAGAAAGAAAGCTAGTTTTTTTTGTGAAATCACATGGACTCCTCTCAGCAAGCCAGAAACTCTGAAAAGGATCATGTGGTGCGGCCAAGGACTCTTGTCTCTGTGGACTCCTGTGTTTGGTGGCTACATCTGGTCAGAGGCATAACAGTAATTCTAGTTGATGATTTTACGATGATTGTGATGTCTATCTGCTCTACTTATTCTTTGTGCTTCTATTATGGGGTCCTTTACACGGGCCGAGAATCGCATAGATAATCGCTAACGAGCGTTCATAGTAATGATGATCTGGCGGTGTAATTGTACCGCCGATTACCCAATGAATGAGGAAAACGCTCGTTCCTCAGGTAATTGGATCATTTGTGCGAACACAAAAATCCTCGTTACACGATCTGCTGCCGGGAAACAACGAATCGTTATGGGGAAGAGTGATGGCATTTGTGCTCATTCCTCCCCATCTCTGGAGGAAATCGCTGCATGTAAATGTACCATTCTCCTCACTGTCTAAAGGGACCTTTAGGGGCATCATCTCTGGCTTCTGGAGAGGTCCTGAATGGGCCACAGCCCTCTATGATGTCCATATGATAATAGGGCATGAGGATGGGAATTGTCCTGATGGGACAACTCTCTAAAAGGGTTGCAGTGCCACCATTAAATGTTATTTTAATATGCCCTATTATATTAATATGCCCTTTTATATTAATATGCCCTATTATATTAATATGCCCTATATATTAATATGCCCTATTAGCAAGAAAAACAAACTACTGTAACAAAAAGTCTCCAGTTGTGAGATATTCCCACTTCATTATAATGGTGCCCCCTGGTGTTTAATCAGTATAGTCACTAGCACATCCATCTGCTGAGCTTCAGTTTCAACTGCCATCAGCCATATCGACTGTGTCAGTCACAAGGAGAGAGCTTCAGCATGAAAGGACACAGCCCCGCAGCATAAAGGACATGCCCCTCAACTGCCAGTCTGAAGAAAACCTACCACAGCAAGTGAAGCAATGAATGCAAAGTGATTGCGGTGTACTGTACAGGGTTTGATTGTCATTTTTTACATCAATCATGGCATAACCCCTCCAGGGAATCAGCTTGACCTAGGAGACATAATAAATATCAGGTCAAATAATTGCTCTAAACCTAAATCATAATTTCTCCTTTGAAGTGTTCACATTTGTTCAGTCATCTAATGTTGCTACTATTATTAAGGCTACATTCACACGACCGTATTTTTCATTCCGCATCCGATCCGCATCCGTTTCCGTTTTTTGCGGAATAGATACGGTCCCATTCATCTCTATGGCCTTTTAAAATTTGCGGACAACTTTCCGTAAGTTGTCCGCATCCGTGTGTCCGCATATTTCATCCGCAAAAATATGAAGCATGTCCTATAATTGTCCGCAAAAATCGGTCCTCAGCCCCATAGAAGTCAATGGGTCCAAAAAAAACGGATAACATACGGAAAGGTTTCCGTATGTTATCCGTATTTTGCGGATCCGTTTCCGTATTATTATCCTTGACAACTAATTTTATCTCTTTTTTTTTTTTCCCTCCCTCCAGTTCAGTATTTTGCGGATCCGCAAAAAACGGAAGACATACGGAAGCCTTCTTCCGCAAAATGCGGACATACGGCTTCCGTTTTTTGCGTCCGTAAAATACGGATGAAAAAAATACGGTCGTGTGAATGTAGCCTAAGGCTGATGATGTAGGAGAGGGATATCTGTCACCTCTCCAGACCAGTCTGTTTAGTAAATATCTGTATTCTTCATAAAATAATAATTCTGGAGCATCTGTTCTTAGAACTTCTCATTATACCATTCCTCTGGTATTACTTCTAGAAATTTATGAAGAAATTGACAACTGGCTGTTACAGTTTGGAGGTATGTCCCTGTGTACGCTGACGCTGCCCAATCAGTGCTGCCAGTATAAGACCAGTATCGGCATCAGACAGTATTGGATACACCTTTTTAACAAGGGGAATGGTAACTCCCAATTGTCAATTTAGACAAACATTTCTAAGAGGAATAACCAGAGGAATGGCACAGCACAGAGTTGTAAGAAGAAATGCTCCAGATTTATTTCATGAACAGAAACATTTATACAAAAACAGGCAAGTCCCTTGTAAGACAATATCCATATCTGTGTATTCATCCAGTCATTTTTCTAAAATACTCTAGACAATTAAGACTTCAGGTTTCCATTCTCAAATTGCAATAAGAGTTAAACTGAGCTCTGCTCCAAGTATATATATAGCAATACATATGTCTTGGTATTGATCAGTGGAATACGGTTACTTTACCTTGTCTTGAAGGCAGCAGATGTTGTGTGATGTTGCGATAATCCACTTTTTCTTCTCTTACAGATTACCAGACACTGAAACAATGGATTGACAATCTGTCCATCTCTGTAATGTAAACCTGAAGTCAAAGTAAATGCACTTCAAGGAAGACAAAATAACAATTAAAAAAAACGAATGTATAGCAATTATACCTTATAATAATTCACACTGTGACACAAATACAATCTAATGCTGCATTTAGACGCACCAATAATCGTCCAGTTTATCGGTAATGTCCGTTCCTGTGAACGATCGTTCCCATTCATCTGGCCGTCTAAATGTGCCGCTGATCACCCGATGAATGTGCGGCCTCCTTCAATGAGCGAGCAGCCGAAGGTCGGGAAGGAACGCCCATCTTAATGCTGCCTTTAGGTGAATAAAATAAAAAATAAGTAAAAGAAAAATATATTGGATTGTGAGGGCTAATCCTGAAGTAATCCGGGTGTAAAGGGACTGTTCCTCCGCTTCCCCCATTGGAATACAGCAATTCCTCTGACAACCATATGGAGTGTTGTCACTACAATGTGACAAGAGAAGGGAAGGGCATTCCCTTCAGTGATATCCTTATTCCCCTCCCATTTCAGAATATTGAGATATTTTGAATACAATTCTTCAGGTCCAAAAGTGCCCATCTGAGCTAAAGTAGAGGCATTCATATCTACCAGTACTGTGCTGAAGGGGCCCAATGCAAAATCTGTAACAGGGGCCCCACCTAATGCTGGTGTCTTCTTTCATAATTCTTTAGGGTACTTTCACACTGGCGGTATTCTTTTCCGGCATTGAGTTCTGTCCTAGTAGCTCAATACCGGAAAAAACTGATCAGTTTAATCCTAATGCATTCTGAATGGAGAGCATTCCGTTCAGTATGAATCAGTTCAGTCCCTCTTACGTTTTTTGGCCGGAGAACATACCACAACATGCTGCGGTATTTTCTCCATCCAAAATTCCAGAACACTTGCCGGGATGCTGCATCCGGCATTCATTTCCATTGAAATGTATTAGTGCCGGATCCGGCATTAAAATTACCGCATTGATGGATCCGTCTCTCCAGTTGTCATCCGGTCTGCGCATGTGCAGACCTTTAAAAATGTAAAAAGGTAAATACCGGATCAGTTTTTCCGGATGACAACTGGAGAGACGGATCCGGTACTGCAATGCATTTGTGAGAGGGATCCGCATCAAGATCCGTCTACAAATGATATCCGTTTGCATACAGATTGCCGGATCCGGAAACGCAACTGTGAAAGTAGCCTTATTTATAAACAGAAGCAGAAACAAAAAACAAACAAGAGACACACTGTATCAGAATCAATGTGGCATTGTAAGAGAACATGGAATAAAAGATAAAAGAAAAGAAGAGAATGCTGGCACCAGATCTCTAATGCAAAATCTGTAACAGAAGCCCTGGTCTACCATCTGACATTTATAATGTTGGTGTCTCTTTATCTGGCAAAGAGGCCCCTGGGGCTGTTCAGGCTGGGTCTAACTACTAGTAGATCATGACCACCAATCCACTAATTGCCACCATTACAGTGCCCACAGTGGTTGTCTTATACCCAGAGGAAGAAATCCGTTCTCTTTTTGGAATTGCCCTGCCTGCAGTTGTGGAATTACCATGAAGATGGAGGCCTGCAATCTGCAATGAGGTAGGGCTGAAACGATTACTCGATTGAATCGAGTAATTAAACACAAAAAAATCCTCAATGCAAATTTTTTTGCATCGAGGATTCATTTGTGTCATGTGACCATCAAGCGGAAGTGAAGCACTTGCTATTACCCACTGCTCCGTGGTCACCCGCCGCCCGCACTGCGCTGCTCTGTATCCTGACACATCGTCAGGTCATGGTGCAAGTAAACGGTCACTATGACCCGGCACTGTGTGACGTCATGATGACAGTGCAGAGAAGATGGCAGAGAAGATGATGAGGAGCTGTGGAGAAGTGCCCCTACAGGAGAGGTAAGTACTGGTGCTGGGGACATGGCTAGGAGGGGGAGATGGTGGCACAGGGGGGCAAGCTGGAGGCACTGGGGGGCAGCTGGTGGCACTGGGGGGGCAGCTGGTGGCACTGGGGGAAGCTGGTGGCACTGGGGGCAAGCTGCTGACACTAGGGGGCAAGCTGCTGGCACTGGGATGGCAGCTGGTGGCACTGGGAGGCAGCTGATGGCACTTGGAGGAGCCTCATGGCACTGGGTGGCAGCCGATGGCACTGGGGTGGCAGCTAGTGGCACTGGGGGGTAGCTGATGGCACTGGGGGCCACTGATGGCACTGAGGGGGCAACTAATTGCACTGAGGAGCAGCTGATGGCACTGGGAGACAGCTGATGGCACTGAGGGGGGGCAGTTGATGGCAATGGGGGACAGCTGATGGCACTGGAAAGGATGCTTATGTCACTGGAGGGGCAGCTGATGGCACTGGGGGCATCTAATGGCACTAGGGGGAGTAGCTGACAGCACTAGGGAGAAAGCTGATGGAACTGGGAGGGGGGGAGCTGATGGCACTGAGGGAGAGCTGATGGCACTAGGGGGAAAGCTGATGGCACTGGGGGGAAAGCTGATGGCACTGGGGGGAAAGCTGATAGCATGGGGGGGCTGGGGGCAAGCTGCTGGCACTGGGGGGCAGCTGGTAGCACTGGGGGGACAGCTGATGGCACTGGGGGGAGCCTGATGTCACTGCGTGGCAGCTGATGACACTGGGATGGCAGCTGGTGGCACTGGGGGGCAGCTGATGGCACTGAGGGGGCAGCTGATGGAACTTGGGGGAGCCTCATGGCACTGGGTGGCAGCTAGTGGCACTGGGGGGCAGCTGGTGGCACTAGGGGCCACTGATGGCACTGAGGGGGCAACTAATTGCACTGAGGGGGCAGCTGATGGCACTGGGAGACAGCTGATGGCACTGGGGGGCAGCTGATGGCACTGGGGGACAGCTGATGGCACTAGGGAGGATGCTTATGTCACTGAGGGGGCAGCTGATGGCACTGGGGGGGCAGCTGATGGCACTGGGGGGCATCTGATGGCACTAGGGGGAGTAGCTGACGGCACTGGGGAGAAAGCTGATGGCACTAAGGGGGGGAAGCTGATGGCACTGGGGGAAAGCTGATGGCACTGGGGGGAAAGCTGATGGCATTGGGGTTAAAGCTGATAGCATGGGGGGGCTGATGAGTTTTTATAAAGAAAAACATTCTTTTAATTAGTTTTTTGTTAATAGAGTACTCGATTAATCGTTGGATTAATTGATAGAATACTCGATTACAAAAATAGTCGATAGCTCCAGCCCTACAATGAGGTTGCCTAATTTGAACAACACTGCAAATGGTGTTAGGGTGTGTTCACATGGAGTTTGTAGTGCACATTTTGGCATATGCAACAGGAAAGCTTCTGGAATATAGGTCACATGTTCACTCAATGGAGGCCAAAAGCATGTCCTTCAGAGCTTCATAATGAGTCCAAAAAAACATACTCCACGGTATACATTTCGGTACATGGGAGTTATTTGGTGACATATGCCATTGTATGCCTATGTATCGGAGGTGTTTGTAATGAAATTCTTCTGACGTACATCTCTGGTATATAAGTCAGCTGTGAATGCCTCCTTAGTAATAATTTGTGTCTAACACTTAGGGTTCATGCACGTAGCCATTGCCGTTTTTGCAGTCTGCAAATTGCGGATCAGCAAAACACGATACCATCTGTGCGTGTTCTGCATTTTGCGGAACAGAACATCCTGTCCTCTGTAGAACTGTCCTATCCTTGTCCACAAAACAGAAAAGAATAGGATGTGTTCTAGATTTTTTTACAGGGCCGTGGAACGGATATACTGATGGCCTAAGATCTAGATACTTTAAAGGCAATTGAAAAATATGGTAACAGGGGGGTTTCCTATCACAACTTTACATGATTATCAAATCATCCAGATGCAGATGCTGAATAAGAATTTTGGATACAATGAATATGTTCAGAGGTGCAACTGGCAACTAGTAATCAATATAATCAGGAACTCACTAATGTAATCAATAGTCACTGAGGCCGAGGCCTGTTTACATGTACAATAAACCAGCAGGCTAATGAATTGTGCCTTCCTGTCACTTTTACTGAATAAATGCCTTTATCCTATGCACTAGCTTTGTGCTCTCAGATAATATAAAATCAAATCATCAATATATTTGAATAATATTTCTGTCAAAGAGATAGATATTACATTAATAGATGATAGATAGATAGATAGATATGAGATAGATAAATAGATAGATAGATAGATAGATAGATAGAAGGTGTATGATAAGTTGTATGGACTCCATGCATTGCAACAGATTTGACTTGTGGCTAACTCTAGTTAATATTCCCCCTTTACCCTCTATAAGGAGATCTGGATACATCTGCAGGGAATGTCCAAGTCAGGAGTAGTCTGTAGTATTAGCAACAGCTCTCATGACGTTAGCAGTAGCTATCAGAATGCAGTAGAAAATCAGTAGACAGCAGTCGGGGTCCGGCAACCGGAGGTCAGGGCAAGGAAAGTATATGCACAGTGGTAAACAGGCCTGAATAATGGCAGGAGGAGAACAGGCGCAATCAGAGCAAGCAGAAGGTAACAGCAGACAGCAGATGAGCAAACGGAATCAGATAACAGGATGGCTCAGTATAAGAGAAGAACATCTTTGCACTAGTCTAGAACCTAAGGAATCATATTGCTCAGGCATTAAAGCATTAGTTAAGGGGTCCTAAAGAAGGCTGAGGTGAGAAAGCATTGACTGAAAAGGAGAGGCTAAACTTTGCACTGGCCCTTTAAAAAGATGGGCGAGCACATACTAAAGACTGAATCAGAGGTCCCAGCAAGAGAGCAGTGCAAAGAGCAGGAAGCTATACCGAGCTGTGGGGAATGGGATAAGAGGAGAATAACAGGAGGCGAGGTAGATGATAGATAGACAGATAGATAGATAGATAGAATTGATAGATAGATAGATAGATAGATAGATAGATAGATACAGTTCACAAAGGCCTCATTGAGCTGGGCTGAAACATTGTGACTGGGGAATAAACGGGTTTAACAACCTTCACCTAATTTGGAGTGCTGCCTCATCATTTGTAGATAGATAGAAAGATAGATAGATAGATATAGTAGTTCAAAAATTGCAAGGCAGCACTCCAATCTTCAAAAAATTCCAGTGTTTATTCAGCCCAGTGTGGCAGCGTTTCAATTGTTCACTACAATCTTTCTCAAGCCATACCAAATAAAGTGCTAAGTGCAATAGGTGGAATGCCTGGAGGTCCAACGCCGCGGAGGGTAGCACAGGATCCGAAATTTATTTTTTTGAAGGAACTTAAGGCCATTTTAAGTGAAGCCCGCAATGCCGGGATTATTGATGACAGGCTCTTCAAGTTTTTATATTGTGATAAACCTGTTACACCCATCCTGTACACCTTGCCTAAGATCCACAAGGATTTAAGGAACCCCCCCGGACGCCCTATAGTGTCTGGGAGGGATTCTTTGTTTTGTAATGTGGCGATTTTCCTTGACAAGATACTGAGGAAGTATGCAATTAATGCCAAATCATACGTGCGAGATACCGCTGATTTTTTGGATAGGATCAAGGGGGTACAAATACCGAAAGGGGCTCTGTTGGCATCTTTTGATGTCAGCAGCTTATATACCTCTATAGACCATACACGAGGTATAGCAGCAGTGGAGAAATATTTGGTCAACAGCAGCTTGGGGTCCAACGTGGCGCCCACCTACGCTAATATCTATATGACTCACCTGGAGGACACATTTGTGTACAGGAGCCACCACTTCAGCCACGTGCTGGGGTGGTGGCGTTATATAGATGATATTTTTCTGGTGTGGGTGGGCGCGGCGTTGGACCTCCAGGCATTCCACCTATTCTTAAATGATGTGGATCCCACGGTAAAGTTTACATTGACACATTCATCTGAAAAAATACAGTTTTTGGATACGGAGATTTCTATCAAGGAGGGGTGTTTGGTTAGTGATCTTTTTGTCAAAAAGACAGATAAAAACACATTATTAAGGTTTGAAAGCAACCATCCCCCTCGATGGTGAAATCCCTACCCTATAGCCAGTTGGTGAGAGTTGACAGGATTGTGGAGGATGTAGAGGTGAAGAGGCAGAGATTTGACCAGATGGGTGCCAAGTTCCGGGCAAGAGGGTACCCTAGGGGATTGATTGACCAAAGTTTTAAAAAATCAGTAATGAAAGAGGAAAACACCAAAAGAAAAACTCAAAGGATTCCGTTCATATCAGAATATAGCAGCGAAAGCAATAATATAGCAAAGGTGATTAGGAAACATTGGGGCATTTTGACATCAAGTTTCCCCAGATTCAGGAGTTTCAAACACCCCCATTGCTCTCGTATCGGAGAAGTAATAACCTTGGGGACAAACTAGTCAGGTCTGATGTTGGACCTTCAAAAGTCAGGAAGGAGGCCTTTTCGGTTGTCAGAAAACTGGATGTTATCCATGCTACAATTGTGTAAATTGTCCATTATTGATCAGAGGAAATACATTTTTGAACCCATCTACAGGTAGAGAGGTTAAAATCAGAGCCTTATTGACATGTGATTCCACATATGTAGTGTACATGCTTACATGTCCATGTGCCTTATGTTATGTGGGAGAAACGACCTGGGATGTAAAAACCAGGATTAATCAGCATCGGTTTTCCATTAGAAAACAAAAAATGGACCTTCCAGTCTCGAGGCATTTTAAGGAGGCAGGACACACGGAAAGGGATCTAAAATTTAGAGTTATAGATCACATCCCTTTGACACGAAGAGGGGGAGATAGGGTGAAGCTTTTAAAAAATAAAGAACTATATTGGATCTACACACTGGGAACCCTTAAACCTAGGGGACTCAATGTTGATTTCCGTGTGACATAGGATGCTGTGCGTTGTCTTGCCCTGTGGTGTATTCTCGCCCTATCTATACCTGGGAGGGAGACTAAATGAAGTGTTCAGTGGCTTTCTCTTTCTAGAAAAGAGTTTTTCATTTTAAAAGGATTTTTTATATATGGAGAAAAATTTCTTTTTACTGTTTAAACACTTATTAATTGTTTGTTATTTCTCTTATGTTCTTTACAGATTTTTTCAAGCAAGGGACATTCTCACAGATGGAAGTTTATCCATGGGACCAGATGGATTCTGAATTGTGAAAAATTATTTTTAAAAAGATTATTACTAGATGTCATGGGATTCATGTTTTCTCTGCCGCTTAATCATATTTTATTTGTCTTTTTTGAACACTCCGTGATAATGAGTGATATGAGTCAAATCACCTAACAATAGGGGACTGGAGGTAGGGGTTTTTACATGAGGACTGTGATAGGTCACTTCATGTATCCCTTACTGACCGGTTCACCTAGTGGTGTTGGATGTTATGTATGAATTGCCCCAAGGTTGTTGGCATGATATGGCGAGTCCGTTCTCTCGGATGGACTCGTCATTTGCATCATACACCTAAAATGGGGAGCCTGAAGTATGTATGACCCATGGTGATATGTGGATGCTGTGGTGAGTCCGATTCTTGGACAATCCTATGCCTCCATTATAATATCCTTAGGGTGTGTTGGATGTTTACATTGATTTGTGGATACGGAGTTGTGATATACAGGACATGCGCAATACACCTGAGATGCCGGGGTTGCCATATTAGATATGGTCCGGACTGGTGTGCTTGAAACGTAATGTTTGCGAGACTTGATCAAGTCCGCGCAGCCGCAGAGATGACATGAAGCCCGTGAACGCCATCTCTGTTAGGGACACTGGATCTGATGTATGGGGATGCTCGCGAGATTTGTGAATCTCGCGCATGCGCGCTGTACTCCGTGAGACGCCGTCCAGGATCCTATGGTGATTCCGCTTCTGTGAGATTGTCTCCCTTTTATTATGATTATTATTTATCTTATACACCTGTGGGTTTCAAGTCAATTAACTGTTTTTAATGTGTACACTATCAGAAAATTGTATCATATGGAACAAGGATATTGTTTCACATGTATTTGTTTATGTAATTTGCACATTTGGCACTTTTAGCACTTTATTATTACAAATTTACATTTTATTGTAATCATGTTTTTATCACTAATTAATTGATGATCATGTGACTTGACTATATATATTGCACTTAGCACTTTATTTGGTATGGCTTGAGAAAGATTGTAGTGAACAATTGAAACGTTGCCACACTGGGCTGAATAAACACTGGAATTTTTTGAAGATTGGAGTGCTGCCTTGCAATTTTTGAACTACTATATTGAGGACTTGGTTGCTGGTCGTCGGCAGGTTTTGCACCCGTTATTTTAAAGTGTGCTGCTTTTTCACTTTTTACCTTAGATAGATAGATAGATAGACTATTTACAAAAAATTAGGGATATTTGGCTTGTGGGTGAAATTTTAGGATGAACCTAAAATGCAGTCTGACCTTTACAGGTGAACTTAATGTGACCTTCTCTAAACTTTTGAATGCACATGTCCAACTGTTCAATGTTTCAGTACTTTTTGCACAACTTGCTGAGTTTAACGGCAAAATACAAGCAACAGGTGTTTATCCATGAATCCCCCAATAAATTTCCTGGTTCAATTAAAATTGGCATTTAAACAGTCCTCCTCATCATGCTGTTCACATTTTGACATCATGAGACCAGGATGACACCTAACTATCGATCAACAGTACCTCGCCACTGCGAGGCTTCAAGCAGAATGTTCTCAGACGGAAGTGGCCACTGAGCTTAGAGTGTCACTGAGCTGACAGTGTCATCGGCAGGTTGTATCAGAGATACAGAGAGACTGACAGAGTCACAGAAAGGCATAGAAGTGGACGTCCTTTGGCCACATCCCACACTGATGACCGCTTCATTGTGAACAATGCCCTGCGGAACCAGACGATGACTGCCACACAACTCCAAACAAGGCAGGTGAGAGGCACCCAAGTGTCACGTCAGACCATTCGAAACCATTTACATCAACGTGGTCTGTGTGCTAGACAACCTGCAAGGGTATCTGACCATACCAACAGACACAGGCGTCATCGTCTTGCATGGGCAAGGTAGGATCTACGCTAGACAAGGGACCAGTGGGCCTCACTGCTGTTCAGTGATGAAAGTCGATTCACGCTGAGCAGAAATGATGGCCGCCAACGATGTTGGAGACATCAAAGAGAGCGCTATGCGTCAGCAACTGTTGTCACCAGACGAGGCTTTGGTGGTGGTGGTGTTACAGTGTGGGCAGGTGTGTCTAGTCAATACAGAACTGCCCTACACTTTGTGAATGGTCCAGTGACAAGCCCATACTACCCGAATAACATCATGAATCCAGTTATTGTGCCTCTGCATGAATAAAACAGGCCTGATTTCATCTTCATGGAGGACAATGCACCAGCTCATTGAGGTCGCATCATTAGGGAACGGCTTATGGAGACTGGGGGACCTCAAATGGAGGGGCTTGCACTTTCTCCAGACCTGAGTCCCATTGAAAACCTATAGGAACCTGAGGGCTGCCCTTCAAGAAGAGTGGGATGCCATGTCTCAGCAGACAATAAGTCGACTTGTAAACAGCATGAGACGTTGTTGTCAAGCTGTAATTGATGTTTAAGGCCACATGACAAGTTTTTGAGACCCTTACTGTGGCTTTTGTTTCAATAAATTGTTTGAGATGAGGAAATCACCATTGCTGCTTCTACCTAAATGCCCTACTTTCATGATGTAATATCACTGTAGTGTGGACTTTTTATGTTTTTTATAAATTTCACCCGAGATAGATAGAAGATGGATAGATAAAAGATAGATAGATAGATAATAGAAAGATAGATAGATATAGATAAGGCAATGATAGATAGACAGATAGATAGATAGATAGATAGATAGATAGATAGATAGATAGATAGAGAAAGAAAAATAAATAGACTAAAATTGCTCAATATTCTCATTCCTCTTATTCACCATTTCATTCTCGCCCGCTCTCTTACTGCTGGAACATCTGGGTCCGGGTGGGTTGACCCCCTTTGTCTGGACAGATAAAGCATTTCTAGGTTCCCGGCTCTTGTGTCTGATGTCTTCATTATTCTGTTGAGTGAGCTTTTCTTCCTGTTCTCCGTGCATGGACAGAGCAATGTTTGCATGAAGCATAATCAATGAGATTTGCTAATTAGAAATCAATGCTTCCGAGTAGCAATTGTTTGTGCCATGAAAGACTGAGTTTACGATTTTATAAAGTCTCTTCAGCAACCGGAGAAAGTGCATACTAGGAATTTCACACTGACAGGAGGCACCAGGTAAAGCTTCTGGACCCAGTACAAAATCTGAACAGACTGCCTCCTCATACTACACAGACTTGTTTAGGTCATGCAGCTTCAGGGGGAAGGGATGAAGTGGCTGTTGTCAGACCTCTATAGAAATGAATGGAGCATGTTGGGAGTCGTAGTTTCACCACAGCTGGAGTGCCGGAGGTTAGCCTGTTGGCACTGGTACTATATATTTGCCAATTGGTACTTATCACGGCAGGTAAGATGTAAGATCTTCTACCATGCACTCTCCTTAGTGCAATGCATCATTAGTATACTTGGGGGTCATCTGTAGAGGCAGCAGAGGGTTGGTGGGATCAGAGATATTCACTTCTTATAACCAAATGGAAGAATTTTTACTGCACAGATGACCAAGACTAGGTTCACAGATGTGCTGTGACCTCCCACAGTCTGTTCTGGCGGAGTTCCCC
Organism: Bufotes viridis; assembly: GCA_033119425.1. NCBI lineage: Eukaryota > Metazoa > Chordata > Amphibia > Anura > Bufonidae > Bufotes > Bufotes viridis. The sequence continues at coordinate 32,101,167 of CM065594.1, read as the reverse complement.
ATATCCGGCATAGGTGGATACCACCGTGCATTGCCGCATCCCCATTCACTGTAATGGGATCTGGCTTCTTCGGAACATATAAACTGGCTTCGATCAGACGTAAAAATGCTGCATGTATACAGCCAACGTATGTGGGACACAGTAAAGTCTGGCAGTCTGGTCCTCTTCGGGAGGCCTAAATACAGTTGGTGATGCAACCAAAAAGGATATCTGTGTTTTTATCTGTGTACCATTAACTTTATAGAAGCACTTCTTAAAATATATGTTTTTATAGTATTTTAAATTCTAAATTCTGTACAGATATTTTTATATTTTGGACATATATAGTAATATCAGGGTAGGACTAGAGGGGATGGTGGGATAGACAGATAGATAGATAAAAATGGATGGATACATACCTACTAGATATACAGATAATAGATGGAAGATTAATATAGCTTTGTGTTTTAATAACTGAATTAACATTTCAGTATATTTCAGCGTAAGTGGATAAATACACTAGGAAAACATTCTATGTAGTCAGCAGAAGCTAAAAATCCTTCTCAGTATTGGCACATAGGAAAAGGGACACAAATACATTGATTTCTAATTAGCAAACCTTATTGACTATGCGTCATGTAAACAATGTTCTATCAATGAAGCAGAAAGCACTGTATTTGACAAAAACAATATTTATAATGTATAGTATTCCTGTTCTTTTCTCTCCACTTGTAGTCTTCATGTGATGAATATAAGCAAAGGCTCGAACCATAATTTAAATTAAAAGATCTATCTATCTATCTATCTATCTATCTATCTATCCATCCATCTATCTATCTACAACTTTAAATGATGTGGGAGCACTCCAGATAAAGTGCAAGGGTGGTGGACCCGTTTATTCCCCTTTGCTAGGGGAATAAACGGGTCCACCACCCTTTCACTTTATCCGGAGTGCTGCCTCATCATTTGAAGTTGTGGATCTATGGTTGCTTGCCTGGGATCCAATCAAAGGGGAGAGAGAGGGTGCGGCAAATGCAGAGAGCAGAGCCTCTAGGTGTAACGGTAATGCCCCGTTTCTCAGAGAGACTCTTTTGCATATTTTTTTTAAAAAAAATTCTCAGCAATATGGACACATATGAACATGGGACAAACACAGATGCTTTCAGCTGCCAAGTGCACATGTAACAGGTCAGCCGATGTCATGGGTACAAATCTGCTGACAGATGCCCTTTAATATTGGAAATATATATTAGGAAAGCTTCTCCAGGTCTTGAGTGCATTATGTACAGATCTTTAAGGGTTACTCAGATATTCCAGTAGTAACTTGGCCCCAGTATATTTATTAATGTGGTTATTTCTATTGAAATTTTCTAGCTATCTTTTATCTATTAGAGACGAGTGAATCGATTTCAAAATAATGGGGTTTGTTACAAATTTGACAAAAATTTATCTGCCAAAAGAATCCAAAACCTTTTGCAATTCGTTTCAGACTAAACACACTTGTAGAGACGGTACCCAGCACCATTTAAAGTTGATATTGATACTGAGAAGAAGTAGGGGGAGGGCTTGCCCTGATAGGCTCAGAAGCTGAAAGATAGCGTCAACAGCCAATCAGTGGGGCAGTAGGGAAGGAGATCCCTATGGTGACAAAGAAAAAGCACCATACTGTGTGGAGGTAGGGGTAGGAACATTATAAGGCGAGATAGAACGGAATAATTGTGTCGATTCTGGCGAATTTTATTAGGGAAAGCTTTAAGGGAGTGAATGTCATTGCGAAACCAATGATATTATAGGCATAGTTCAAAGACATTTCACTCCAAACACTTCCTAGCTGATTAACATTTAGACCTTTTTCTATGCCTGAAACAGGCTAAGAAAATTGTAAATAAGAGTTACCTTGCAGATAACCTCTTCAATGTTCAGCATAGTCATAAACTAACATTGCTTGGCTTTCCCATTGAGGACTTTTATCTCTCTTATATTGCCGCTACAGTGTGTCCCTTTAATTTCAGTGGGCCCTCGCTCAAACAGTCAGTCTGCTCATTCTTTTTTATTTACAAAGATGCTTTACTACCTTTTCTTAGGAGTCAGACACAGTCCAGGGACATGAAGACATCTGAGGCTATCGGCTAAATTAAGGGGGCTGTGCCGTGAAAAATATCTTACATTTTTTAAACCTGCACCTGGATCTGAATACTTTTGTAATTGCATATAACGAAAAATGTAGTAGCCACTCAGTTACTCAATGAAATCTATCTGTATAGCTCAACCTGCTATTTGTTCTTTCCCTTATTTCTTGTCCACCTCACTGAGGAGGTCACTCATGCTCAGTTTAAATCTTTAACTGCCACCAGCCATATCTTCTGTGAAAAGCTGTGGCAGTTATGCCTCATTCCCACAGTCAGTGATTTCTTTCAGTGATTTTAAGCCAAAACCAGGTGCGGCTCTAAACACAGAACTGGTGCAGATCTTTACTTATACCTTATCTCTGTGGAGGCTCCAATCGTGGTTTTGGCTCACAATCACTGACCAAAACCCTGATGTGTGAATGCGGCTTTACAGGGAAAATGCTAGAGCAGAATAGACGCACCCCAGAGAAAGGACACACCCTCTGGGCTTCCAGCCTGAAATATATGTAGAAGAGCAACTGGAGCAATAAATGGAGGAGATCTCTGGATCCATGTGAGGGACTGGGCTGGTTCTAGCTTTGCTAGAAAGGTACTGTCATGTACTATATGATGTCTGATTTTTCATTTTTTTACATCAATCATGGCATAACCCCTTTAAGGTCTCAAAAGTTTATGAACACTAATAGCTACAAAGTAATTCAGATAGATCCAATAATAACAAATATGAGTTACTACAAATGTAGCGTATATCCAATGTTACGTACAGCTGTGATTGTTGTGTTTTAGGTTTGCTTGCCATAATGGATCATATAACACGTCGGATTGCATTACTGCAGTAACCTCGGATTACCACTTACAATAACACTGGATATATACACCCATACTCAGTGACCTCTCAGCATAAATACAAGCTGATCCCACACCAAATGACATCACATTCGTGTACCATAAGAGCGAGTAGGATTCATTATATGCTAGGTAATATGCTGGTTCGCTCTCAGATATGACTCTCATTATATCAAACCTGCAAAACTTCTTGAGGCTTCATGTACACCTCTGTGCACGTATTTCGGCCCGCGAACATCAGATCCGTAAAATATGGATACCTTCTATATGCATTCTATATTTTTCTCACTCTCAATAGAAAAAGCTATTCTCGTCTGCAGTATAGACAAGAACAGGCCATGTTTTATAATCGGCCACACAGATATGCAAACAATATGGATGTGTGCATGGCCCCACAAAAATGAATGGGTCAGGAAAAATGCAGATAGCACGCGGATGAAAAATATGGTTGTGTGCATGAGGCTGAAGTTACGTATACATTTTAGTCCTAGGCTTTGCAATCAAGTCCTTAGTTTTCTTAGCTGGAATTACATGGATGTAATGTGTACCAAAAGCCAGCTAAATTGGGCTGTCCAGGATTTGACAAACATGGCTGCTCTCTCAAAAACAGCACCACACATGGGTTAACAGGTTGTATCTGGTACTACAACTCAACCCTAAAGCACCCCAATGGAGCTGTGTTGAAATACTAGGCATTATCCATTATCCAATTTAAAGGGGTATTCCCTTCTTAGACATTGGGGGCATATCACTAGGATATGTCCCTAATCTCTGATACTCAGAACAGAGCCCGCAAAGTGCTGGATTCATTCCTATGGGAGCTTGGAAAATAGCCAAGCGCTGGATCCACTGTTTCTGTAAACCCCATAGAAGTGAATGGAGCGATGGCCGCGCTTGCGCGCTCCACTTCCCATTCATTTCAATGGGACTTCCGAAAATAGCCAAGCGTGCTGCTCAGCTATTTTCAGCGTTCCCATAGGAATGAATGAAGGGTGCCCGCACATGTGTGGTGCGCCCTCTGGTACTTTTAGGTATAGGTGTTTTTGGGACCTGCACCTATCAGACATTGGGGGCATATTCTAGCAATATGCCCCCAATGTCCAAGATGGGAAAATCCGTTAATCATCTTACCTTGAGAGTCCTTAAAGTGGTTGTCCTAGGCTTTTTTTTATTTCCTCCTATTTTCATTCTATGTTAGATTATCGTGCCTGTTCCACAGGATTGATAACGTGGTTCCCTATGTTTCCTGGGATGAACATTAAACATAATGGATTACTCCCTCAAAATATGAGCCAGATATATGGAAATGTTTCTACAAACTTTTCACAGATCATATATTTCACCTGTCAGAGGTTTTAAGATGGGCATTTACCCCTCAGACTCTTGTTTTTATGGTCTTGTGATGTTAATCAGCTTTTCTGGTCAAGGGCCCGTGACTTTCCCCAAACACACTTAACCAACTTTGTACCTTTCAATACCCTTTGGAGTTTGTTTGGCTTGGTGGACACTAAGCAACATCATTGTGATGCAGGGACCAAACAATTGTTTCTCATGATTCAGATATATGGTCTTGAGCCATAATTTATGATTATAGCCAAGCCAGTACCTTATCTGCTTTTGAGTGATTGTTAGTGATGAGCGAGCATACTCGGCTGAATACCGGTTCGGCCTGAGCATTGCTATGCTCGGCACATGGCGGTACTCAGCCGAATACCACATGTGCTCGAGCACAATGCTTGAGTTTCCTCCCCGCACATTTGGCGCCTTCTAAATAGCCAATAAACATGCAGGTAAGTAATGTTAGCTACTGGCATTACAGTGATTGGCTGGACGGAACGCGTCATCGGAAGTTATATAGCAACCGATGACACGTGCTCGGATCAGTCATAGTCAGGGGAGCAGAGCATATGAAGGTAAAGACAGTGTAGGGAGCAAAATTCACAGTTCTTATTCTAAGGAAGCTTTTAAAGACCCAAAAGTCCTTTAAATGACTACTGTGTGTGTGTGTTTGAGAGCAGCAATATATTTTTACCAGCGCTAAATTGATCAGTCTCAGGGACATCCGTGCTGAGGAAGGGACAGAAATTTTCTGTTTTTACTACCAAAAGTTTTTCAAAGACCCCAAAGTCCTTTTAAGGACTACTGTGTGTGTGTTTGACAGCAGCAAGATATTTTTCTTCAATACCTATTAGTGACATATACTGTACATCATCTGCAGACTGTGTCTTTTTGCGTAAATTCAAATGATCAGCACCACATTTATTGTCTATAGTGTGTGCGTTTAATACACATCCGTGACATATACAGTACTCCATCCGAAAACTGTTTCTTTAGCGTAAATTTAAATAATCAGAGGGCAGCCCTCATCATCTACTGTCTCTGTAGTGTGTGCGTGCAATACACATCCGTGACATATACAGTATTGCATCTGAAAACTATTACCTTAGCGTAAATTTAAATAATATGGGCCTATTCTAGTGTCTATAGGGTGTTGTTTTCTGTGACATATACAGTATTCCACCTGAAAACTGTTTCTTTAGTGAAATTTAAACTATCTGGGCCTAATCTAGTGACCATAGTGTGTGGCTTTCTGTGACATATACAGTATTCCATCCGAAAACTGTTTCTTTAGCGCAAATTTAAATAATCTGGGCCTAATCTAGTGTCCATAGTGTGTGGCTTTCTGTGACATATACTGTACTACATCCGAAAACTGTTTCTTTAGCGCAAATTTTAATAATCTAGGCCCAATCTAGTCTCCATAGTGTGTGGCTTTCTGTGACAAATACTGTACTTCATCTGAAAATAGTGTCTGTAGCGCAAATTTAAATAATCTGGGCCTACTATAGTGTCCGTAGTGTGTGGCTTTCTGCGACATATACAGTACTCCATCTGAAAACTGTTTCTTTAGCGCAAATTTAAATAATCTAGGCCTAATCTAGTCTCCATAGTGTGTGGCTTTCTGTGACATATACTGTACTACATCCATAAACAGTGTCTGTAGTGCAAATTTTGATAGTCTGGGCCTAATCTAGTGACAAAGCCATTAATATGAAGAAGGCGAGCACTAAGAGACGGCGAAGTGGGCTTGATGCTGATGGTGGAAGCAGAGGCCGTGGCCCTGGGTGCAATGAAACTGTGCCTGCTCCCATATATATATATCCACCATACCCAGCTTCATGTCCAACTTAGCTGGGTGGTGCAGGACAACACTGTCCAAGTCGAAACACTGTGAACAGTTGGTCGGTTGGATTGCTAAAGATAATGCTTCCAGTCGGTTAAGCACCACCCTCTCTTCCACCAACTCCAGTCTCTGTAGCCAAGGAAAGCCAGATATCCCTCAAAGGAAGGAAAACCAAGCGAAGGGGTGTCTCGCATTGCTCCCGGTTAGCCAGAATCCTACTCCACACTGATGAGGGGCAACACCCCGAAACAGCTGTCTGTGGATGGATACCTAGCTTAGGTTTTCCCTGTCACATCCTTAAAGCTTGTAAAAAAGCGGGATCTTGACATAGGGGCCACTTAATATGGTGGATTTGGTGATCTCTGTAATGGAGACACCCCTTCGCTTGGTTTTCCTTCCTTTGAGGGATATCTGGCTTTCATTGTGTTGTAGACCCATAACTGGGGCTCCACATTTATTTTGCATATTCCTGTTTCCCAGGGAACTTTGCACTTCGGATTGCTGTGTTGAGACTCTTAAGTGAGGCTCCGCGGTGTTTTTTGTAGCTGGTCTCCCTGAGATCAGCTATTGTTGTGTTTCTGTAGCCAAGGGTCTGGTCAACCGAATCCTCACTCTGATCATCCTTCCTCCCACCATGGAGAGGCTTGCCAAATGAGTGATCCCACACTTGGATATTCCAAGGAGCTCTTTCCAGCACCACTAGTAGATTTGGCCCTCTCGCCCAGCACGCTTGAAGAGGGACCTGAGATATTGTGCCCTGATTCCCAACCTCTTGAACCTTCACAGTCTCAAGAAGATGACGGTGGTGAACGGCAATCATTCGTTCACGAGGTGGATGATGATGAGAAACAGTTGCCAATCACTGAGGTTGTGATTAGGTAAAGTCAGAAGAATGAGCAGAGTGAGGAAGTGTAAGAGGAGGTGGTGGACGATGAGGTCACTGACCGAACATGTGAAGGTGAAAATTCGAGCAAGGACAGCAGTACAGAGGGGGAGGGATCTGCAGCACCGCAACATTCTGGAAGAGGCAGTGGGGTTGCAAAGGGGAGAAGTCGGCCCACACCAAACAGGCCCGCAACAGTTACACCGAGCACCCCCATGCGTAAATCTACCTTGCCATGGGGTAGGTGTTCCGCAGTATAGTGCTTTTTTATAGAAAAGTCCAGACGACAAAGGAGTGGTAGTTTGCAACCTGTGCCTCATTAAAATGAGCCTGACCATGAATACTAGCAATCTCACCACCACCAGCATGATCCGCCACATGGCATCCAAGCACCCTAATAAGAGGGCCAAACGCCTGGGTCCACAATCTGGGTCTGCGGGTCACACCACTACCTCCTCTTCCCCTGTGTTACGCACTGCTGGCTAATCCCTGTCGAAGGCACAGGCCCGGATGCCCCTCGCCCTGCACCTTCGCATGAACTGTCAGCAACAACATCCACTTCCCTGTCCCAGCGCAGCATCCAAATATCAATAACACAGGCATTTGAATGCAACCACAAATATCCACCCACAGGCCATAGCACTAAATGCGCAACTTTCAAAAATACTGGCCCTTGAAATGTTGCCATTTAGGCTTGTGGACACTGAGGCCTTCCGCAGTCTGATGGCGGCTGTCCCTCGGTACGTAGTCCCCAGCCGCCACTATTTTTCACGGTGTGCCGTGCCCGCCTTACACCACCATATGTCCCAGAACATCACCAGTGCCCTGACCAGCACACTTACTGGGAAGGTCCATCTCACCACGGACACATGGACAAGTGCTGGTGGCCAGGGACGCTACCTTTCCTATGGAGGCCGGGAGTGAAAACGTACCCTGGGATGGCACAGGTGCTACCCACGCCCAGGATTGCGGGCCCTACGTCCATCAGGGTCTCCGCCAGCAGCTATGTTACTGGCTCCAACCCCCACTTCTCCTCCTCTGCCGCCTCCTCCTCCACTTCCACCTCCAGCAGCAGTCAGCCATCAGTCGCTAGCTGGAAGCAGTGTAGCACTACTGTGGGTAAGCGTCAACAGGCTGTGCTGAAGCTGATCTGCTTAGGGCAGGGGTGCACAACCTTTTCTGGTTGGGGGCCACATTGTCAGCCTGAACCATTTCCAAGGGACGAAAATAAAACTTAAAGGGGTATTACCAACTGAAATACTGTATTTTTGGCATATTGAACATACAGTATATACTATAAATGTCTAGTTACACTTCCAGGACTCCTATCTAATAGGAGAATACATGAAAGATACATGTAAGAAGCCATAAGACATAGACTTACATGTCTTTTACCAGATGTTAGGGGGCCGCACAGAATGGTATCGAGGGCCGCATGTGGCCCCCGGGCCGCAGGTTGTGCACCCCTGGTTTTTGGGATAAACAGCACACCACTGAAGAGCTGTGGCAGGGTATAAGTGACCAGACCGAGCTGTGGCTCTCGCCATTTAACCTACAACTAGGCATGACAATGGCCATAACTTGGTGGCGGCTTTGGAGCTTGGAAACCTGATAAACATCCCATGCCTAGCCCACGTCTTAAACTTAGTGGTATAGCGGTTTATCAAAACCTACCCCATTTTGCAAGAGCTACTAGTGAAGGCGCGCTGCTCTTGTGCCCATTTCCGCAAGTCGTCCACAGTTTCAGCCGGTCTTTCAATGCTGCAGCAGCGCTTGTGGCTTCCAGCTTACCAACTGTGTGACGTGAGCACACGCTGGAACTCTACGTTCTACATGTTGGCCAGGCTTTGTGAGCAGCAGAGGGCAGTTATGGAATACCAGCTGCAACATGGTTGTCGCCTTTCCAGTCAACTGCCACTATTCGCAAGCGAGGAGTGCGCATTGATGTCAGACCTTTGTGAGGTTTTAAAAAACTTTGATGAATCCACACAGATGGTTAGTGGCGATAACGCTATTATCAGCGTGACCATCTGACAACGTGGCCGGCAGAGTCCGTACTTCATTAGGCAACCGAGGAAGGGAGACAAGGGGAACACACAGCAGTTCCAACAAAGGCAGGGCAACACTAACCAAGGCTTGGGACACTTTCATGACACCCCGCAAGCAACCTTACCCTGTGTCAGCGTACAAAATGATCCCTCAGTGCCTTACAACTACTGGGTGTCAAAGCTGGACACATGGCACGAACTTGCGTTCTACGCCTTAGAGGTGCTGGCCTGCCCTGCCGCCAGCGTTTTGTTTGAGCGTGTATTTAGTGCTGCTGGTGGCATTCTAACAGATAAGCGTATCCGCTTGTCCACTGGCAATGCTGACAGGTTGACTCAGATAAAAATGAACAAGGCCTGGATTGCCCCTGACTTCTCAACTCCACCAGTAGAGAGCTGAGCTGATGATGAGCATAAAGGCAATTTCAATCTCTCATTTATTGAGTATCATGAACTCAATCTACTGTAGTGTATTCCCATTCACCTTTTCCACCACGAAAAAAGAGTATATGGTTTAATCTTGTTTTCTCCTCCTCCTCCTCATCCAGATTGTATATATTCCCTCCACTCCACTTTTTTTTTATCGGGTCAGCTCAACTGCAGGCCCTCAACTCAAATTTTTTTATAGGGACAGCTAAACAGCATGCACTCGCATATAATGATTTACAGCATCAGCTGTACAGCATGCACTCGCATATAATGTTTTAGAACGTCAGCTGAACAGCATGCACTCGCATATAATGCTTTAGAGCGTCAGCTCAGCAGCAGGCACTCGCCCCTAATGTTTTAGAGGGTGACCAGCAGGCCCTTGCTCTAAATCTTTTTGAGGGTCATCAGCAGGCCACCAATTATAGTTTGTCAAGGGTGTGTATGATGCCCTCCTTTATGTGTAATAAAGGGTGTATTGTAGTGCTGGTTCCTTGCAATTTTTGGCAGCCTTTTCACTTAGTGCATAGGCTTCATGAGTGTAGCAGTGTAGCTGAACAATTGTACCACAATGTGAATGAGGCCCTCCATTATGTGATATACAGGCTGTTTCGGAGTGCCTCTTGCTTGTAATTTTTGGCAGCACTTGCACTTTATATGCAATTGAATATACAGCAAAGAATGTTTCCTAACAATTTTTCCTATGAAATAGATTTTTTTTGTTGGACCAGGCACCCTCCCCTCTTCAGAGCAGGGGGTGCCTGGTTGTCTCCCATTGACTTCCACACGAATATAGCAAAGTGTTCGGGCCGAACACCCGAATACTTTGGTGCTCGATCATCACTAGTGATTGTCCCTCATTGTCTCTCATCAGTGCACAGCAGAGAGAACTGGCTTACCTGGGTAAGAGGCCTTCAGGTGGATTTGGGAGTACAATTTATGGAGACCACCTGAAAGGCACAAGGAGTCTTAAAGGACAAATAATGCTCCTCTGGGAAGAAGATTTGAAAATTTTGTTTCCAACAAGAAAAGAAACCTGAGCCTCTAATGTAGCTATCCTACAAGTTAATATCTGGCTTTTGAACAGGCCTTGAAGCATAATTTAGAGCTATAGCAAAGCCAGCATCTCATCTGCAGATACCCGTTTTGAGGTGATTGCTCCTCATCAGTGCAGAACTGAGAGATCTGGCTTAACTGGGTGAGAGGCCTTGAGCAAGATTCAGGGGTACTATTTCTCCTTATGGATGGTGACTACTATTACACCCCCGAATCCTGACAAAGGCCAGTTCCAAAATATTTGGATGACAATGGTTATTTCTAGAATTGAGCGGACACCTGGATGTTCGGGCTCGACAGGTTTGGCCAAACTTCACAAAAAAGTTCGGGTTCGTGATCCGACTTTTACCTGAACCTTACCCCGAACCCCATTGAAGTCAATGGGGACCCGAACTTTTGGGCACTAAGATGGCCCTAAAAATATAATGGAAAGGGCTAGAGGCCTGCAAAAGGCTGCAACATGTGCTTAAGAGCATTGCAAGTGCTCTGCAAACAAATGTGGATAGGGAAATAACAAAATAAAATAAAATAATTTAAATAAAAAATATAAATTATTAACCTGCAACTCGGAGGAGGAGGTGGATGTGGAGTTGGAGGTTGAGGAGGCAGTGAGTGTGGTGTTGTAGCTGGAAGCGGCAATGGTGGAGGAGGAGATAGCAAATTTTTTTTTTTATAAGGGCCCTTTCACACTTGCGTTTGTAAGATCCGGCATAGAGTTCTATGATACTATAATACAACTGCATGCATCAGTTTGAATGGATCCATTTGTATTAACTTTAACTATTTTTTAACATTGCCAAAACAGATCCGTTTGGAACTCTATTGAAAGTCAATGGAGGACGGATCTGTTTTCTATTGTGGCAGATTGTGTGCATCCCAGGACGGAAAGAATACTGCAGCATGCTGCGGTATTTTCTCCCTCCAAAAAACGTTCAGTGACTGAACTGGAGACATCCTGATGCATCCAGAACGGATTTCTCTCCATTCAGAATGCATGGGGATAATCCTGATCAGTATTCTTCCAGCATAGAGCCCTGACGACGGAACTCTATGCCGGATCTTCCAAACGCAATTGTGAAAGGGCCCTAAATTGGGGTAGCCCCCAAAATAATGTGACAAATAAAAAAAAGAAACCAAAGAATAAGTGCACTTCAGTACAAGAATGTATGGTTGAGACGCATATAAATGTTTATTCTGCACAAGGTACAGACAAGTCTTGTGGGAGATGAACGTGAGCTTGTCCACATTGGCTGTGTGACAGGCGGCTGTGTTTGTCTGTAATGACACCCCCTGCCATGTTAAATACACGTTCAGACAATAAACTGGCTGCAGGGCAGGCCAGCACCTCCAAGGCATAAAGGGCAAGCTCAGGCCATGTGGACAATTTGGAGACCCAGAAGTTGAATGAGGCAGAACCATTAGTCAGTACGTGTAGGTGTGTGCACACATACTGTTCCACCATTTTGTTCAAATGCTGCCTCCTGCTAATTCGTTCCATATCAGCTGGTGGTGCCGGTTGCTGTGGCGTGGTGACAAAGCTTTTCCACATGTCGGCCATGCTAACCCTGCCTTCTGAAGTGCTGGCCGTGACCCACCTGCGTTGACGACCTCTTCCTCCTCCTCCTCTGCCTCTGCCTTATGTTTCCACATGTGCCCCGGTGTCAGTTGGGAATGCCCTCAGGAGCGCGTCTACCAGCGTGCGCTTGTAGTTGCCCATCTTCCTATCACGCTCCAGTAAGGGAATTAAGGACGGCACATTGTCTTTGTAACGGGGATCCAGCAGGGTGGCAACCCAGTAGTCAGAGCAAGTTAAAATGTGGGCAACTCTTTGGTCGTTGCGCAGGCACTGCAGCATATAGTTACTCATGTATGCCGGGCTGCCCAGAGGTAACGGTAAGCTGTCCTCTGTAGGTGGTGTATTGTCTGTGTCCTCTGTATCCCCCCAGCCACGCTCCAGTGATGGCCATGAGCTGCGTTAGGAGCCACCCTGCTGTGAACCTGGTTCCTCCTCCTCCTCCTCCTACCTCATCCTCCTCGTCCTCCAGAACTGTGTCCTGGTTGGCCCCATGTGGACCTGGCCTCTGCTGGTGCAGGAACCCACCCTCTGAGCCTCTTCTTAATGACTGGCCTGAAACCCTGTGAAATGCCCCCTCTTCCTTCTGTGCCATATCCTCTTCCATCATCGCCCCAAGTGTTTTTTCAAGGAGACATAGAAGTGGTATTGTAATGCTAAGAACGGCGTCATCGGCACTGGCCATGTTGGTTGAGTACTCGAAAAACACCGCAACAAGGCACACAGGTCTCATATGGAGGCCCACTCATTGGTGCTTAAGTGGTGCTGTTCCGCAGAGCGACTGACATGTCCGTGCTGCAGCTAAAACTCCACTATCACCTGCTGCTTCTCGCACAGTCTCTCCAGCATATGCAAGGTGGAGTTCCATCTGGTGGGCAGACAGGCGAGCAGCAGCAGGGTGAGAACGCCGAAAGTGGGCACAGACGGACCGCACTTTCTGCAGCAGCATGTCTGGGTTGTTGTTAAAGAATTTCTGCACCACCAAATTCATCACATGCGCCAGGCAAGGAGGAGGCAACAGAAGGCAAAGAATAATGGCCTGCAATCGTCGGTGGTGGAAGGACATGCGCCAAACCGCTATCCGCCTCGGGCCCAGCCACCACTACATTTACCCAGTGTGCAGTCAGGAAGATATAGCGTCCCTGCCTGTGCTTACTGGTCCATGTATCTGTGGTTAGGTGGACCTTGCGACAGATGGAGTTGCGCAGTGCATACTTGATTTTATCCTCCACTTGGTTGTTCAGGGAAGGGACGGCTTGACTGGAAAAGTAGTGGCGGCTGGGAACAATGTACTGGGAGACAGCCACCGCCATCAGCTTTTTAAAAAAGTCTGTCTCCACCAGAAGGAATGACAGCATTTCAAAGGCCAGTAATTTTGAAATGCTGGCATTCAGGGCCAAGGATCAAGGGTGGGTAGGTGGGTATTTCCTCTTTCTCTCCAGTGTTTGGGAGATGGACAGCTAAACGTTTGTGTGTGACATGGTGGCGATGCTTGGTGATGATGACTGAGGTGGTGGTGATGGTGGCACATCCTCTGTTTTCTAGTTGGCAGGTGCCACTGTGACGCCAGAGGTGGAGGAAGAGGCAGAGACAGCAGCAGAAGAGGAAGAAGGAGGAGCCTGGGACCTTTCTAGGTTTTTAAGGTGTTTACTCCACTGCCGTTCGTGCTTTGCATCTAGATCCCTGGTCATGCAGGTTGTGCTCAGGTTAAGAACGTTTATGCCTCGCTTCAGGCTCTGATGGCACAGCGTGCAAACCACTAGTTTCTTGTCGTAAGGACATTATCTGAAGAACTGCCACGCAAATGAACTCCTTGGAGCTGGCTTTGGTGTGCAAGGTCCCTTGGTGCGGTGGGCAGTAACAGGCGTCTCGGGGACGGCCACTCCGCTTTTCGCCCTGCTCCCTCTTTTGCTGTGCTGCTGCCTCTGTGCGACCACCACCTCTTCCTCAGAGCTGCACACGTCACTAGCATGACCTTGGGGCAGGGCTATGTGGATGGCCCAGGGAAACCCTGCCAGCAGAGTCATCAAAAAGCATAAGAGTCTGCTGCATGACATGGAGCTCAGACTGCTTGGCTGATTTGCAAGGGGGTGAGGTGAAAGGCCAATGGGCATGGGCTGCAGGTGCCAACTCTGAGCTTTTTGCAGAGGACTGGGTGGGAGATACTGTGAAGGAAATGGCGCCACTGTCAGCCACCCAATCTACTATCGCCTGTACTTGTTCTGGCCTCACAATCCGTAGAGCGGCATTCGGTCCTACCAAATAAGGTTCTGTCGCCTACTCGTACCTGAGGAAGGTGTTTCACTTGGACCTGTAGCTGGCGCAGAACAGCCACGTCCCTCCCAGCAACAGGAGCTCCACCAACACCACCACGACCATGTCCACGTCTCTTATTTGATGTTCTCCTGATTATTTGCGTTCACCCACCAAACTAACAGATGGTTTATCTCAGGTGTCAATTTAACTGCCAACAGTCAACAATTAAGTTCACTAACAGTAAGGCAGTGCCTGTGTCATAAACAGAATACATTTATTTAGGTCACACAACAGTGTAACGGAGCAATGCAATACAATTACTTCACTATCAACAAAAATTTGATTCTTCAAACCAACAATGTAACAGCAGAGGTTAACGGTTTAATTTGACTGTCAGAAATGCAGCGTAAACCGCAAATGTGCTATCTACCACAAAACTGGAGTTTTTGAAACCAACTATGTAAATGCGGAGTTCCACAGGTTACTAAAAATTACTGAAATACAGGGTAGGCCTCAGTTCTGCTATGTAGCACAAAACCAATGTTTATTGCAGCAAAGTACAGAAATGCAGTATGTTACACCAAAAATTATAAAACAGGTTTTTCAGCGTTGTATGCAAACGTGCTCTGTGGCACAACAGTACGGGTTTATTCCAAATACAGAAATGCAGTATGTCACCCCAAAATTTATAAAACAGGTTTTTCAGCGGTGTATGCAAACGTGCTCTGTGGTACCACAGTATGGGTTTATTCCCCCAACTACAGAAATGCAGTTTTTTATCGCAAAATTATAAAACAGTTTTTTCAGCGTTGTATGCAAACGTGCTCTGTGGTACCACAGTATGGGTTTATTCCCCCAACTACAGGAATGCACTATGTCACCCCTAAATTATAAAATAGGTAATGTAGGGGGACTTGACCTGCCAGAAAAAAGGAATTTTTTCTCCACTGAGCTACCAAAAAATAGACTGATGTCCCTGGTAGACTGGCACACATGCAGGTCACATGCAGTTCCAAGGACACTGCAGTTGCTAAAATGGCCACCGACCCCCACTTCAGTAACAGATGGATTAAACATTATTTTGCAGTATCACTGGGCTCAGGGCTCGGTACAAATATGTAGCATAGCACCCTCAATAATTGCTGTTATTTGAAGATTTAACACCACCAAGTTCAACAGATTTCTTCCCTAATCTCTCCCTCACAGCAGCAGCAACCTGTCCCTACACTAAGAGCAGCAGAGTGATGTGCGGCGCTACGTGACTTCAGCTTATATAGAGGCTGGGTGACATGCTGCACTTAGCCAATCACAGCCATGCCAATAGTAGGCATGGCTATGATGGCTTCTTAGGGCAAAGTAGTGAAACGCTTGTTGATTATCTGCCCTGCAGCCTTTCAGAAAGTGGGAAGAAATCATCGAACAACGAACCTGAACCCGAAATTTTACGGAAATGTTCGGGTTCCGTTCTGGGTTCGGAAAACCATAAAGTTCGGTATAAACCCGAACGATACAGTTCGGGTTTGCTCAACTGTAGTCATTTCCTGATTTTCACCCCAAAACTGTTGCCTGCAGATGAGTTACTGTCTTGGTTATAATCCTAAGGTATGCCTCAAGGCCTGTTTAAAGGGGTCTAACATTGACTTATAAGATAGCTACCTTAATGGCAGAGGTTCAGCTTTCTTTTCTTTTTGGAAAGATCATTTTCATATTTTTTCTCCCCAGAGGAGCATTGCCTATCCTATACGTATTCTTACACTTACCAGGCGCTCTCCATGAGGAAAAATAGCCCCCACCACTCGAATCATAATAACGCAATGATCATATGCACCATCTATCACCAAGTAATGACTGCAGCATGATGGAGGGTGATCCGTCCAAAGTAAATTTAGGCTTTTTTCCCCTCTCATTCATCTTATGGAGGACTGTAAAATGCACGGCAATTATTGTACAACGGCGTCTTAAAACTCTCACAAGCTTTTAAAGATTATTCAAAGCACTCGAAATGGGCTTCAATCTAATGCCTCATTTCATTGCATTAAACAGCCTAGTTAATAAAGAATCGATATATTCAAAGGGCAAGGTTATCTTTTGTCTATAAGGGGTGGTGTCATTGCGAACCTTTTATAGTTCAGACGCTGAAAAAGACCTCATGAAATCTATACTCATCAAGCAGGTCAACTAGCGCAATAAAGAGCCTTGTGAAAGAAAGTCTGCCCTCCTTTAAAACAACTCGAGGCCTTATCTGCCTCCCATAGTCCCACCAAATAATCAACCAGAAAATGTCAATTTCTCATCAAGACAAGGAACATTGATGATCATTTTTTTTTCTTCTTCTTCTTCTTTCGGAGAATACATACAATTAAGAGAATGCAGAATGGCTGCATCAGTGATTTGCCGCTTATTATGTCACTAGGAAGATGAGAGGCCGCTGGAAGTAGATAATGAGTCTTCTTGATAACCGGAGTGTCAATAAGCCAAAGAACCATTTTTTGAATGTGAGCCCTCGTGGGTTTTTTTTTTTCTTCTTCTTCTTCTACCTCCTCTGGCTGATTCCAGTACTAGATAACGGTGCATCTGCCAACCGACACCACATGTTAAACCTCACAATTAATGTAGTGAATAAACAGCACAAAAGGAGTTTGTCTCTTTATACTCCGGGAGACAATCCCCCTGTTTTACCCTTCAAGGATTTCTTTTATGTCAGAATAAGGTGGCTTTTAATGAAATTTAAACTTGTCAAAGGAAATCAAAAACGCCAAATCAGATTACAAATTGATTTATTTATTTTTTTGGGAGGGGGGGGGCAGTGGAGTAAGGAGTTAGCTTTATGCAATTTACGGCCATAAATAGGACACAAAAACAAAGTGGAAGAAAAAACACCAAAAAATCTGGGATCTCTGCAGGCTGTATAGGAAAAGGCAAGCTATCCCTGTTTTTAATAATATTCATTTTGTAATTTCACAAAAATATTTGGATGACGGTGATTATTTTTGGATTTTCATAAAATAAAAAGTGATATTGAGTATATGGAGTAGTAAACGAAATTTAGATATATTATTATTAATAATGTATTATTAAGGCATCATTCATTCCATAGCGCTGTACATATAATAAGGGGTGCCCCTACATAATACAGACAGGCACTAAGCATGAACAAGTTACAGACCGCTACAGAAGGAGAGAGTGCAGCATGCCAGACCGCAGCTGAAAACAGTGGGCCGATGGAGGTATTAGTCCATTTTGGTTACTCACGGTTAGCAGTGATGAGGAAGACAGCACGAAATCCTCCAGGGCACTCTCGGTTGCAGGGAACACCAGCCAGATGTTGGTTGAGGTGCCCTTGATGGTACTTGGTGTTTAGGGTGCTTTGGTGGCTGTGCTCCTGTGTTCGTGACGCCAGCACCGTAAGGTGCAAATGATGAGTGTAGCAGTAGAAATGATGATGAGTCAGTAGTTATCAAACAGTTGAACATTTACTAAGTCACTTGTCTTCAGGCAGTCAATACAGATACAGTTCATTCGTATGGCATAAGTAATGACTCAGAAATAGGTTCAATTGTATTCCTTTTATCAGGTTTAGGCAATTGTCAGTTGAGGAGTTTACTTTAAGAGTGACACTTTACAGGCAAGACTTCTGTAATTATTCCAAGTCCAAACTATAGCACTCTGGTACTAAATATGCTGGTTTACTTTTGAGCTATCCTATAAGAGCAATCTCCCTCAGGGCAGGCATCAGTCTTCTGCTTCAATATTTGCAGGATGCTCTTCTATAAAGGTTTAGGTTTTCACTATGACCCGGAAGGCTTAAATAGTGAAGAAAGATAATTCTGGCCACTAAATTATCCATACATGTCCCGGCACTTCTAGAGTTGCTTTCAGGCACTTGTGCTGGTGAAGTCCATAGGCTGGGTTCAGCTCTAATCCTCACTAGGCTTAATGCATATTTATACATAGACTCACCGTCTGGTACTTGGTTGCTGTATTGGTCTTCTCCAAGCTTGATCAGGCCTCAGAGGAAAGGAGAACAGATACCTGTTGGTTTGGGCCTGTTTCTCTCCTCCATACACACTCCTCTCCTCTTCACTCTACTCTGAAGCACTGACTCATTCCTACTTTCTGCTCTAACGCACCCCAAGCTATATAAATGAGTGGTGCCAGCACCACCTAGGGGCGAATGGGTGAAATGACTTTGCCAGCCTGATAAATAGGAAATACCATACAATCAGTACTATAGATGAACACAGAGATTTAAAGTGTCCCTTTCACACAATATGCAATATGTTGGCTGTTACTGTGCAGTTTATGTTACTATACAGAAGATGTCATTATACTGGAGATGTCACCAGGGGCGGACTGGGAACTTCGAGTGGCCCTAGAAAACACCCGAAAGTGGCCCAAATGTTGTAGGTATGTCCAAGTACATGGAGCCAATACAAGTTGGCAGTCAGTAATCCCATAGTGCGGCACAGAATACCATCCCACAAAATCAAATACCGTAGTGCAGAACAAAATACTTCCACAGAAGCTGCCCCTTTGTGGTGGCCATCAATAATGTTCTGTCCTCCTCCTCTTCCAATTGTCTTTAGTATGAATATGGAGCAGGGGGCTTAGGAAGTGAGATGTGGGCCACAACACCAAGTCAGCCCTACCTTCAGCATGCTGCCTGGACTTCCTCTATTAATGACCCCTATAGTTCCCCCATTAGTATGTACCAGGCCAGCGGCAGTGAGGAGGACTCAGATGGCTCAATAGGCTTCCGCCCACCGGAAAAATTCACTGTAGTGTCTATGACCAGTCCGACCCTGGATGTCACTATACAGTAGATGTCACGATATACAGGAGATGTCACTATACTGGAGATGTAACTGTACAGGAGATGTCACTATACTGGAGATGTAACTGTACTGGAGATGTCACGATATACAGGAGACGTCACTATACTGGAGATGTCACGATATACAGGAGACGTCACTATACTGGAGATGTAACTGTACAGGAGACGTCACGATATACTGGAGATGTCACTATACTGGAGATGTAACTGTACAGGAGATGTCACTATACTGCAGATGTCACGATATACAGGAGACGTCACTGTACAGGAGATGTCACGATATACAGGAGACGTCACTATACTGGAGATGTAACTGTACTGGAGATGTCACGATATACAGGAGACGTCACTATACTGGAGATGTCACGATATACAGGAGACGTCACTATACTGGAAATGTAACTGTACAGGAGATATTACGATATACAGGAGACGTCACTATACTGGAGATGTCACGATATACAGGAGACGTCACTGTACAGGAGATGTAACTGTACAGGAGATGTCACTATATATATGAGATGTCACTATACTGGAGATGTCACGATACACAGGAGACGTCACTATACTGGAGATGTAACTGTACAGGAGATGTCACTATATGTATGAGATGTCACTATACTGGAGATGTCACGATATACAGGAGACGTCACTATACTGGAGATGTAACTGTACTGGAGATGTCACGATATACAGGAGACGTCACTATACTGGAGATGTCACGATACACAGGAGACGTCACTATACTGGAAATGTAACTGTACAGGAGATATTACGATATACAGGAGATGTACCTATACAGGAAATGTTGCTACAAAGCAAATGCCTGTATTTAAAGGGTATTTTCTCAGTTCTCTTGGCATGTCCGTTTTAGTAAATACTTCCTCATGATATGCAATGATGCAGATGTTACTAATTAACTTGTCAGTAGGTTGTGTCTAAAACCCTCAGCACTGATTGGACGGTGTATGAAGGGGCACACCCTATTGACGCAGGAAGCAGTAACATCCAGTTGCCAATGTATTCATAAATTTCCAAGAGTGATAATTTAGGAACAGTACAAGCCAGAGTTCTAAGAAAAGATCCTTCAAAATTATTATTTTATAGGAAACACACGTATTTACTAAAATAGACATGTCAGGAGAGTAGTCACATTCCAGAAGATACTTCTCTACAGGGTGGGTCAATGCAGCTGAGGAGAGTAGAGGAGATGTCTTGGTCCATGAGATGTCCCGATACAGATGATGTCACTGTATGGATATCACCAGTGGCCTCCAACCTGTGGCCACAGAAACACAACCCAGATCATCCCATGGCATCTTCCTGTCGGGAGTACTAGTACTTGAGAACCACATTGAGGAAAATCTGAGGGCTCATGCGCTCGAACGTTGTTTGCGTCCACATCCGATCTGCATTTTTTTGTGGACCCATATACTTCAATGGGACTGCAAAAGATGTGGACAGCACACCGTGTCCTGTCAGCATCTGTATGTCCGTTCTGCGGGCCTGCAAAAAAACATAGAACATGTCCTATTCTTTTAGACAAGGTTAGGACGTTTCTGCAGGAATTAAAAAACAAATGGTGGCAAGCACTCGGCCGGATCAGTGAGTTACGGACCACAAAACGGATACGGTCGCGTGCATGACCCCTAATATATATATTTTTCCTGGAAACATACTTCACTGATGTCTTTCTCGAGAACATCAGACAGGGTTAATCGAAACTTGTGTTCAGTAGAACGAGAACTTGGAAGCTTCGGTCTTTTAATGTCAAACTCAGGGTGAGGCCTTCACACATCACACGTAAATTGGCTTATGATCTCCATATACGTAAAAAAATAAAAATAACCCATTTGTGTGGCTGTCAGTAGACGGAACGTCTGGGCACGCGCCAAAATCAGAAAGTCCCAGCACTAAATACATGAAGCTGGAAGCACTAATCTTCGATGCCCTGATCCACGTCCAATCCGAGTCCAGAAGTGGATACGTTACTGACACCCACAGAGTGCAGCACAGCCAAATGCAAAAGTCCATCCCAAAAACATATGTTGGGTGTAATTCTGTTAAACCAATCCATAAAATCCTCTGGAGCTTTCACACAATAAAGTATGGAATATTTTTTACTGAGTCTCATGTGAAAAGCATCAGTGTCTTAAGAAGTCGAAGGGCATGTAATAGCGAAATGATTCCGTTCTGGGAAGGAAAGTGTAGTAGATGCAGTGTAGGTCTCGGGCCATTCTGTAAGGTGCAGGTGGACGGGGAGAAACAACCTCAGACAAGATGCGTTTAACTATTTCTTTACTTAAAGGGGTTATCCCGTGACTAATGTAAAAAAAAGAAAATCAGACATGTAGTACATGACAATCTCATTCTAACAAAGCTAGAATCAGTCCTGTACCTCTCATGGATCCAGAGATCTCTCCAGTCATTGCTCCAATTG
This sequence comes from Bufotes viridis, assembly GCA_033119425.1. Classification (NCBI taxonomy): domain Eukaryota; kingdom Metazoa; phylum Chordata; class Amphibia; order Anura; family Bufonidae; genus Bufotes; species Bufotes viridis. The sequence continues at coordinate 32,079,516 of CM065594.1, read as the reverse complement.
CTTTGCTAGATTTATATTAAGCTAGCAGCTTAGGGGAGTGCCCTTTCTGCTGTAGCTCTTTCTCTATCACAGCTTAGGAGGTAGTTGAACGATAAAACTGAGCATGTGCAGCCATTTCACAGTGAACTGGACAAAGAAATAAGAAAAAGAACAAACAGCAGGTGGCGCTATACAGATACATTTTATTGAATACCTCACTGCCTATACAAAAATGTTAACAAAATGCAATTACAAAAGTATTCAGATCCAGGTTTAGGTTTGAAAACTGTAGAATATTTTTGGGACAACCCCTTCTAAGTCCTTTCTTAAAGGGGTATCCCCATTATTAAAAGTTATTCCTACTACACCTACTATTAGACTGGTGGTGGAACCCCACGGGTGACAAATGCCCTGTACCCTTCAGAGTTCCCCAAAAAGAATGAAATGGCAAGTCAAGAATGCACACTGCAGCTCCATTCCTGGAAATATCTGTGGAGATAAATGGAGAGGCAGTGAGCCGTTTATTTTGGGAGGCTCTGGGGGTACAATACAAGGTACCCATATTCATAATTTGTGGGGTTCCCACTCGATCTAATAGTTATCCCCTATCCCCTTTAATGTATAGGTATTTCAACAGTCTCTTGGATGAACAGATAGCAGTACTAGGCAATGTCTCAAAGAAAAGCTCAGTGTCCACAAGAAGCGATCAGGGGACCAGTTCTTCTATCTCCTTGGGACCAGTTCCATCCTTACAGCAGATGCTCTTTTCCTTGAGTAGGTTCTGACAGCCTACCCCTCATTGTCCTGTTCCTCCCTATTTTCCACTGTTGTCATAAGTTCAGCTGGCTGGGATGGCATTCTGCTTGCAGCAGATGACATCTTACCACTATTCTGAGGTCCCTAGGCCATGGTCTTCTCTCCAGTGGCACAAAAGTCTCCTATCCCTCCTATATCCCTCACAGGGTGGTACTTAAAAATGTTCATCCTCCAGGGGACAGTCCGATGTTGGGGCACTGGGGACAGTGAGGTGACTTCTGGTTTCACCTTAAAGACTGGTAGATGAAGGTTAGGATGTGGTTCAACCTTATAAGTCCCCCTTTACATAATTCCAGGGACGCAGTTCAGTTCCCCTTGGAGAAAAATAGAAAATGCTGGAGAGGAACTAAAGCCAGATCTGATCCATTAGTTTTCTGTGGAATAGTTCTCATACATCCGGTGCACCAGTTGTGATGCTAAATTGTGCCGGGCAGAAAAAAGCTGCATGCTCAGTTTTCCTGTCCAGCGCTATTGGTGGTTAGATGCCGTATTTGTGCACTTCACATACAACAGATGTGTCCAGCTCCTAGCCTAAAATAGCTTGTCGGACAAAACTGATATATGTGATGCGGGCCTAAGTGGTGTTCTCTCTACTGCAGATGTCTAGCCATCCCAGAAGTCTATTGACTTAGTCAACTTTCTGCTGACTGTGAACATATGAGGACCTGGCCTCTACTATACCTTCCCACAGTACCCCTCCATCCAGTTCTGTAGTGGTCACCCTTCACTTTCGTTTAACCCTGGCATTATTATTTGGAGAGGGCACCGTCCATTACTTCTGAACACTAGTGAGAAGGAAGAATACCTAATGGCAGAGTCCATTGTATTGTTGTACACAGGGCCGGCTCTAGGTTCATTTGGTCCCTCGGGCGATAAATCTCAGTGGGCCCCCTTCCGGCTTTTTTATACATTTTCATGTCCCCCTGTTGCTCCCACATGGTATAATGACCCCCAGTGGCCCCACACACAGTATAATGACCACTAGTGGCCCTTCACACAGTATAATGACCCCCCACACAGTATAATGACCCCCAGTGGCCCCCACACAGTATAATGACGCCCAGTGGCCCCCACACAGTATAATGACCCCACAGTGGCCCTCCATTCAGAATAATAACCCCCAGTGGCCCCCCATTCAGAATAATGACCCCCAGTGGTCCCCACACTGGGGGTTATACTGTATAGAGGGGGCACTGGGGGTCATTATACTGTATAGTGGTCACTGGGATCATTATATTGAATGGGGGCTCTGGGGAATGTGTAAGGTAAGGGGCCCTCACAGTATAATGAACCCCAGTGCCCCCCACACAGTATAATGACACCGCCATACTGTGACCAGATAAAAGGGGGCACAGTACAGGAAATGACTAGGGGAACTGCACAGGGTGTGGTAAGAGGGCACAATGCAGTGGTTAAGGGAGCACAATATGGGGTGAGGGGCGCAGTACGGGTGACCCTGTGACAGTAGAAGGTCCTTATGGTGAATGTGGTTTAGACACCACCATAATGAGAGGCAGAGGAGTGAGACAGGGGCCCAGGGCCATGGATGGACAGGAGGGGTGAACACAGCAAGAAGGTGGAAGGGGCTGAGTAGTGGCAGGAGGTCTGTGCAGGGCAGCAATAGGAGACAGGAGCTCTGGGTCCATGAGGGAGGAAATGAGACAGTAGGATATGAGGGAGGAAGGTGTCATGGAGGCAAACTGCTTCATGAAGCAGTAAAACAAATAGCATGAAGCTGCTTGTCTACTACAACATCCAGCAGCCCCTGGAAGAGTTCCCTGTCCCAGAGGCAGTCACAGTGCTGACTCACTACTCACAGCCCTGCCATCTTGATCTTCTCTCTTCACTGTCCTCAGGCAGCATGTGTAGAGGGGGCATGTCTGAGTCTCTGCAGCAGCTTCATTTGACTATCAGAGGGCCCTCTACGAGGGGTACTGCGTAAGTGAAATGACAGCAGCTCCAGCAATAAGTTCTTCCATCTGTATTGATGAAAGTGCTCATAGCAGCTCAGCGGGCCCTTGCCCCCTAGCAGTGGGCCCCGGCACATGCTTCTAGCACCGGGAATGGTTGTACACCCATACCAGCTTGGCAATATGGTCCAGCCATCTCTATTTTTCTGTTCTGGGGTTCTCAGCAACTGTAACAATGTCCACAAGTGGGTTTTACCTGGAGGTAATAAGGTGTAGTGTACATTTTGCTTAGAGGGGTTTTCTTCGATCAGCATATGGAGGGCCATCAGTATTAGACCTTTGTTGTCCCATCCATGGCAATCAAGATTATCTACCAATGTGACAACTGTCCTGGACACCTCTTCTGCTCTTGCAATGAAAACATTTAGTGCATGCAAAGATACATACAGCAGAATCTGCTGTAACTGCACATGCACTGAATGGAGGTGTCTGGGACATTCGTCACATGGGTAAATCGTGTGACTGCTGCCATATTGATCGCCATGGACATGGCAATCAGCAGTAGATCTACAGTCTGGATTCATGGACAGTGGGGGACACTGAAACGGGGCTTGGGGCTTGCTAGAATTGTGTACACTAGGTTAGGGCATTAGGGAAGTTCTTTTAGAAAGTGGCCCACATAATTTATGACATCGCCATGTCAAAGGTTGGATGGAGACCACTGGTGGACAGCCATTTTCAGGTCTCTCCAGAGATGTTTTATTGGGTTCGTCCGGGCTCTGGATGGGCCACTCAGGGACATTCAGGGACATTCAGAGAGTTGTTCCTAAGCCTCTCCTGTGTTGTCTTGGCTGTGTGCTTAGGATCATTGTCTTGTTGGAAGGGGAACCATCCACCCAGTCTAAAGTATGACATCACCATGAAGCAGCCGAAAACAAATATCACATTTTACCAATATTCAAAGTGAAGATGCAATGAGTAAAACAGAATTCAAAGCCCGAATTACTCAAATTATTCACCGATTAGGGCACCAGATATTACTACAAGGAAACAGATCCAAAGGCATTTGATTAGAAACATGGTTTTACACAAGCGATGACAGTACACATTACCCAGAAAGAAAATACTAAGCATGTGGAGATCGGCAATAGGAAATGACATTCATGTATCTGGAAACGGCTGAGCAGGACTTGTGGTTTGTGGTCCTAGACTTACAGAGGAACAGACGTAGCACATTGTTTTGGGCCCACCTGTTGCAAAGACTTGGAGAAGAAAAAAAAGTTTACAGCGAGCAGTAAAAATAAGTAGGACGGGGGGAAAATAAAGTGTGTGTTTCATTTAGGGCTGCTGGAGCTGGATGCCAGATGTTGTTTTTTAATAAATTGAGAACACAAGTAATATTGGCTTGGATTAAGCTCGCTGGCGTTGCTTGTTTTGTTTTACTTTCAATTATTCAATTGGTCACAAAAACTTGAACTGTGGACCTTGTAAAATCTCGGGAAGTCGCCCGGAGTTCAGCTTGTGTTACAATGTATCTGGCTGTTACATCACAGCTCGTTTGCTGGGTCTCAAGCAAAAGTAGTAAGTCATTCTTTATTAGTATGACTGCAAATTTTCTACCACAGCAGCTTGCACTGGTCATCATTACCACCTTCTTAGACCGCACCAACATATTCCAAGGTGCTGTACATAGATTGTCATCCTACAGGTCAACCCCTATCCCCAGACCTACAATGTAAGTTCCTTAGCTCAGACATACATACACATTAGGAGCAATGTCATAGGAAGCCAAAGAGTTTAGAATGTTTTTGAAGTATGGGAGGAAAAAAAGAAGAACCTGGATAAAAAACAGTGCTGGAGCTACAAGATAACAGTTGATGAGTGGGGTGAGGTCTGCCAGACCTCTGCTAATCAAATATTGATTGCCTATCACGAGGATAGGTCATCAGTAGTGTTCAGTGATTCGAAGTATACGAAGTGGACTTCGATCCGAATTTCATGAAAATTTGATTCGCCGAATTTCCTCGTGCTTCATGGTAACTAATATGCTCACCTCATCCACTTGATTGTGGAAAGACCGTCCACTCCCGTCTTGATTGAAGAAAACGCACCAAAAGACCTGCGGTGAGCGTAAACCACGTGATCACGCTGGCTGCGTGCGGTCATGTCATCATCACATGCGGCCCGCATAATCACGTGATGACATCATGATGTCACCGCACGCCACCAGTGTGATTATGTAGTGCGCGTGATCATGTGGTGACATCTTCATGCTCGCCGCAGGTCCTTTGGTAAATTTTCTTCAATCAAGACGGGAGCGGACGGCCTCTCGGTGATTGAGTGGATGAGGTGAGTATAATATTTTTTTTTAACCCTGGATTAACCCTGGAGCACCTATATGTGAATCTCAGATGCCGCGATCAGCGCTGATGGGGGCAGCATGATCGCCGTTTTCCATCATTGTGCCCGCTCCATACAACGGAAGGCAAATTGTGACAAATTTTTTGACGGCAAAGCTGCCGAATCGAATTTTTCAAAACTCTCATCTCTTCTCATCAGCATTAAAATTCTGAAAAAACCCTTTAAAGGGTCAAACTGTATAATGCATTTGAAAAGTCTTTAGACCCTTTCACTTTTTTCTTCTGGCCTTGTGCTAAAATATTTAAAATCCAGTTTTTCCCCATCATTCTGCATTCAACACTCCATAGTGAAAAAGTGAAAACAGAATGTTTGACATATTTGCTAATTTATTAAAAAGGAAAAACTACAAACTTGCAATGATATAAGTACTTAGTCCCTTCACTCAGGACTAAATTTATGCACCTTAGAAAATGCTTCTGGTTCTGTTATTTTGTGTGGGGACGTCGGTGGTTTTCAGGTCTCTCCAGAGATGTTCGATTGGGTTCAAGTCAGGGCACTGGCCACTAAAGGACATTCACAGAATTGTCCCTATACCACTCTTTTGTTGTCTTGGCTTTGTGCTTGGGGTCATGGTCTTGTTGGAAGGTGAACCTTCGGTCCAGTCTGCGGTCCAGAGCCTTGTAGATCAGGTTTTCATTACGAATATCTCTGTACTTTGTTCTATTCTGCTTTTCCTCCACCCTGACCAGTCTCTCTGTCCCAGCCGCTGAAAAACACCTGCACTGTATGATGCTGCCACCACCATGCTACACTGCAGGGATGGTATTAGACAGGAGATGAACAGTCTCTGGGTTCCTCCAGACATGACACTTAGAATTGAGGCCAAAAAGTTCAATTTTGGTTTCACCAGAACAGAGGATCTTGTTTCTTACAGTCTGAGTCCTTTAGGTGCTTTTATGCAAACTTACATGTGTCTTTTACTGAAGAGAGTCTTCCTTCTGCCCTAAAGCCCAGATTGGTGAAGAGCTTTAGTGATGGTTTACCTTCTGGAAGTTTATCTTTCTTCACATAGGATATTTGGAGCTCAGCCAGAGTGGCCATTGAATTATTGGTCACCTCTCTTACCAAGGCCCTTCTCCTCCGATTACTTAGTTTGGTGAGGCAGCTAGCTCTAGTAAGAATGCTAGATGTTCCAAACTGATATCATTTCTGAATTATGGAGGCCAAAATACTCTTGGAAATCCTAAGTGCAGCAGAATGTTTTTGTACCATTCTCCAGATCTGTGCCTCCACATAATCCTGCCTCTGATCTCTACAGACAGTTTTTCCCTCCTCATGGCTTGGTATTTTCATTTGGATATGCATTGTCAGCTGTGAGACAGGGCTGTGTCTTTGCAACTTATGTCAAATCAACTGAATACTTTTGTATTTATTAACACAAAAGTAACACAAAAGCATTAAACATAGTATTTTTCTGCCTTACACGGTACTGTGGAAATCTTGCTACTCATATGTAGGTTAAAACACAAACAGCTGTGTAGGAGGCTTAAAACTGGGTGAACAACGGCCAAACTCTGCTACAAAGGTGAGGTTGTGGAAGACAGTTTTAAGTCACAGGTCATTCATCATGGCAAGACTAAACGCAGTAACAGCACACAAGGCAGTCATACTGCATCAGGAAGGTCTCTCTCAGATTTCAGAGCAAATAATTTGTAGAAATAATCAGTCTGCATTCTTGAAGAAGGTGGTGCTCATATCCCGGATTGCAGGACCATACAACCAAGTAAAAGAAGTCGATCAGCACTCACTTTATGATGCTAATAAATCTTGACTTAATAGCCTTAAACAAGGTACAGGCAGATGTGATGCGTTTTGGCTAAACAGTCTATTTCAAACAAGCATGCTTGTTTTAAATAGACTGTTTAGCCGAAACGTGTCACATCTGCCTATATTTTGTTTATGGCAATGAAGTCAAGATTTATTAGCATCAAAACCTGAGTGCTGATCCAATTCTTCTACTAAGATTTTAGAGCAGACTGGGGTTTCAAGATGTGCTTTGTACTCTTTTGAAGAAGCACAGAAAAAAGACAACATTGATGACTGTAGACGCAGCAGTCGGCCAGGGAAACGTAGTTAGGCAGATGAAAGACACATCATTCTTACTTCCCTTCGAAATAGAAAGATGACCAGCAGTGCCATCAGCTCAGAACTGGCAGAAACCAGTAGGACCCAGGTACAACCATCTACTTTCCGGAGAAGTCTGACCAGAAGTGGTCTTCATGGAAGAACAGTGGCCATAAAGCTATATTTTCAATGTGGAAACAAGACAAAAATACTATGCATGAAAACAAAGGAAAGATGACCATCAGTGCCATCAGTTTAGAACTGTCAGAAATCAGTAAGACCCAGGTACAACTATCTACTTTACGGAGAAGTCTGGCTAGATGTGGTCTTCATGTAAGAACAGTGGCCAGAAAGCCATATCTTCAACGTGGAAACAAGAAAATAGGACTATGCATGAAAACATAGGAACTAGAGTGCCGAAAAATGGCAGCAGGTGCTCTGGACTAATGATTGGAAGTTTGTTCGCCAAAGGGCTGGAGATGTACAATAATGAGGGTCAATAATGAGGCAACTGAGAACTATAGTGGGGGTTCATTTCAAGTTTGGGGCTGCATATGGATTTGGGAGTTTGGTCAGGATTATTGTTGTCATCAAAACTGAGAAATACAGACAGATATTTATCCATCATGCACTACCATCAGGGAGGCTTCTTATTGGCTCCAGATTTATCCTACAGCAGGACAATGACCCCAAACATACATCCAATGTCATAAAATAAATAAAGTGAATAAGAACAAGGAGTCCTGGAAGTGATGATACAGCCTCATGGACCTGTGATCTCAACATCATTGAGCTTGTCTGGGATTACATTAAGAGACAGAAGGATTTGAGCAAATCGACATCCACAGAAGATCTATGGTGAGTTTCCAAGATGTTTGGAACAACCTTGCTGCTGATTTACTTCAAAAACTGTGGTCATGTGTACCTAGAAGATCTGATGCTGTTCTGAAGGCAACAGCTGGTCACACCAAAAGTTGATTTGATTCATTTGATTGATTTCTCTTTTGCTCATTCACTTTGCATTTTTTTTATAAAAATAAGCAATAAGCAATTCTATTTTTGAAAGCATTTTTAAAGTTATCCCGTGACTAATGTAACACATGTAAATCGGAGATTATATAGTACATGACAACCTCTTTCTAACAAAGCTGGAACCAGCCCTATACCTCACATGGATCCACATTTATTGCTCTGCTAGATTTATATCAAGCTGGCAGCTCAATGGGAGTGTCTTTTCTGCTGCAGCTAAAGGGGCGTGTCCATGCTCTTCCTATCACATCTCAGGAGGCAGTTGAATGATGAAACTGAGCATGTGCGGTCATCTCAGTGAGCAGGTCAAAGAAATAAGAAAAGAAAAAAACAGCAGGTGGCGCTATACAGATACTTTTTATTGGATAACTCAGTGGCTATGCTAAATTTTTATTACATGTAATTACAAAAGTATTCAGTATACAGTTTGAAAACTGTAGAATATTTTTCTTCGGACAACTGCCTAAAATCTCCCGTTATATGTTAAAATATAAATATCAGTGGAGGAGATTTGCAACTATGCCAACATCCTAGCTTAAACAGTTATGACTAGAGTCTACAAAAAAGAGTAAGATTAAGAGGACAAGTAAAATTCCAACCATGATGTGGTGTTATAAAGTAAAATTTTGCCCAATTTGCATCATTTTCACTGATTCATCCTGGTTCCTAAGACTAAATGCTCAAATGGGTTGTCTCATAAAAAATATTTTGCATTTTACAAACCAACACTTGGATTCAAATACTTTTATATTTACAGGTAATAAAAATGTTTGCATAGCCACTAAGTTATTCAATACAGTCTTGGGGGGTCATTTATCAAACTGCTGTAAAGTAGAACTGGCTTAGTTGCTCTTAGCAAGCAATCATATTCCACCTTTCATTTTCCAAAGGAGCTGTCCAAAATGAAAGGTGGAATCTGATTGGTTACTATAGACAACTAAGCCAGTTCTACTGTATACCAGTTTGATAAATGACCCCCAATATGTATAGTGCCACCTGCTGTTTATTCTTTTCCTCTTCTCTCTGTCCACCTCTCTGAGGTGGACACATATGCTTAGTTCCATCCTTCAACTGCCGCCAGTCTTCTGTTAGAAGCTGTGTATACAGCGAGGCATCACTGACGTCACATCAACAGTAAGTCACCACTGTAGAGAATCAATGGTTGGTGAGGTGATTGGGTACAGCTGTTGACCACATGAAGTCAATGCTGCGTTCCTACAAACAAAGACCAGCAGGAAGAGCTGGAATACCAGCGCTGGGGCCGCCACATGAAGTCAGTGCTGCGGCCTTACAAACAAAGACCAGCAGGAAGAGCTGGAATACCAGCGCTGGGGCCGCCACATGAAGTCAGTGCTGCGGCCTTACAAACAAAGACCAGCAGGAAGAGCTGGAATACCAGCGCTGGGGCCGCCACATGAAGTCAGTGCTGCGGCCTTACAAACAAAGACCAGCAGGAGGAGCTGGAATACCAGCGCTGGGGCCGCCACATGAAGTCAGTGCTGCGGCCCTACAAACAAAGACCAGCAGGAAGAGCTGGAAGACCATCGCTGGGGCAACCACATGAAGTCAGTGCTGCGGCCCTATAAACAAAGACCAGCAGGAAGAGCTAGAAGACCATCGCTGGGGCAACCACATGAAGTCAGTGCTGCGGCCCTAGAAACAAAAAACAGAAGAAAAAGCTGTAATACCATCGCTGAGGCCGCCACATGAAGTCAGCGCTGCGGCCTTACAAACAAAGACCAGCAGGAAGAGCTGGAATACCAGCGCTGGGGCCGCCACATGAAGTCAGTGCTGCGGCATTTCAAACAAAGACCAGCAGGAAGAGCTGGAAGACCATCGCTGGGGCCGCCACATGAAGTCAGTGCTGCGGCCCTATAAACAAAGACCAGCAGGAAGAGCTGGAAGACCATCGCTGAGGCAACCACATGATGTCAGTGCTGTGGCCCTGTAAAGAAAGACCAGCAGGAAGAGCTGGAGGACCATCACTGGGGCAGCTGGTGATTCAACAGGTATACAATACTTTTTTTTGTTATTTTACACCATCGCCTTCGCCCTATTTTATTATCTCAAGCAAACCCTTGACCTCCCTATTTATAGAAAGAAAGATCATTTTCCAGATCCCATATAGTTACATTTACTAATCAGATTTGCCACCCAGGATTTTGGTAAGACCTGCTGACTATCTTAAGCATACACGGGTGTTCCAACCTGCCTCCAATCAATGATATCATGGGAATAAAGATCAGTCATGTTCAGCATGCTCAAGCCATTGCTCGTACGAGAGTTTTGGAAGAGTGAAGCATGCATGAGTATAGGGAGAAACTGGGAGTAACAGCTGTAGTCAACGAGTGATCAACTTCTGGAGGTGTAAGGGCTCCTTGAGAAGCATGAGTAGAATTCCAAAAACTTGATTAAAAAGTCATTGATACTAGGACTTTTATTTACCTGTGACATATTATTTTTTTTAATTCCAGGAGGAAGTGCTCTTAAAACAAAAACCATTATGTTTTCTTCAATGAAGGGAAGCCATGGTACTGCGCAAACTGCTGACTCTTAAGGAAAACTAATATTTTACTTTATGTGTTCCCCCTTGATAATTCTTTCTTAATAAAAGCAAATTAACAAGGCCTCGTGAAGCAGCGAAATCCCCACAGATAACTTTTGCCATTGTCGTTGATGTAATATTTTGAGTGAGTGATCGAGGTCTGCACATGTAATTATTGGTGAGAGCAAATAATGAGTTGGTGTCTGCTTTATACAATAAAGAACCTGTGGATGGGCCTAAGTACATAGTTACACTCATTATTGAGTTACATTATATGAACTGCAGTTTTAATGATGCAGAACGTGCTCTCAGCAATTTCAATGCTCTGTGTTTAATCTTCATTTTGTTACCAGGCATATCATAGACAATCACATCTCTTTGCAGTTCTCAGGGACATGAAACAGATCTCCTGTTCTGACCATGTAAAATACCTATGGAACACCATGCTACTTGTTTGGAAGCTGCAGAGGAAGTGCAAACTGATGCATACAACATAATGAGCTTTGTTAAAAGGTATGCATACTTTTGCAACCAATTTCTTTCTATTGCTCTAAGAAAATCAACCAACTGTGCAAATACACTTGATCAGAAATTGACTACCGTTTTCTGCATACAGCTTCAGTGCAGAGCTCTGTGTTCCCGTGGTAAAATACTAATTCTGTGTAGTCTGATACTACAGTCATAATCTCTTCTACTTGTTTCCTACTTCTTGGTAACCTACCAAATCTTTAACAAGCTTCAGATGGGAAGGAAGTGCAGTATGACTGCAGGTTCAGACTACAAAGTTTGTTTGTAGTCTGTAACCATGGAGACACATAGGTTTGTGCAGGCGCTAATGACGAAATGGAAGGATAATTTTAACAAGACTGTGAACTGGTACTGGTTGCACCTATGATATGATTACTCTTTTAACTTCTCCTAACTTGCCTGTTTTAGCAACTACTTGCATCCATCTTGTAGTAACAAGTCTGGAGCATCTATTCTTATGACTCCACGACGTGCCATTCCTTTATTATTCCTGATAGAATTTATGAATGAATTCCTAGCAGTTTGTAATGAAGTCGGTTAGAGGTTTCATCCCTGCACATTCTGACACGAACCAATCATTGTCAGTATATGGGGAAGTATTTACTAAGGCTTCTTTCACACTCGCGTTTTGGCTTTCCGTTTGTGAGATCCGTCATGGGCTCTCACAAGCGGTCCAAAACGGATCAGTTTTGCCCTAAAGCATTCTGAATGGAAAAGGATCGGCTCAGAATGCATCAGTTTGCCTCCGATCAGTCTCCATTCCGCTTGACAAAACTGAGCCAAACGTCCTGGCACACAATGTAAGTCTATGGGACGGATCCGTTTTCTCTGACACATTCTGGCACAAAAGAAATTGGATCCGTCTCCCATTGACTTTCAATGGAGTTAATGACGGATCCGTCTTGGCTATGTTACAGATAGTACAAACGGATCCATTCATGACGGATGCATGCGGTTGTATTATTGTAACGGATCCATTTTTGGAGATTCATGATCCGCCCAAAACGCGAGTGTGAAAGTAGCCTAAAACAGACCTGTCAGGAGAGGTTACAGCACCACCTCTTGTCCATGGGTTGTGCCTGGTATTGCAGGTTGGCTTTGTTGAAGTCAATGAAGCCAAGCAGCAATAGCACACACAACTTGTGGAAAGGAGTTGTGGGGTTTTTGGAAGAAAAAAGCCATGCTTTTCTAATCCTGGACAACCCCTTTTAAATTCCATGTAGGCTGTCAGTGATGACTGGGCCTAAAAATGATGCAGTGTAAATGTATACTTTTTTTCTATACATTTGCTCCGATGAGGCATCATGCACAACTGCCATTGTCGAAATTGTCTCCACTGTGGCTGGCTCTTAAGTGGGCCATACACTTTGGTTTAATGTCAGCCACACCTGATAGCTTCAGCAAGAATGGCCAATTATCTAATGTGTATGTTGGTGACTCTACTTACTCCTGAAGACAATGAACCATTGGGATATTAACGTGCCCGGCCCTTTTGTTCTCAGAGGGGACAAGCTGTGGTGACCGGGCCTTTCTCAGCATTTCCTATTCAGAACACATGGGCCAATACTCAGAATAGTGAGCCAAGTCAAGCATGCATGTGTATGAGTGGGGAGGGGGTTGTTATTTTGGGGTTTCATTTAAATAGGGGATGGAAAATCAGACAGAAAATGATGCCCCTGCACTGGACACTATGATAAAAATACGTACCTATGTGCAACTTTTTGCATTCAGCTCTGTCGAATATCACATCTGCTTAATGGCGCACCAGTTGGAGAACCATGATTTATGTCGTCTATTCACAGCTGCTGATTCTAAGACAGAAACATTAAGAAGCAGAAAATAAGTTTATTTTCAGAAATGCATATACTGTACTTTGTAGCAAGACACAGGGATAACTCACAAAGACAGAAGGAGGATGAGGAGGTGCAGGTCGGAAACGTATGTAGGTTTCTTCCAAAAATAGGTGGATTCTCGGCTGAAAAATAATGGGTAAATCGGATGTGCAAGATAGATGACTGCTACAAAAACAATGGAAGAATAAAATGTCTGCCACCTCATTGTCATCATCTATTCACAACACTATATTATTAGTGATGTACAAAAAGTATTTAAAACGATAACAAGGAGAAATTGATACCATCCTACATGGAGCTACAGATTCGCTAACATTATTGTTCGACTCGACTTAAAAATAGTAGCTAAACTGGTACGGTAAATAAACTGGGTAATCCCAGGTCAACAGGTCCACTATGGATATAGTATGGATAAATAGATATTATGGATTTATTATTCTGAATATAAATTGATCTACTTGCAAGGGCCATACCATAGAGGCAGATAATGTGGCTGCCATGGTGTCCTTGAAGAAAGGGGCACCAGCCCTTGTTGCTTCCATTCCCTTTGCTACTGTGTCGCAAAAATCTCTCTGTTGCTCTCTACCAAGGAATCGCATTGGTAGCAAATAAGGGAATTTTAAAATGTAGCAAAAGTATGTCAACATTTTGGCTTATGATATTGGTCTAAGGTTGGGTGCTAAATCTCCTTAAAGACCAGACTTGTATGGAGACTTACTGGAAGTAGTCCATGGTATGGAGACTTATTGGCAATGTTGCATGGGAAATGAATATGCAATGAGGTATCTCCCAAGAAGAGAAAGATCTTGCCAGTGCCACCCCTAAAAAGTGTCTCCCTATGAGTCAAAATTTGACTTTCCAACAAGCCTTGGGGTTTGACAAGGGAATATAGCCAAGCCAGATATCCAGATGGTGCTTGCGAAATGGTTCTCTTCCTTGGGCGATATCACTTTGAATATGGGTCTTAAAAAAGAAGTCAACTAAGAGGCGGTGTAAGAAAAGAAATGTGTCTACCATGTCCAGCCAGTTGAGCCATTTGGCACGTCTTTTGCTTGTCTGTTGTAGTTTTATGTTTCCTAAATTTAAAACAGTAATAAGTAATTTTCCCCATAATTTTAAAATAATGGAAAGCTATTCTTTTTTTCTAGTTGGACTTGGAGTGATGATTTGGTGAGAATTTTCAGCGCAGGACAATAAAATGTTGGAGTTTTTTTTTTTTTTTTTACATGATGGGAAAGAATTTTCCTGGGAAAATCAATCCAATGGCAGTAAAAACAGATCTGTGTGTTTCTGCTTGCCTAAGTAATAAATAGATCTCCAAACATTTGTTGCACCAGGGAAACATTTTTGTGGCTGTGCGTTAACAATACAAGAATTCTGATTACGAGTAAACACCAGTGAACAGGATTTCAGAGGATTTTTTATGCCAATTTTTGCTTAAACTTAATGTACACATTAGCAGAGTAAACCACTGAGTTATATTAAGTTACACAGTGCACAATATTAAGTTACACAGTGCACAAAAGAAAGTTTTTCAGCACTGCTACATCTATATAAGTGTTACATTGGATCGTTGAGCTGCATTTGGTTTGACACTGACTGTGATAGTAAATCCCTCATTCTTCGCCTTTAAAGGGTTGGGCACTTTCTAGGAGAATTTTCTTAAAGGCTTTAAACCATTGTACTGTGAAGACCCCCTCCCTCCTGCCCATGTACAGGCTTTATGAACACTGAAGACTGTCCGTCTCCATATCCAAAGGTAACATGGCGAAAGTCAAATGGCTTATCCGTGTGCCCATTCTTTGTGTGCCCCTGGCTCCATCCACTATGCTGAGTATCAACTGAGCCCATTCAACGTATGCCCAGATACCGGATGGTCTGCTGCCTGTGTCTGTGCATTGTGTGGCTTGAATTCCATTACCGTGCATTGGCTGTGCCAAAGTGGATGTAGCCAAGGACAGTTGAAGAAGTAATCCCATGGATAAATCACTTGGCTGCTGCCATCTTATTTCCTATGGGCAATAGGGGGTATCCAATTTCAGAGCTAGGGTAAGGTATAAAGACAGTTTTTATAGTCGTATGTGACACAACGTTCATGGCCTTTTTAGTAAATTTTCCCATAAATTGGTCAACCTTTTCAACCCCTGAACTTTCCTGGTTGGATACCCAGGCCAAAGTCCCCAAAGTAGTTATCATCTGGTGGTCAGGAGACAAAGTCAGAAACTAAGCCAGGAGCCTTCACCAAGAAAGCAGTCAGGATGCCACAAGCCAGAGGACAACGCAAAGACGAAGAGCATGAAAACCAGGAGGTCCAAACCTAAATAACAGATGAGAATTTAAAGGCTGGCAGCATATGAGAGCACTGGTTGTCAGAGTAATCCAACAGGACCAGTGGTTGAGACAAGGAGGGCTATGGCTGTACAGTCGTAGCTGCCAGAAGAGACTTGTTGATGGCTTGAGGAGAGGTAAGTAACAATAAATTAAAACTCCCTTCACAGAAAAATTATTTGCTACTAATTCCCATAGGGAGAAGCCACTCTGACTATACAGTATATTGTATAAAATTGTAAGTATTGGGAGATACATTAGATACCCATAGAAGTCTATTGATGAACTTAGAGGTTGTACAGGGCCATATTACAGCCATGCGCATGAGACCCAACTCTTCTGGGAACTCTCTAAATTGTTTCGGTAATGGAATAATGTTCTTTCTCTCAAAAGAATGAGCTGCAAAGGTGAACATCATATGGAATGGGTAGTATCCAGATCTGGAAAAGTCCACCCTACAGCTCAGAATGGAAATAATAGTGGATAAAACATCTACAGAAGAGTTATCATCATAGCCGGGGTTAGTTTGATGTAATTTACCTCGACAGCAGCGGTTGCTCGACTTAGGAACCTTGATAAACACTGATGTAGAATGTCAGGTGAGTTTAACTATAGGTCCAGTAGGCCTATGCCTATAGGCAGCCATGAGGAAGGGCACCTGCTAAAAGAACGTTTGATACGAATATACTGAACCTTGTGAACTTATATAAAAAAAAAGATAAATATGCAAATTAGTTATTCACTAGAGATGAGCAAAGTACTGCAAAATTCAATTCGGCTGCTTCACCGAATTTTACAAAAAAAATAGCTTTGTGATGAATTAGTTCGTCACGAAGAGCATTTCTTTATAAGATTTCGCCCACTCCCCGTCATTGTACCCCTCAGATCCTGCGTCCATAGCTCATTGCGGCATCTGATAGCAACAGAGTGTAAAATTTTAAAACATAAATACATAAAATCAGACTTACCTCATCTATTTTCTCGAGACGGGCCTGCCGCTACCATCTTGATTAAAGATCTAGAGCAAAAACTCGCGCGGCTCATGACTTCATCACGTCGGCCGGGGTGGTGATGTCATCCATCACGGCGCACGGGATTTCGTGCGAGATCTTCAATCAAGGCGGCCATCGCGAGCCAATGGATGAGGTAAGTGTGATTTTTTTTTTTTCAGTTAAAATCTATTCGCATGAGGAAATTTGGCTTCACAGTGAATCAAGTTTTCCCTGAAATTCGGATCAAAGTCCACTAGTATTCACCATACTATGAGAATGAAAGGAGGACACCCAGGGAGGCTGCAAAGATGTT
The DNA here is from genome assembly GCA_033119425.1 of Bufotes viridis. Taxonomy (NCBI): domain Eukaryota; kingdom Metazoa; phylum Chordata; class Amphibia; order Anura; family Bufonidae; genus Bufotes; species Bufotes viridis. The sequence goes on along the minus strand of CM065594.1, from coordinate 32,062,738 downwards.
GTGAGATGCACATTGCAATGTTCTTGACAGCCAAACATCAGCCATACATAAATTCATGGTCTTCCTATATGGACGTCATAGAGGCTTGTCCTACTTGGGACCCCTCTCTATGAGTCAGAATGGAAAGACCCACTATAAGTGCAGCTCTTGTTCTGTTCAAAAGACAACCACTTGTGAAGATGTGGCTTACTTAAAGGGGATATGCCATCATTGATATATAAAATAAAATCAGACATCATATAGTACATGACAATCTCATTCTAACAAAGCTAGAACCAGCCCCGTACCTCACATGGATCCAGAGATCTGCCCATTCATTGCTCCAATTGTTCTGCTAGATTCTCTCAAGGCTGGCAGCTCAGGGTGCGTGTCCTTTCTCAGGGTCAGGTCCTTTTTCGCTGCTACTCTCTCCTTATCACAGCTCAGATAGCATGTCCTTTCTCAGAGGGTATGCCCCTTCTGCTGCAGCTCTTTCCATGTAACTGTCACAGTTTCTTACAGTAGACATGGCTGGTGGCAGTTGAAGGCTGAACCTGAACATGTACGACCACCCCAATAGGTGGACATGCGTATTACTATGCAGATTGAACACCAGGGGGTGCCATTATAATGAGCAAAAGAGAATATTTCACAAGTGGAACTTTTTTTAACAGAAAGTCATCTTTTTTATGCTGAATTATATTAAAATAACATTTAATGGTGGCACAAGCCCTTCAATGGGTAGAGCCAAAGGCACCAAATAATCAAATCAACAGTGAAGATAAAAAATATCAAACTAACAATATACAAAACCTCTTTTTCAAATTAAACCATACTTGGACCAGCCTTCCACAGGCACATAGATGAACACACCAGTACAGAACACTTTAAACCCTGTACACTGTATGGAACATTTAGATTTCTATAAGGCATTAACAAAGACTATAGTGATAGATGCGCCCCATTATCCAAAATGAGAGCTGCTCCCTGTGTCAGGACAGTGCCATCGTCGTCTGAATGAAATGAGTTTCCAAAGCAAATAATACTGGACGACTATTACATTTTAATCCAAATTTAAGCTTAATAACTTCACTCTGTTTGAGCGTGGGAAATTAATTTCATTGTGGGCACTGTAAATATTACCGCCTCCTCCAATGTGCAGTATTATAACAGTAATCTCAGTCTTCTGAATTACATTGTGTGTTTAATGATCGCAGTCCATGCACCTCACTTTCTGTTGTCACAAAGGATAACTGAGAATGGTGTCATGATAGGATTGGATGCACAGCTATGGGTAGACCCTGTTCAGACCATGAAAACAATTTCCCGTTCATGGCCATGCTGAGAAAAGCTCCCGACATATAAGCTATGCATGTTCATGTGGTTCTATTTACTCAATGGAGGCCAAAGGAGTTTCTCACCTCTCTTCCAGAGTGACAGCATAGGAGCAGTGAAGCTGGTTGTGCCTAGAATATATGGGCTACTGAGAGAATCTAGCCCCGCCCCCAAAGAACTAACATTGTCCACCAAAACAACCCTTAGGCGCCATGCACACGACCAGATTTTTCGACCTGAACCATTTATTTCAATGGCGCCACAAAAAAATGCACCATGTGCTGTCCTCATCTGTATGTCTATTCCACAAAAAGACAGAACATGTCGTATGCTTGGCAATTTTGAGGACAAGAATAGGCATTTTTAACATACGGCAGGATATGCAGAACAGGAAAACAGCCGCTATCTGTGTTTTGCAGGTCTGCAATTTTTGGACCTCAAGACAGATAAAATGGTGTGCACAGGGCCTTACTCTAAACCCAACACACACAGGAGACCACACAGAACATGTAGAATGTCCCACGGCCCCCAATCAGAACACTTACATAAATGGTATTTTTCACTTATTTAGTGCTGTTACTGTACTGTTAGGTGGTTAAGGACCAATAATGAGATCATCACAGGTCCTTGAGTCCTACTAACCTTGGAACTGCACTGATTAACAGAATAGTTCCTGTACTCTCAGGGAGTTAAGGGTGGTTAAGGACCTGTGATGATGTCATCACAGATTCTTGAGCTGTTATTTACTCATAACTGCACTCATTCTGTAGCGCTTGCTTCCTAAATGCAGTTCGTGTTTATTAGTGTCAGGCAGCACCTGGTAGGGCAGATTGCCAGTCCAGGCCTGAGGAAGAAAACTCCACATCAATTCTAATATGTGTGGACATACCCTAAGCATTAGGGCAGTATTACACTGCCTGATGTTCGGGCAGTGTGAGCGCTGATGGATGACAACACATCCATTGGTGCTTGTTTACATCGGCCTGATTACACAAGCCGATGCAAACTGAATGTGTTATTCCTCGCTCATTCAGTTCTGTTGATTATTATCAGCACGTCCCTGATTACACAGGCTGATGATAATCGGACATCTTTGATGAATGATGCCCATTAGGCTTCATTCAAATCACCGTTCAGCCTTTCCATTCTCCTGCTCCGTTTAGGAGCAGGAGAACGGAAAGGACAGAGAAGGCACAAAACTGAGCTAACCGGAGCCCTTAGGACCCCATAGACTATAATGAGGTCCGTTAGGTTTCCGCTCAGACGGTGATTTTGGAGCGGAGACAAAAGTTGTGCATGCAGGACTTTTGTCTGCGCTTCAAAATCTTCTTCTGAGCGGACACATAACGGACCCCATAATAGTCTATGGGGTCCTAAGGGCCCCGTTTGGTTGAGTTATGTGCCTTCTCCGTCCTTTCTGTTCTGCTCCTAAACGGTGCAGGAGAATGGAAAGGCTGAACGGTGATGTGAACGAAGCTTTAGCCGACAAAAGAGGGTTTGATTGTTCACCGGCTGATCGGTTATATGAGCTAATTATCTGCAACGAGTGGTCCTATGAACGCTTGTTCTATATAATTAGCCCTAAAATCGTGCAGTCTAATAGGGCCCTTACCCACTGCCGATCCCAGCTCAAGACGACACAGGAAAAGGCCCACTCAGCTACTCTATCGCTGAGGCAGGTCACCGCTGGCAATTCCCATGTGTTGAGCTGGGACTAAGAAGCAAACAGCAGGGAGGATCCGAGCAACGGCAGAGGCAGGGGATTGGTAGAGTCAGTAATGCTTATAATTTAGAGCATTCTCCCCAGAAAAGCCATTTAAACTAAATAACAAATTATTTTCAGAATTCTAAATATTTTGGGGATTATTGAAAACATTTTTCAGATCATTTTCATCCTATTGTAGTCAAATATCGAACATACTATAACAGGTGCCCCGACTGCTACCACATATGCATCGTATAAAAGAGCATGCAACCTCCTTGCTTCTTTTTTTAATAATTATTTTTACAACTACTACTGTACAGATTAAAAAAAAAATCTTCTTGATTAGAAAACGTTACAAACAGCCCATTCTTATTCCTCCGACGGCACCTTCAAGCAGAATGATGGCTTTGCAATGATAGTAAAGACTTAATTATTATCAAATGACTTCTGCCGTTGGGTCACTATTCTTGTAATTACAAGCAGTTCATGCCTATGCTAATTAGGACTCCGACACAATCATTTTCATGAGGAAAGAGTGGGTGGGCAAATTAAATAAATGGAGATACAATGATGCTAATGATATTTTAACTTTAATTTTCTACATAAAGACAAGCAAAACGCTTTCATGCCTATGTCGTTTCATGCCCATAATTTACTTAACTGCTTTGCTGCCGGATACTCTCGCAACTCGTTTCAGATCTTATCGTTGGGCCACATAACTAATAACCAGCTTCAACGAGACATAATTGATCGGGGGTCCATGAATTGTCCAAGAGGACCACGGGTCTAATACTGGTGTTACTTTTTAACCTTAGTTTACTTGAGGAATACAGTAAAAACCTTCACTTTGATGGTTCCCAAAACACTCCCAAGACCTGAAATGTAACAGCCTCTGAAATGAAGGCTCTAGGCTTGTGATCTGTCTGATGACTTTCTACAGGCAGGGAAAATAAACAGTTATTATTACTTGAGACCAATTAAGGCTAGGTGAACTGAGGCGCGTAGAGAGGAAGCCGTTTTACAGCTACGCTCAAGGAGTAGGTGGCCGAGTCTTCCCCTCCGTCCACACCTCCCATCAGTAAAGTTTTCTAGAAAAATGACTCATTAGTGCAAAGTACCTTCTGTAATGACATTTTAAAAGGTTAAGCGCGTACAGTCATTCCTTACAAAGTGCAGCCTCTCCTTTCATTCCAGAGACATTGCTTATTGCAATACTAATTGTTTGTGAGGAGAAGACGGTTAACAAGGCAGAGGGAGAACGTGATTACCAGATTGTGTGAAAAAGCCATGTAGGTCAATAATTATTTTACATGACTCGAGGTGTCCTGAGTTGACCCATTAACCTCTGGCAATTCCACCCAATAGACAGAAATGCAAGACTTCCTTGTATTTGAGATTTAAAGAAACAAGGCTCAATGGATATTAATTCCAAATGTATTATGGCGATCTAAAGAGCAGAACACAAACCTGTAGAGTTAGGGTGGGTTTACACTAGCGTTAGGCATTCCGTTATTGCTTTCCGTTATAACATGGTTATAACGGAAAATAACGGAATGCCCCTACAGAATGCAAAATGGTAGCCTTTTAAAGGCATTCCGTTTGCTTTCTGTCATAATACAAGTCTATGGGAAAGCATAACGGATCCGTCTGGGTCCCGTTATGCAAGATGGAAAAAAAATTCCTGTCCACAGGACTTTGTTTTCCGTCTTGCATAACGGGAACGAGACGGATCCGTTATGCTTTCCCATAGACTTGTATTATGACAGAAAGCAAACGGAATGCCCTTTAAAGGCTTCCGTTTTGCATTCCGTCATAATAGAAGTCTATGGGCAAAAGAACGGATCCGTCCTTCCGTCTTATGGATTCCGTTATGTTTCGTTATAACCATGTTATAACGGAAAGCAATAACGGAATGCATAACGCTAGTGTGAACCCACCCTTATCTGCCTCTTCAACCTTAAAGAAAAGCCTTGTTGAATCTGGAGGTGGCAATTGGATACATTCTCTGGATAGGACAGTCCTTAGTGATTCTCCACTTTGGACAATCCCTACTTGTGAGAAGTGCCCCTTGACAATAAGCAGAAGTGCCTGTTAAGACCTCCAGCAATCAGCTGTAATCTGTGGGATATCCTATGCAAGAGTTATACTCTCTAGAGTTATACTCTTGCCTAGGATATCTGAAAGCTCAACATATAATGAGTCAACAGCATGTATTTGTAATAACACTGGTAGAGATGTCCGAAGTATTCGCCGGCAAACAGTTCCCAGCGAACATCGCATGTTTGCGTTCGCTGCAGCGGGCGAACATATGTGATGTTCGATTCGCCCCCTATACTTTATCATTGAGCAAATTTTGACCCTGTACCTCACAGTCAGCAGACACATTCCAGCCAATCAGCATACCCTCCCTCCCAGACCCTCCCACCTCCTATCAAAAAGCAAGGACAGCATCCATCTTAGATTCATTCTGAAGCTGCAGTGTTAGTTAGAGCAGGGAGAGTGCTGCTACTGCTGAATTAATATAGGGATTCTAGGGAAAGCGTTAACTACTAGTGTTCTGTGTCCACTCCAGTCCTCAAAGATTAATCGGCCTCTTTCACACAAGCGTGTCCGGATTAGGCCCTATTCACATGTCCGTAGTGTGTTGCGGATCCGCAACACACCATGCCGGCACTCCCCATAGAGATGCCTATTCTTGTCCGCAGGCTGCGGACAAGAATAGGACATGCTCTATCTTTTGCGGAGCCGCAGCTGGATGTTTCAGAGACGAAACCCGAAAGTTCGGGGCCGCGGCTCCGCAAATGCACACATAGTGTGCTCTCCGCATCACGTCCGGCCCCATTCACAATGAATGGGTCCGCATCCATTCCGCAGAATTGCAGAATGGATGCGAACAAAAATTGTGGATGTGTGAATGGGGCCTTAGGTCCGGATGTGTTGCGGATGCGTTCAGTGAAAACTGTGCGATTTCACAGGCAAAGCCATTCAGTTTTGCCTGCGATTGCGTTCAGTTGTTCAGTTTTTTCAGCGTGGGTGCAATGCGTTTTGATGCTCACGCTCGTGATAAAAAACTGAAGGTTTACAAACAACATCTCCTAGCAACCATCAGTGAAAAACGCAACGCACCCGCACTTGCTTGCGTGAAAACGCAGAATATTGAACATGCTGCGATTTTCACACAACGCACAAGTGATGCGTGAAAAAAAACGCTCACGTACACAGACCCATTGAAATGAATGGGTCAGGATTCAGTGCGGATGCTATGCGTTCACGTCACGCATTGCACCCGCATGGAAAACTCGCTCGTGTGATAGGGGCCATCTGCTGTAAGGACAGCGTCCTGAAAGCACCCCAAAAAGTCCTTTTTAGGGCTGGTACATCAGTCTGCTTTTATTTTTATATATATATATTGCAGTTGCCTGCCTGTGTGTGAGAGGCCGCAGGCCCACAGACTGTACTGTGTGCACACCACTCATATAGGGTGGCACAGTACCTTGCAGATAAAAAAGTCATTTCATTTTTACCCTTTAATATAATTGCAGTTGCCTGCCAGTGTGTGTCAGGCCCACAGACTGTACTGTGCCCACTGCCCACCATAGGGTGTCACAGTACATTGCACGGTGCATGCGCAGTCCCCCAAATTGGAAGTAAGAGGACCGACCAATCATCTTTTTCCATCTCCCGGTTCCTAAAATCTATTCGATACACGTTCCTGGATAGGGGACGTAACAGGGATTAAACTGATAGGAATAGTACTACTTAACATACCACTCATATAGGGTGGTACAGTACATTGCACGGCGCACGCACAGTGCCCCAAATTGGAAGGAAGAGGACCGACCAACCATCTTTTTCCATCTCCCGAGTTTCTAAAATCTATTCCATGCACCGAGCCCCTGATAGGGGACAAAACAGAGAATAAACTGGTAAGAACAGATTTTTTTAATTTTAAAAAAAGAGGACAGCCTCTGCGGAGCTGGGTATTTTTTGGCCGCGTTACTGGACGTTCATGCACAATGGCTGTAGGCTCATGCGTCCTTTTGCGGAGGTGACAAACCTGGTCAGTCAAACCCAAGGCAACATCATCGACCTCATCCCATATGCGTTTTTTTCTGGAGCGTGCCCTGCGAAGAGTGATGGATCAGGCCGTAGATGAGCATGAAGAGGAAGAGTTGTGGTCACTATCACCACCAGAAGCAGCCTTGTCGTCGTCGATTGCTGGACCTGCGGCAACGCAGAGAGAGGATTCTGAAGCAGAGTCAGAGGAGGAAGGTGGCTTTGAGGAGGTGGAAGACCAACCACAGCAGGCGTCCCAGGGGGCTTGTTGTCCCCTTTCGGGGACCCTTGGTGTTGTACGTGGCTGGGTGGAGGAAGAGACCTTCAATGACGCCAGTGAGGACAAGGAACGGGATGTGGCTAGCTTGGTATCCAACCTTGTGCAAATGGGGTGTTTGCGGTTGTGCAAATGGACTGTTTGAGGTTGTTTGCAGTGCATTAAAGTTTGGTCTGTCAGAGTTTGGTCTGTCACTGTGAAGCGGGCGTAACCCTTACACTACCTGATCGATACAACATCATACCTGATCGTATACACACACTGGATGTTTTAAAGCACGTTATTCCAAACAATTTAGGAATGTTAGGTGATTTATGCCCTTTATGGATTAAATCCCGACTCTGCATCAACTAAGTAATTTTCCATGGGAGTTTTGCCATGGATCCCCCTCCGGCATGCCACAGTCCAAGTGTTAGTCCCCTTGAAACAACTTTTCCATCACTATTGTGGCCAGAAAGAGTCCCTGTGGGTTTTAAAATTCGCCTGCCTATTGTAGTCTATGATGGTTCGCCCAATTCACCCGTTCGCGAACATTTGCGGAAGTTCGCGTTCGCCATTTGCGAACGAAATTTTATGTTCACGACATCTCTAAACACTGGTTATTCAGAAGACTGCACCGCTGGACTTCACCTATAGCAGTTGCCTCTCCCAAGTACTAGCTGTGTTTCTTGGTACTCAGATATCCCCAGGACTTAAAGGGGTTGTCCGGGATCAATTAAAAAAACAACACTGTTGAATCACTATTAATAGCGGTTTGAAGGTCCCCCCAGATGCTTTTAGATATTTTTACACTTCAGTAGGGCTCCTACAGTCCCCCACTGATTGTTTACCTCTATGTTTATGTGTGCGGTAACTTCCTGCCACACAGCTTTGTGGGTCCCAGTGCAGCACCGCGCTGTTTCATGTGTGTGTCTCCTCCTCCGTACAGCCGCCCCCCTAATTCATATGCTGCCTCCTGCTGCAACTATTCCTTCCCGTAGTCACGCCCCTAAACCCCTCCTGGCTCAGTCCCTCCCTTGTAACGTGCGCTCGGTGTTTGCATTACACAGAGGCAACAGAGACAGCCAGAGAGCGATCCTTTTAAAATTGTTAAAGATCTGCTAATGGAAGTGAATTGCAAAAAAAACAGAAAGGTCATACATTTTCCTTTAATACTACAAAAAAACTGCATCACTGCCTATGTAGATCCAATCATAATTGTTGTTAAAAATTAGACCAGCATTTAGCGTTGGATTTTACAGTAAACTGACAGTTGCATGTCATTGGTGTCTGTCATGGGACACATCTAGCTCTCTGTCATTTTTTGGTTTTCTGCTAAAAAAAAAAATGGAAAGGAGAATACAGATGTGAAGGCAGTCTAAGAGTTTCATCTAAGTTTACCCCTGCTTTCTATGCATGAATGAGGTAGTCCAGTGGTGTACCTCCAATGGAGGCAGACCACGCAGCCGCTATGGGGCCCAGGGCCGTATGGCACCATCTGCTGTCTCTACCCTATGTTTTTCTTTGCTTAAAGGGGTGTTATCATCTTAGACAATGGGGGCATATTGCTAGGATATGCCCCCATTGTCTGATAGGTGCGGGTCCCAGAGGTAAACGAAGCCGGCAAAGTCTCGGAGGGGGCACTGCGCATGTGCAGCTGCCCTCTATTCATTTTTATGGGGCTGCCGAAAACAGCCCAGCGCTGGCTCAGCTATTTCCATCAGCCCCATAGAAATGAATGGGAGTGGTGGCCAACACCGCTCGGCTATTTTCAGCGGGCCGGACTACTTGATGTTGGCCGGACCTTACACCGCCAGTCACCACTTTGCCAGTCTCATGTTAGGCTTCCTTTTTGGGGAAGTGGGACTTGCACCTATCAGACAATGGGGGCATATCCTAGCAAAATTCCCCCACTGTCTGAGATGGGAATACCCCTTTAATGCTCGGCTGGTTAAGCAGTGCAAATAAGCTAGAGCAGGTTGCTCTTCCTGTCTTACTAGCATTGCTGCTGCAGAACCAGGAGACAAATATTCACTTACTGAGAAATGAAGACTCCCAGCAGAGGGGCACTAGTAATAAGTAGGTTGCTAACTATGCAGGGAGGGCAGTGAGAAGTGGAGAGGAAGTTTCTGGTTAAGGAGAGGAAGGGGTCAAAGGAAGAGTGATAGCTGTCAGGGTATGAAGGGGCCTACTTGTCTGCGATGGTCCATTGTTTGGCAGGGTGCAGTGAGACCAGAGACTAGTGTTCTTCATGACACATAATTGTGCAATCAGGAACGTTCACACTCCATTCAGGCGACAATGTGTCTTGCTGACCAGCTGACTATACATTAACAGGTATATGGATAAAGAGGGGGCCCTGGGGTTTACACAGCCAGCTGTGGATGCTGAGCTGCGCCCTGTAAGTGGCCATTTTGAGGACCCCATCTGACCTATGATCTCTCATGGGGGACTAGAGACCTTCTTTTGTTGAGAGGACCTGTAGGGGGGACAGTATCTGTGTCACTGCTGCTGTATCATGGGGCCATGGTCTAATGGGCAGTAAGGGAGAAATTTATGGGGAAGGGGGGTTTCAATTTTGGCAGGCACTAAGGCTAGTTTCACACTTGCGGCAGGACGGATCCGACAGGCTGTTCATCCTATCGGATCCGTCCTGCCGCAATTTGGCTGTGCCGCCGGACTGCCACTCCGACCCCATTGACTATAATAGGGGTGGGGGCGGAGTTCCGGCACAGCACGGCAGTGCACGGAGAGAGGACGCCGGACTAAAACTATGACAAGTCCGACTTTATAGTCCGGCGTCCTCTGCTGTGCACTGCCGTGCTGCGCTGAAACTCCTCCCCCGCCCCCATTATAGTTAATAGAGACGGAGCGGCAGTCCGGCGGCACGGCCAAATAGCAGCAGGACGGATCCGACAGGGTGAACAGCCTGTCGGATCCGTCCTGCCGCAAGTGTGAAAGTAGCCTTACAAATATCAGGAAAGTGGATGGAACCATTGGTGGAATGACAAGGAGCAGGTGTGACAGAACATACACGCTTTATGTTTTGATCCATTTAATTACAATAATCGCATTTGTTGGGAGGATTATATCACCCATGATATTCATGTACGCCCCTGAGGTAGTCACACTGTGAAGTCTGGTAATTCTGTAATGTTCTTCCTATAGACAACTGCTCAAAATCAAGCCAAATATTCAAATTGCACCTTAACCAGAGATATAGGCTGTTAACTTTTATATACAAATATTGTCAGTGCCCCGGATACAAATTGCATTGTTTCAGCCATATTTCATAACGAAATACAGGAGCAGAACAAATACTATAACGCTGTGAATATTGCGCTTTGCATGCACAAATCCACCTTTCAGACGTCAGATAAATCTATGGAATACTTTAGTGGCATGTAAATAATACATGTAATAAGCATGTAAAAAAAAACATAATAAACTGAAACACCAACCCAGTATCACTGCTGCAAAGGTACATTTTATTACCCACATCCCACCCATAAAATTGTATTATATATCGTAAAATAATTATACTTAATACTAAAGCAGAAAATCCAGTTTTACATATTACATGTTTTTGAACATAGACAAGCAAGCCTATGTGACGTGTCCTAGTATAGTACTTATGGAAATAAAAGCATCATTCATGGAAGCATAATAAACCTTTTTATATTATATAAATCAACTAATAAAAACAAAAACAATGGAAAAAAATACCTAATACATTTTTATTTATAGATCCAAAAACATCTTTGGAGGCAAAAAAAGGCATAAAGGCATTGGTAATTTCATGGGTTGTGGTGAATCACTTCAGACCAAGGTGCTTGAGGCCCCTCCAGTAAAGGAGTTCAAGTAGAAGACCTTAATAATGGGAAGGTGGTCTTGGAACATGATTCTATTTTTAATAGTGGATTAACAAACAGACTATTTGTAATGAATAAGGTCCAGGACAAGCTACGGGGCTACCTTTAGGGCACCACAAACAACACTGTCTACAACAACAGTGTCTACAAAAGGCCCCCACATCCTCTCAAACTTCTAATAAGATTAGTAATAAGTAGTGAAAATCATAATTTCCCTTTTCCTTTCCTTCAAAGGAGCTCACATACACATAAAGGAAAAGTTTCCCACATTGGCCAATATAGACAGGACCGGCCTCACGCGTGTGTGTGAGGGCCTGCCTACTGTCCCTCATCCATGTCTGTAAAATATCAACAATCCGAAACCTTGTTCTCAAGGAAGATAATCCTTCCTACTTATCCCCCACATGGGCAATTGGCCAAGCTGAGCGCGAATGTTGATGGTGGAGTTGGCAGAAATAGCTGTCATCCAAATGGGCCATCAGCTATCTCATATGTATGGCCGACTTATGATGGAAGTTGGGACACATGTCAAGGAGCCTAAGGAGCTCTGGCTTTTTGACTATATTGGGTCAAGATATTCCAAACCGGAGAAAACCTGATACATTTGTAAATTTAATCTGTGCAAGCAGAAGAATCAGATCCATGCTGCTGACAAACTGGTGACCAAAGTAACTGTGTGTCACCTCCTTTGGTAACCAATTCCATGTCATGTAGTGCTCTCTCATATTAACTCAGCATGCAATGCTGCTTTTACATACAGTCATCGAGCACATAATTGTTGGGAAGGCAGCAGAGTGCTGTTTGGGTAACCGCATGAATGATTGTTTCACCCGATGAATCAGCGTTTCACCTTTGGACGGGCAGATAATCAGGATTAAGTGTTCGTAGGAACGTTCGGCCCAATCGTCTGCTCATCAATTGGGTAGTGTAAGTTCACACTAAAGGAAATGTGTCATCAAATTTTTTTATTTTCAAATGGCATTTCTATTTCCTGAACACTATTAGGGGCGGCCATCTTGCCTGTGCTGTTCTTAACAGCATTTAGAAAGCTTTAAGAAAATTGCTTTACGGCAGCCCCATGTGCCATAGACACAATGATCAGTAGGGGACCTCATTGACTTCTATCGGAGAGTTTTCTAGGCATGCTCTGTGACCTGTGCAGAGGAAGGTATAGATAAGATGTGACAATCACCTATTGTGAATGGTGGATCCTGTTTTATCTGTCATTCTAATCCTGCCTGTAATGATATCACCTCTGTGTATAGATATTCAGGTAACAGCAGTAAAGTGATCTGTACATATCAAGAAGTGGTGTCTATTATCATTCTTAGTGGCCAGAGAGAAAACGGCAGGATTTTATGGGTTTTGTTTAAATATTGATATTGACACGGAAAATTAAAAATAACATCACCAAAAATTATTTTGAAATATGCTACACATAAAAAAATGTGTTTTAAACAATAGGTAATTTTCTGATGACATATTTTCTTCAAGGGTCTGTTCACAATTGTGCTAGTTCATTTCTGTCAGACATTTGTTTCTGGTGATAGTGAGACAGTTCAGACTGCTACATAAAGATGAGCGAATTTATTTAAATTCATTTTAATATCCAATTTGTCCAAATGGACCATGTGATCGGATTGGAGTATGAACTGATTCTACCCAAATCGAAAGTGCTTTATATGGCTTTTAAAGTCTATCTATGTCTCCCTTATCAAAAGATTTCCAGAATCAAATCACAAGAAATTCAGATTCTAATGAATCCAAACTTTTTGAAAAACTCAGGTTGAATTTCGATTCTTAAGAATTGATTTGCTCATCTCTACTGCTTCACCATTTTATCCAGATTATATATCAATGGGGGACAAAAATATATATCAGTGGGGGACAATAGGTCATGATGACACATCCAGGATCCCTCATATCCATCATAGAAGAAATGTTCAGTAAGCTGTGAGTATTTGAGCTTGGTCCCTCACTGGTGCCTTTAACAGGAAACCCCAGACATAGTAAGAGGTGCTTGTGTGCTCTACTGATGGGTTCATTTACTTTCTGAAAACTGGAAATGCCCAAATAAAAGGTTATTGAGAACAAATGTGACTGCTCAACAAATGCAGGAACTCTTCCATCCAGGGTACCAACATTGGTCCCACCACAAATTTAAGTAATGTAGGTGATCAGACAGAACTGGAATGGTAATTTTATTTATAAGGAAGTTTCCATTAAAGGAGTTCTCCCATGACTAATGAAAAAATAAAAACAGCCATCGTATAGCACATGACAGTCTCATTCTAACAAAGCTAGAACCAGCCCTGGACCTCACATGGATTCAGAGATCTCTCCATTCATTACTCTACTAGATTTATTTCAAAAGCTCAAGGGAAGTGTCTTTTCTGCCTCATGCTCTCCCTATCACAGCTCAGGAGGCGTGTCCATGCTCTCCCTATCACAGCTCAGGGGGTGTGTCCATGCTCTCCCTATCACAGCTCAGGGTGTGTGTCCATGCTCTCCCTATCACAGCTCAGGAGGCGTGTTCATGCTCTCCCTATCACAGATCAGGAGGCGTGTCCATGCTCTCCCTATCACAACTAAGGGGGTGTGTCCATGCTCTCCCTATCACGGTTCAGGGGGTGTGTCCATGCTCTCTCTATCACAGATCAGGGTGTGTGTCCATGCTCTCACTATCACAGCTCAGGAGGCGTGTCCATGCTCTCCCTATCACAGCTCAGGAGGCGTGTCCATGCTCTCCCTATCACAGATCAGGGTGTGTGTCCATGCTCTCCCTATCACAGATCAGGGTGTGTGTCCATGCTCTCCCTATCACAGATCAGGGGGCGTGTCTCAGCTCTCCCTAGCACAGCTCAGGAGGCATGTCCATGCTCTCCCTATCACAGATCAGGGGGTGTGTCCATGCTCTCCCTATCACAGCTCAGGAGGCAGTTGAAGGATGAAACTGAGCATGTGCGGCCATCTCAGTGAGCAGGTCAAAGAAATAAGAAAAATACCAAAGTGGTGCTATACAGATACATCTTATTGAATAACTCAGGGGCTATGCTAAATTTTAAAGTACATGCAACTACAAAAGTATTCAGATCCAGGTTCTGGTTTTAAAACTATAGAATATTTTTTGTGGGGAAACCCCTTTAAGGCTTTTGCTATGTCTTCAAAACCCATGTTTAGCTGCTTAAGATATGATCATCTTAAAGGGAATGTGTTACGAAAAAAAAAAATATCTGCCAGTTAAAACCAGATAACAACACATATACTGTTTTTTTTTAATTTTCTGACTGTACATTTTATTTTTCTATTTTTTGACCATGATTATGAGGGCGGCCATCTTGCCTGAGCGGTTCTTAATAGCATTTAGAGATATTCTTTAGAACAGCCACCATCGGCCATGGACACTAATGGTCAGGAGGGGACCTCACTGGCTTCTATTGGAAAGTTTTCTAGGCATGCTCTTTGACCTGTGCAAAGGTCAGGAAGGAGTAGATAAGATATGACATCACCTATTGTGAATGGTGGATCCTGTGTTTTCTACATATAGGTGATATCTTTCATTGTGATTCTGCCTGTAATGATAATGAGAAGATTGCTGAGAGTAATCTTTACAGACCAAGATGTGGAGTCGATTTTTAGGCTTTGGTGCCAGGGTGAAAACTGCACGGTTTTTTGTTTTTTTTCAATATAGATATTGACATGGAAAATTAAAAATAACTACCAAAAATTCTTTAAAAATATATTTAAAGATAAAACTTGATTTAAACAATAGGTCATTTTGTGATGACACATCCCCTTTAAGCAGACCCTTAGAACTCTTCAAGAAAGTTACTAACATAAGTAAATCAATTTATCAATGTCCACTTTCCCAGCAGTGGTTGTGTATAATTCTGTAAGAAAATTCTATTAATGGTTCTTTTATTTTTGAAAAACCTTTTTTTTTTTTTTAATATCTAAAACATGGTTCTTTCAATGACCTGTTTGTTTCTCAAAGCAGTTTTTATAGCTACAAAAGAGGTGAGAAAGGTCCTTTTCAAAGACGGTTAATCCTCATTAGCATTACTTTATCTTCCAGGGCATGTATAATTTAAAATGCAAAAGTTATGTCTTGAGTCCTGTAGGAATTATGCACACCCTTTTAGAGCTTCAGAGGAGAAACATTTTATTATTGAAAACTAGAGTGAAACCTACACGAAGGGGGTCAAGCCTAGAAATAACGGCATGAAAGGCTCTACAACAAGAAGATGAATACTGTGTGCAAGGAACAGACCCTCTAGCGGGCATTCCTCCATATTGTGTAATTAGGAGCCGCTAGAAATGGTTTAGAAGAGCGCATGCCATAACCGATTTAAAAGAAAAAAGAAATCTTGCTAAAAGGACATTTAAGCGCTATATCTATTTATGTCTTAATGTGGATGGTTTTTAGTTTTTTTTATCAGTTGTGCCACCACTATATATGCCTTTACAGTGCTACAAATCACAGGGCGCGTGTGCGCGCCTCCCGATCTGGTAACGCCAGCTACGTAACCCTCCCGGGAGACACTACATTCTAATCCTCTATGTATAGGCGGCGTGGCAGAACCGGCGTCCGCATCCAGAAGTGCTCGTACCTCTCTTTTACCTCTATTAATTCTCTCTGCGATTGTATGATTCAGTAGCCTCTCATCATCACCATAGGGTGTTTTATATACCCTATATACCAGGGATAGGCAACCTCCGGCACTCCAGCTGTTGTGAAACTACAACTCCCAGCATGCATACTTCCTCTGCTCTTCTCAGAATGCTCATAGAAATGAATAGAGCATGCTGGGAATTGTAGTTTAACAACAGCTGGAGTGTCGAAGGTTGCTGACTCCTGCTATATACCTTTATATACTTTATATATTCTTCACTATTATCTGCTCTTCTATAATTGACTGCTACTTAGTATCCCCAGCTCCCTTCCATATTATCCTGGACCTTAGCAATATACATATATGTGTATATGCAGATATTTATAAATATATATATACAATCTCTCTTTTAGATATATTATTTATTGTGCTTTCTTGTTCTATTACATTACATCCTTACAAACTTTTGTGAACTCAGATATCCTACATATGCTCCTTTTTCCTTTCAGATCCCTTGATAAAGGTCGCTACTTGGCCGAAACGTTGGGACTTTCTTTTATGGCCCCCCATATATTGCTATATATTCTGGATGGAAATTAAACACAAAATGATGTAATTGCACAAATATGTATTAAAGCATCACTTGAAAAAGAATCTTTTGGTGTGCCATAGATCTTCCTTTTTGTAACCACAATATGAGCATGAATGGTCAGATCTTTGTCACAAACTGTGTGCCAGCTGGATGCCATTTGACCTAGGTCCTCCTCTATTCAAAGAGGTGTCTCATCGTATACATTGGTGTCATATCACTAGGATATGCCACCAAAGTCAGATTGGTGCAGGTCCCACCTCTGAAACCAACTCTAGCTTCCTGAACTGGCCCCCAGAATGAAGGAGAGCACATCATGCATGTACCCATTCTCTTTATTCAATTCTATTGACTGTGGTATTCCGAAAAGAGCCAAGCGACTGTGCTTGACTATTTTCAGAAGTGCCAGAGAAATGAATGAAAGAACCGAGCATACATGCATGGCCACCTCTTCATTCACCACTATGGGACTGCCGGAAATAACCCAGCCGGCGCGCAGCTATTTTTGGAACTCCCATAGTAGTTAATGGAGGGTGGCCACACTTGCGCAGTGTGCTCTCCTTTACTTTTGGGGGCTCGTTCTGCAGGTAGGAGTGAGTCGTCCCAGAGGTGGGACTCACACCTATCAGATGTTGGTGGCATATCCTAGTGATATGTCACCAATGCATGAAATCAATCAACCCTTTTAAGTTTAGGCCTAGTATTGTCTACGAATCTAGCTCTGCTGTTTTGGGTGCAATTCAGCTTTACTATGTTCTTGTGTTCTGTCTCCATTGCCAGTCATACCCTGCTACACCTGCAAAACTATAACTTACTTTTTTCCTGGAGTTGAATTCTTGTGCTAGTTAACATAATGCCTTCGCATTGGCTTGCTCTCATAAACTGTAAATTCACAGTGTGTACTGTAAGAGCCTATTTGATCCTCGTTCCTGTGAATTTTTGCCTAAAGCTACAATTTTTTAAGACCTTGTTTTAAGCCTGTTTCTTGTTTGGCTGCTTCAAGTTGTTTCTGGGTTTTGCTACCTGACTACTGGCTATATCTGACTACACTCTAACCTTGTTTCTCAGTTACTGCGTTACTGCATTTAGTTGCTG
Organism: Bufotes viridis; assembly: GCA_033119425.1. Taxonomy (NCBI): domain Eukaryota; kingdom Metazoa; phylum Chordata; class Amphibia; order Anura; family Bufonidae; genus Bufotes; species Bufotes viridis. The sequence goes on along the minus strand of CM065594.1, from coordinate 32,045,238 downwards.
AATCACTCTCCTGGTAATAATCCCTGGCTCTGTTCTTGACCTCGCTGCTGTGACCATGCTCCAGACCTTATTACTATGATCATGCTCCAGATCTTACTGTAACTGTGATTCTTTCCAGTTATAGTGAACCGGTTCCTGTAATGCTGTTGTCACTTTCTGCCAATGTTGGTACACCATCCATTGATGTAATCAGGCTGCTCTAGGGCACCAGTCCTGGTATCTCCTAGCTCCATAGCCATCCTACTCCTGGGCAATGTTTCTGGCATTTCCTGATTCTCAATATGAGGACTCCTCTTGGTTACTGCTCCTGCTGCCTCCTAGTTGTGTTAAAGGCCTACTCCTAGTTATTGTTCCTAGTGTCTCCTAGTTCTATCCAAGGGCTACTACAGGTCCTACCCCTGGTGTCTCCTGTTTTTGTACAAGGTATACTCCTGATCACTGCCCCTGGTGTCTCCTGGTTCTGTACAAGGTATACTCCTGATCACTGCCCCTGGTGTCTCCTGGTTCTGTACAAGGTATACTCCTGATCACTGCCCCTGGTGTCTCCTGGTTCTGTACAAGGTATACTCCTGATCACTGCCCCTGGTGTCTCCTGGTTCTGTACAAGGTATACTCCTGATCACTGCCCCTGGTGTCTCCTGGTTCTGTACAAGGTATACTCTTGATCACTGCCACTGGTGTCTACTGGTTCTGTACAAGGTATACTCCTGATCACTGCCCCTGGTGTCTCCTGGTTCTGTACAAGGTATACTCTTGATCACTGCCCCTGGTGTCTACTGGTTCTGTACAAGCTATACTCCTGATCACTGCCCCTGGTGTCTACTGGTTCTGTACAAGCTATACTCCTGATCACTGCCCCTGGTGTCTCCTGGTTCTGTACAAGGTATACTCCTGATCACTACCCCTGGTGTCTCCTGGTTTTGTATAAGGTATACTCCTGATCACTGCCCCTGGTGTCTTCTGGTTCTGTACAAGGTATACTCTTGATCACTGCCCCTGGTGTCTACTGGTTCTGTACAAGGTATACTCCTGATCACTGCCCCTGGTGTCTCCTGGTTCTGTACAAGGTATACTCCTGATCACTGCCCCTGGTGTCTCCTGGTTCTGTACAAGGTATACTCTTGATCACTGCCCCTGGTGTCTCCTGGTTCTGTACAAGGTATACTCCTGATCACTGCCCCTGGTGTCTCCTGGTTCTGTACAAGGTATACTCCTGATCACTGCCCCTGGTGTCTCCTGGTTCTGTACAAGGTATACTCCTGATCACTGCCCCTGGTGTCTCCTGGTTCTGTACAAGGTATACTCTTGATCACTGCCCCTGGTGTCTCCTGGTTCTGTACAAGGTATACTCCTGATCACTGCCCCTGGTGTCTCCTGGTTCTGTACAAGGTATACTCCTGATCACTGCCCCTGGTGTCTCCTGGTTCTGTACAAGGTATACTCCTGATCACTGCTCCTGGTGTTTCTTGGTTCTGTCCAAGGCTTACTCTTGGTTGCTGGTCCTGGCATCTCCTGGTACTGCCCATGGCCTGACTGCAGATGCAGCATCTGGTATCTCTTGGGCGCTGTCTTGTTACTCCACAACTACAAAATCATTTTGCTACTTAACAACTACAAACTCTGCTCTGCTGAGCCTCTGTTGTTCCTGGATGTCTGATTGACTCTCTTTGTTCCTGTTTCCACTGTTCACGTTCCTGCTCTGTCGTAGTTGCCGCATTTGGCAGCCAATTCATTGCGGCCCATGAATCCATAAACCAAGTCTCAGAAAGACTGCTCTATCTTGAAATCTGTTTCCTTGAGTTCTGTAACCACTGCCGGATGTTAATAAAGGAACATAACCGTAACAACATTTCAATCAAATCCAACCATCATTGCAATAGATAGACCATGGCGCTACACCACGTGAAGATGATCTGAATATTCTCTTTATTCTAACAGAAACAGAAGTATTGAACAGTTGTGATATTCTATTCTTGTATACACATCTGAAGGATGGACATGAGTCCCAACCAGAGTCAGAGTTGGTGACAGCAATTTCAAAATATACTTCTATGCTTTTTAATATAATTCTGCATCAAAAACGTTTTACGTTTGTAATTTACATTTTGTTACAAAGATTCTCCAGTTGTGAGATATTCTCTTTACTCTATTATAATGGCGCCCCCGGGTGTTCAATATGTATAGTAAAGTGCATATCCACCTACTGAGGTGGTCGCACATGCTCAGTTCCATCTTTCAACTGTCACCAGTTCTATCTACTATTAGAACATATGACAGTAACAGGCAGAGAGCTATAGCACAAATGACATCTCCCCTTGAGAGAGGACACGCCCCTGAGATATGAGAGCTGCAGCAAAAAGGACATGCCCCTGTGCTGCCAGCCAGAAGAGAATCTAGCAGAGCTGCTGGACAAATGAAAGAGGAGATTTCTGGATCCATGTGTCCATCTTTGTAAGAAATAAATTGTCATATACAATATGATATTTTATTTTTTATTTTTTAAATCAATCATGGCACAACCCTTTTAATTTTTCTTCAATTAGGCAAGTGAAGAAAAGTGTGATTCCAGAAGCGATGATGCCAGTGTGAACAGAACCTAACAATGTTGAAATGCTAAAAGCTATTGTACTAGAATATGACTTTTTCCATAATGATCAGGATAAATGTTGATGATTTTCTTAGCCATGTTTAATACTTGAAAAAAGTCACAAGTGGGAGGGCACTCGCTACCATATGTAGACAAATGGCGATCAAATGAAGTATAGTCAAAAATATTTAATAGAAAACACATATAAAAATAAACACACTTAAAAATAAATTTTAAATAAACCTGTAGACTATGGGTGGCCAGCCCAAACGTCTCTATATAATATATAATATCTATATAATTGCGTTATAGTCACTATTTATGGAATAACATTTGCAACTATATTATATAGAGACGTTTGGGCTGGCCACCCATAGTCTACAGGTTTACTTAAAATTTATTTTTAAGTGTGTTTATTTTTATATGTGTTTTCTATTAAATATTTTTGACTACACTTCATTTGATTGCCATTTGTCTACATATGGTAGCGAGCGCCCTCCCACTTGTGACTTTTTTCATTCTTCTTTGTAAGCTTGGGGAGCTTATAGGGTATGAGCACCCATTAGCCATCTCAACCACCTAATAGGTGAGCCACCTTTTTACTATATCTCATGTTTAATACTTGTACCTGTATTATGTTGCTTTTTATGTTTTTTTTTGTTTTATCATTATGGGTTTTCCAAATTTACCAGAAGATCAAGTATCAGGCATTTCCAGTTTTTATTAAAGATCAAAAATCCAATGAGGGCAGGTGCCCTTGAAAAATATAATGTTCTACACTCACACTCAATCATGATCAATAATAGAATGGTCTTTTATGATTAGACTTTACTGCCTTTGTGTGCCATTTTTGAAATGTGCGTATTAAATATTAATGTCTTTGGACCCGGTGACATGTCATACCTTGGCCAATGAAAAACCACAGAGAGTGAGGTTAAAGTGGTCAAAGGTTAGGATGTCGAATCAATCAGAACATAATAAGAGAGGAGGGGAACATTCACGGTGACGATCATGCTGATAATTACAATTTGTGAACAATTTGCTTTCAATAGAGAATATAATTTCCCAGCATGGAAATTTTTTTTTAAAACAATTTATTTATCTAGTATCAGCAGCATGATTAAGTTATTGGGGTGGGGGATCACACTCTGGTCAGATTTACCATGTACATATCCCATTTTTATGTGCAGTTTACATTGGGCTGATAGTTTTGATTTGGGAATGAATATTAAAGCAAAATGCAGTTCTATATGTCTATATTGTGTCTCCGAGCTCAATAACATTGTGGCTTCATTTAGGATGCACCTACCATAATACTGTGCTCAGTTTTAGCTGTTTTTACAGCTAATCTTTATATTTTTTGACTTGTTTATGCCTATTTTTGTAACACGGTTTAAAGGCTGAAATAAGACATACGTCCAACCAGTTCAGCCTGTTTTCCTGCAAGTTGAAAAAATTCCTTCACGACTCCAATCGGAATAAAACAGTTATTAATCTTTTTGGTGGATCACATCGTGGCTACACCTGTCAGGTACATACAATTAGTGATGAACGGTAGGGGCAATATTCGAATTAGTGATATTTTGCGAATATTTCGGCGAATGTTTGTCATAAATTCGTGAATTTGAGATTTTGCGATTATTTTCTTGATTGCGAAAATCGGCAATGTTATATGCGCGTAAAGTGTGGGTCCCTATTGCTACATTTTTTAAGCTGCTAGAAGTTTCCTGAGACATTACAATAGGCAGAACATTACAATAGTTTTATATGCAGATAAAGTGCTCTGATATATTCGTGATTGTGCAAATCGGGAATTAATGATGCACATATTTTGGCGCAATACGAGCAACTTCACATTTTAACAGGTCTGACTACATATTACTGATTGGTGCACTGAGTATTGTTATGAACTTGTGACATCACAGCACTATGTATGTAGCATGTATGTATGGACAGCAGAACCTATCACACTACCTAACACCCTGCACTGGAACCAGCTACACTATATCACTATGTAACCTACACTGACTATCTACCACTAACTATCTGTATTATATATATATAAGCTAACTAACTGACTAACTAACTAACTATCTAATGTAATGTGACACAGTAAAGCGGAGAGCACAGCAATGACACTGAACCCTTCAGATGGAGCGTTCATCGCTGATTGCGGCTTCTAAGCCTTCAATTTAGGCCTTTCAAGGGTTATTCGGGGTAAAATAAATAAATAAATACTCACCTCATCCATTTGCTCACAAAGTCTCATCACTGATGATGTCAGCGTGTTGGCAACGTCATACGTCACACTGCGCAAGATTTCATGCGGTTTCTGCAATCAAGACGGCCACAACGGCCTCTTCGCATGCAAATGGGTGAGGTGAGTATGTTGTTGTTTTTTACCGCTGTTTCAGGGGGAAAAAAAAATTCACATGAAGTGCAAGGAAATTTGGCTTTGCGGCAAATTTGTCCTGAAATTCGGATTGAAGTAAATTAGTTTGGCTTCGATTCATCAACACTAGTAGCTATATATGAACATGTTAAATATATCCTTGGTGAGTTACACGGTACATTTATGCATTTAGGGGAAAGTGAGAAGGCTGTAGTATATCTGTAATTCTACCGATGCACAAAATATTGTGCTCAGCCTCTCTTCTGGGGATGTCTGTCCCTGGGATGCAGCAGAGCTGTGGTTTTACACTCCCGAGCTCCTTTAAGCTCTACCCTGCCAGCAGCTGCTTGAGTCCTCCTCACGGACAGCGGTCGTGTAAAAGACGATCTGATGCTCTCATTATTTTATGTAATTTTTTTCTGCTGGGGCAGTATTTTGTGCATCACTGTAGTATTTGGTTCTCCTGGGTCAGTATTTTGTGCTGCATTTTAATACTTGATTCTGCCCTGGCAGTATTTTGTGATGTACTGTGGTATTTGGTTCTGCTAAGGCGGTATTTTGTGGTACACTAAGGTATTGCTGGCCCTGCCTACTTCTGTTGTCCCTGCAACTTTTAGTTTTTTTCCCCAGTCCTCCCATGACTCTGGCTGTTCTGGTATCTATGCTCTGGCTTTGACGGAGCTACAAACCCAGTTTCTGCACACATGTCCACAGACTGGAGCAGTACTCCCTGCCCACTTCCTTTCTGAGGTGAATTTCCTACCTTCAATGTTATCTATCTACCCATCTACCCATCTATCTGTCTTTGTCTATCTATGTATATTCTGTCTTAGGTCTGAAGTACACAACCGATCTGCATTTTTTGCGGATTTCACGCGGACCAATTCATTTTTATGGGGCCGCAAAAATGCAGAGACCTACATAGATGCCATGTGTGTGCTGTCTACATCCATGCGGACTCTCTGCATACTATAGAACATGTCCTATTCTTCATCCCCTGTTGGCGGTCCTCTAAACTGCAATGGCCGTGTGCATGAGCCCCTAATCGAAGAGTTGATTGGACAGACTAAATAAATTGTTGTTCAACAAACTATTTGTTATTACACAAGTTACGCGCTCGCGGTGCACAAGACTGACTGAAGCTAGCAAAAAAGATAAAAAATACATACAATAAATAAATTAAAAATCATGCGTCTTACTCATAACAAGTTCCGAACCTCAGGGGACCATGTTATTTATTTAAAGATGGTGGGCAAAGCAAATTTTAACACGGCGGCTACAATTATAAGCCATCCGTACTTGTCTTCCTGTTAACAGGAAAACATCAGAACATTACTAATTAATGACTTCAGCGCGCTGACCATCGTTTGTCATCATTAGCTCTTAGGCCAAACTTACCACTTCATAACGCTCAAGTCGGAGAAATGGTGGCCATGGTGCTGAGATGCTGCCATCTGTTTCCATAGCAACTGTCAATCATCTCTACTCTTTCTTAAACAAAATTGCATTGTGGTGGCATTTTCTCGCCGAGTCATTTAATAAACGTTGCCAATATTTTAAGGCTTCACATTTATAGGTACTTATAAGGCTTAGCCCCATTTACATCAACCTGTGCTTGTTGATTTTCATTTTCTAGATGGTAAGAATGGGATTTGTCGAGATGCGCATGCATCAGCGCTTCTTAGAGCAAATCTTACGGCATAAATATACATACGTTCCCCGACTTAAAGAAGCACTCCCACAAATTGTTTTCTTCTCTGACCTGTTAGAAAGTTACATGATATAATCTGTAGTTAAGGTAATCTTCTTACCGGTGACTGTATTTGGGACTTATCCCCTCCCTTCTGATCCTCAGCTGTCTCATGTAACCAACTCTCTAATCTCCAACTGACACAGAACAGGAAGTCAGTTACTTCTCTATTCATTCCTATGAGACTGACATTGATGCTCCCATAGGAATACATAGAGAAACTGGCTTCCTGTCCATGTATAAGTCGCAGTGTTATTTGGAAAGTCTGAGTGTTTGTCACATGACACAGCTGAGGATCAGAAAGGAGGGGATAACTCACAAATACAGTCACCATTAAGAAAATTATCTCCACTACAGTTTACATCATGTACCTTTCTAGCACGTCAGAGAATAAACATTTTTGAGGGAGTGCTACTTTAAAGTAAAGACGAGGCAGCAAGTAGAAAACTCTCGTGATCTTAGCATTCCTCACTCAAATTATTCTCTCCCCTCCGACACAGGGCAGAATGAGGCTTTGTGTTACCCCATACGTGATTAAAGTTAAAGATGCAAATAAATGGACTAAAACACATTTATGGGAAACCTGTTCTCCTGAGTAAGTTTGTCAATCAAACGCCAATGCGTGGTCGGAGAGAGCTTTATCTTACGCTCATGTAATATGGGAGAGGAGATTTACTATTTGAGATTGAATGCTGGATGTGGCTGTATAATGAAGCTGGGTTAGAAAGAATAAACAAAAGAAATGGGACCATCTGTTCCCTGACCCTATAGCAGTTTTTTTTCTCCCTCCAACAATCATTAGAAATGTATAAAGGAAACTGAGCCAGGAACATTATGTCCACAAAGCTCTCAATATTTTAAGATGTTCAATCTAGAGTGATCAAGTAGGCACCGGGTTGCCGTGTATATAGCTGGGCCTGGGGCACATAATAAATACATAATAAAGCTATAAATATATGGAATTGTACAGTGACCACTACATTTGCACTAGATCCCGTTTTCCAAAGTTGTACAAAATTAATATGTGTGTAATGACTTGACTTATTATATATTCAAGCTTGTTCCATAGTTGAGTTGAATGGTGTAGCTTTCACAATGGCTGCCCTTTGGCAATGATGTTTGTAATGTAGCATTTGTTTGGAGTCATCAGTTATACAGTGAATATAAAAAAAAAACACAAGTAAGAGAATTTTTTTTCCACACAGTAAGAGACCCTAAGAACGTAGGCAGGAAGATAAAGGATAGTCTTTTATTCTGTTTCTTTTAAACTAGGTTTTTTCTTTTTATTATTGAACTCTAAAAAGGGTAAAAAAAAAGGTAAAAAGACAGAGAACAGAAATTGAAATTTGAAAGATATTTCAAAACCCAATTATTGACATTGTTTGCCTAATATATAGAAAATAGTATACTGATAAATAGTACAACTAATAATATGTATATAAATATATATATATATATATATATATATATATATACACACACACACAGTACTGTGCAAAAGTTATAGGCTGCTGTGGAAAAAACACTGCAAACTAACAATGCTTTCCAAAGTAGAGGTAGTTTATTTTTATCATTTAACATTTAAAGTTAATGAACAAAAAAGAAATCTCAATCCAATCAATATCTGGCCACCTTTTTTCTTCAAAACAGCATCAGTTCTTCTAGGTGCACTTTTTTGCACACAGTTTTTCCACGCATTTGACAGGGAGGTTGTTCCAAACATCTTGGACAATTAACCACAGATCTTCTGTGGACATAGGCTTGCTCAAATCCTTATGTCTCTTTATGTAATCCAAAACAAACTCGTTGAGATCAGGACTCTGTGGGAGCCATATCATCACTTCCAGAACTTCTTGTGCCCCTTTACGATGAAGATAGTTCTTAATTACATTGGCTGTATGTTTGAGGTGGTTGTTCTGCTGCCAGTGGAGTAGGGTTGCCTGACAGCACCCGGGACAAGCCAATTATTGCACCTCCTCCAACTTGTAGCCTCGCCCCTTTTTTGCAGATAATGCAGTAGATGTCACCTGCAGTCCTACATAACACCACAGATAACACGGAGATAACTTTCTGAGTACAGATAATGTAGCTGATGTTACCTGCAGTCCTACATAACACTACAGATAACACAGTGACAATACCGCCATATTACCTTCTTTCAGCTGCATCTCATCTCTGCAGAGTTTCAGAGAAAAAAATCTTAGATTCCTCACTTTACTATCATACTCCCCCTCCTGGTGCCTCAACACTGTCATCCTGCTGCCCCCCAATACTGTGGTAGAGCCATACAGATAGTCCCCCATAATAACAGGCTCCCAAACTGTCCTCAATGGTAATAGTAGTCTCTACAGCAAGGTTCCCCACCTCCAGTCCTCAGGGCCCACCTGATGGTAAGATAATTAGTGTCAGTGCACTAGGATTTACCACCGGCAGGAGGCCCCTGAGGACCGGAATTGAGGAACTCTACCCTACAGTACCTCCAATAGCATCCCCATTAATATGTGCTCAATAATAAATAGTCCCCCTCGTAGAAGTAAGACCTCCTATGGTGCCCCCAGTAACAAGGCACCTCTATTATTATAATGCACCCCTCTGTATTATTATTATTATTATTATGACATCTCTGTATTATTATTATGGCCTCCTCTTTATTACTATTATTATGGTCACCTCTGTGTTGTTATTATTATTACTATTATTATTCGGGCCCCTTCTGTATTATTATTATAATGCCCACCTCTGTATTATTATTAATATTATTATTATTATTATAATGGACCCCTCTGTACTATTATTATGATAATGGACCCCTCTGTGTTAGTATTGTGATATATAATGGTCCCCTCTTTATTAGTATTGTTTATTAGTATTGTGATATACAATGGCCCCCATTCTTTCTACATAATTGCCTCCTTGTTATGCTTCCTCTTTTGTGGTATTGCAAATGCCCTCCTCCTCTATAGTGCCTCCAGCTTTGGGTACTTACATTTAAAAAAAAAAAAATACTCACCTCTCTTTCTCACTCCATCACAGCTTCTGGCCTGAGTTTGCGTGTCCTGGCGCAGATGGTCACGAACACATCACTGTGCTCTCCTGCTCCACGTCATCACGCCATCTCGCGAGCCTCGGCGCAGGAGGTCAGAGTGAGAAAATTGCAATCTCCTGCACCGCTCTACTGCTTCATAGGCTCCAGGCCTAGTGGCCTGAAGCCTATAAGGCAGAACGGAGGGGATGGGAACCATACGCTCCCGCGGCCCTTATTGAAATGCCTGCTGCCTGGCGTCACCTTCAATTTGGAGCTCAGGGCAACTGCACCGCCGCCCGCCCCCCCTACCCCACTCTATTTCCACCATGCATCACTTTTGCCAGCAAACACTCGTTATTGTACAGCTCTCCAGCTCTACAGTGAACAAATTGTCTTCTATTCTGCCCAAATATTTCACATTTTAACTCAGTGCAGAGCAACTGCTGCCTTTTTCTGCACCCCAAGTTCATATGTTTTCATGCATTGTTAAGTTGCTTGGCCTTGGTTCTATGTTGCAAGTATGGACTTTTAGAAGCAACACTTCCATCAACAACAGTGGCCAGGCTTCTCTGGAAAGTAGATGGTTGTACCTGGGTCCCACTGGTTTATGCCAGTTCTGATCTGATGACACTGCTGGACATCTTACAATTTCAAAGGGAAGTAAGCATGATGTAGCTTTCATCTGCTGCACTAAGTTTCCTTGGCCACACACTGTGTCCACAGTTCTCGATGTTGACTGTTTCTTTGTGCTTCTTCAAAAGAACTTGGTAGGCAGATACATGCAATACCATCAGGGAGGCATCTGATTGGCTCCAAATGTATTCTTCAGCAGGACAACAACCCAATTCATATAGCCAATGTCATTAAGAACTAACTTTAGAGGAAATTAGAACAGAGGAGGAGATTCATCAAAGACCAGCATTTTACATCAGTCTATGAAATCTCCTGCACTGCTTGGACAATGTGCCTAATTTACAGTAGGACAAGGTGGAGCTGTCATCATATATTAGGCACTAGTGATGAGCAGCATAGGCAATTTTTCGCATAATATTCCCCATAAATTGGCGAATTCTAGAATTCCCAATCTCCCAATTGTGACATCAGAGCACTGTGTCTAACAGAGACACTAATCCCTATCACAGCACAGTAATTTCAATTACACTACCTAACACCCTGCACTGGAACCTATCAGCCACACTATATCACTATCTAACCTACACTGACTATCTCCCACTAACTATCTGTATTATATATATAAACTAATTATCTAATGTAATTAGATAAGGAATAGGATCCAGATGAAAGGAAAGAGCACAGCAATGACACTGCTCTCTCTCAGAACTGCAAAAAAACAGCAGAAAATTGCTGCTGGGGAGTTTCCTATGTAGTAAGGGGTAGGCAACTTTCCTATTGGTTGCTAGGGATGTTGCTAAGCTCTGACAAAGTATTGCACCCTTCTAATTGGCCCACAAGCAAGAGGGGAGGTTACTAATGAAAAAAAATCTATGTTCTAGATTTTAGCGAATTTTCGAAGTGCCAATATTCGCGATGAAAATATTTGCGATCAACACTATTAGGCATACCATTTGGCAGGTAGTGAGCCGAAAAGAAATCTATAGCAGCACGGAGCTGCGGTAGATTTCTGTCTTCATTTGCACCTTAATACAGGTGCAAATGGAGATAGAGGTTTCAGGTCCACTGGCCCTGTCCACTCCATGCCCTCGCCATACCGCTTTCTGAGTGGCAAGGGCAGCTCAGAAAACTAACACATTTTGTTGCAAGTGCTGTTGTAAAAGTTGATAACACAGTGTTTGCCGCAAAAAAAGGAGCATGGAGATAATAAATCTCCCCCAAAGAGTCCTGGAAGAGTTGATATGGCCCCCATAGAGCCATGATCTCAACATCATTAAGTCTGTCTGGGATTACATGAAGAGACATAAGGACTTGAGCAAGTTTACATCCATAGAAGATCCATGGTTAGTTCGCCAAGATGTTTGGAACAACTTTGCTGCCAAATTCCTTCAAAAACAGTATGCGGTGTGGTGGATCAGTGCTACTATCCGTTATGTTTCCCTGATGTGGTTTCTCTGTTATGAGCATCAAGGGTCTCCTTCTCCATTTTGCTTCATGTTCACCTAGTTGCTATTTTTTTTTCAACAGTTGCTATACAACTACCTTGTATCTCAATCTGGGTTTGATGATTATCTAGCTTTGTCTGGTTGATTAGGGTGGAGTTGCTGATTGTATAGAGGTCTTATTGCATTTTGGTTGAGTATAGCATTTGCTAGGTGCATTCCTTTCCACATAGTGTGTACTTTGACCTGTATTATGGGATTTGTACTTCCATGATTGTATCTTGTTCTAGTCTGGTGTGTTGTCTATGCATCCTGGGATCTGTAGTTCCATGGTCTTTGGACTTGGGAAGAAGCTACTGCTGAAGTTCAGTTCTGCAGTATTGCATACTTGTGTTACAGTCTCCTTATTTATTTATGCGTCCATAGTTATAACATGTCTGTTTTTTGTTTTTTGCTTTCTTGTTGCAGTATAATATATAGTTACTGATGTGTTAGTGCTATTGCGGCTTCTTATGACTACTTAATGTAGTCTTATGACTATTGGTATACCCAATATTTTGTTATGATGTTACCATGATGCTATTACGACATTATCATTTTTCTGGTTGGTCTGTATCAAGGATGCTCAACCTGCAGCCCTCCAGCTGTTGTAAAACTACAACTCCCACAATACCCTGCTGTAGGTAGATAGCTGTAGGCTGTCCAACAGCTGGAGGGCCGCAGGCTGAGCGTGCCTGGTCTATATTATACAACTTTTGTATCATACGTTATGTACATTTTGCCTACAGTCAAAGCGTATCATGCTGTGATTGTTGCCTCTGCATGAATTAGCCACTGAAGATTCAGCAGGATTTACATAAGTGCTAATCATTTTGTACGAGGCATGGGAAGAAAAGACAGCAAGCAGGTGTAGGGGGCTCATGTTTCAGACTGTAGCATAAAGTAGACACTGTTTTGGGGAGTTTCTATTTTAATTTTATAATGAAGTCTTTGGAATCAGGTCTTGTTTCTCCACTGCATATGAATGACGACTAATGCAAATAACCAACAAAGTGTTTTCTACAAAATACAGAAAAACATTAAAAGCAATGATCGCCAACAGAAAATCGTTGGAAATATTCACAGAGCAATTGTGCTGTGTATTAAAATCCTATAGATTCTTTAGTCAGATTTACACCACTTCCTCAAGACACCCACTGAAGGATACTCATGTGTTTTTGGCGAAATACTTTATGACTAGTCAACCTTGCTATGTCAAAACAATCTCCCATAGGGCAGGCACTGTACAATGTAGTTAGCATGGAATAAAACCAGACCCATATCTTTATCTAATTAGCATGGGAACTTTCCAGGCACTCACTTTCAGGCAGATCCATGACCCCATCACAAGCCAAGGCGTATGAGAGAAGAGGACAGATCACCTTAAGGAATGTGACATTGCCAGAAATTTGCTAAGGACTGCTCATTTCAAGTAGATGGTTTGAGATAAACCAGATTTGGTTTTACTTTGCAGACGAACGTATAACAGTGATGTATATCAGAGAGTGGTAGTCATGTTCATGGTTATGTTAAAGTTTATAAAATATAAAAGGCCAAGTCATATAAGAAGTATAAGGTGTATTGAGATTGCTTATGAGACCTGTGCTCTTGTTTTGTAATGATCTTTAAGGTTTCTTTTCTTTCCGATTAGCTGTAACACTGGCAATGCTTCATTTTACACATATGAAAGAAGAGAGGGGGTTGGAATGATGCTCTGCCCTTCTGCTATTGGAGATGGGAGGATATCCATGGAAGAGGACGATAAGCACCTCCTGTGGGAACCAAACTTCTGAATAGGTTCCGATGGCACATCAAGTTATAGATGTGATTGGAGGAGATGGGTTCCAAGCCATATCAATATAAAATAAAGACTTCGGCACTTTACCTAATTGCAAGCAGTGTTTTATTCTTTATTGTGTGGACTCCCAGCACAAATAATTTGAACGTTTTCAGCCAAAGGTTTTTATCAGAGTACTGGAGACTGGAGTGACAGAGGGCTAGAAGAAAACACTGGGACAACATAGAAGAAGGAAGTGCAAAACCCTGGTGTTTCCGTGCTTGGTAGGAATTGGTCTCACAGCCCATTAAGATTGTCACAGCATTGTGCACAAGCTAGGTGACCAGGCCCTCACTCCCTCAAATCTTTTCCTGATCAATTTCCCTTATATCCCTTTTTCTCTCCCTATAGTGTCCCTATCACACAACATTAGTGGTTTGTGCCTGTAAATTAACGTTTCCAGGTTAAAAGCTGAAGACAGAATGGATATTAGTAAAAGAAGCTTCCTGCCCACTGCCCCCTGATCGACTGATCCGGTTTGTCTGTCCGCTTCTCATCCAATCAGGGGAAGCCCCCCCCACTTCCTCCAGTGTGATGTGATCCTCGATCTTCCTCCTCCCTTTTGGTTTTCCCAACCAGTACTCTTGGTAATATGGCAATGGGCACTGTTTTTATGCGATTCATCTGAAGTGAATAAAAAACCTTCAAATTCATTTGGCAGGCATTTTTTTCCCTTACATTCAGAATGAATCTGATTCATGTAGAATCGATTTGCTCATCTCTAATGTTCATACCTTTTGTTTCACTGCACACATTGGTCATCATCTTTAGGGACTAATACATTATCTATGAATTAACCTAAAAAAAATGGATAGACCATTTAAATGAGGTTGTCTTCTATTGCCTGTTTCTCTATTATTTTGTCCGCTGAAGAATTGAAAGTTTAGACTTCCTCCAGGATTCCTAATGAATATGTTTTTGAAGACCGGTGACTACAGTAAGCCTCTGAGACTACAATAATACATCTGTGGTATCCAGGTTGGTCTCCCAATAGTTTATAGAAGCACTAGTGGTGGGTTACTTTTATTTGCAGCTAGCATTTCCACCTACCATATTTCTCAAGACAATACAATGGATCCATGACAAATATCTTTATTTCCTTGATATAGTTTTTTTCCTTGATAAATGCAATAACAAAAATAGATATAGTTTATGTGACAAAAAGAAAGTTAGATTACAAAAACCCTTAAGAGATACAATCTAAGGGTGGGATATCCATCTACAGTTTTGCATCTAATCCATTCAATTTTAATTGCTTCTAATAGGGTATTCCAGTGTAAAACATTTATCACCTATCCACTGGATCAGTAACAAAATATTTGGTTGGTGAAGCTCCGACCGCTGGGACCCTCACAGATAACTAATGCTGTTGTCAGGAATTCACCAAGCAAAGATACTGTGCATGGCTGTGCTGAGAGGGTTGTTATGCCTACCAGCCAAACCCGGATGATCAACCTATCAATGAGACTGAAAGGTCGAGCCACTCAGTTTCCTGACTCAGCGTCCAAGCCCAGAGTCAGGAATAAAAAAAGGTAGTAACCAGCATCTTCCCTTTTGCAAGTTTATTCCAGTCCACACATAAAAACAGGCAACATTTCGGATTTTTCCAAGCTTCTCTCAATCCCAGAGCTAGGTCATTCTTTTAGGTCTGCTTCTAGACAGCTTGCACCAGTTTTCTTCCACCTTCCTTCACAGACGTAAGATGTGTCCCTAGCAGCCAAGCCCATCCAGCCTTGAAGTGGACTCTAGTGAGGAACCTAGTGGTAGCCTTAGCTTTCTACCAACCAGAATGTTTAAGGAAGACTGGTAGCCGTTTCTGAGTTTGCTGGTTGTGGTTCTGGATACTCACCATAGCAGTCCCTTACTGCTGTGCTTAGCTGTTTTCATAAGTCCTATAGACAGTGGTGGACTGAGCTAGTGATTGGCCTAGTTGTCATTTCCTTTGAGCGACCAGGAATCAGACACCAGTGGAAGGACCAGGAATGGGAGTGGCAGGGGGTTGGTAAGACATGATTTATTTTATTATTTTATACCATATTGAGCCTTTTAAAAAGAGGCAAGTAGCTAAAGAGTCCCTTTAATCACAGTGAAATAAATGTCTTCATAATTGAAGTTAATCTGAAAAGTATCATCAGCAGGCAAACCTTAGCAAAAAGCAGGGACCCTGGGATAGGGGCTCATGGTTATCTGAGTAAATATGCTCTGCACTTGTCAAGATGTAGGTAAGGTATAAAGGGAGGCCCAGCATCACTAAACATAACTCAACTGTAATTCTACCTCCCATAGGCCCACATACAGCTGGAGCTCACTCTAAACAAAGAAGTCCAAGGTGACTCAGATCAATGTTATGGAGAAATTTTTTGCATCCAATCACAGTATGGAAGCATTTGCACAATTCTTTACAGTCATAGTAATGGGATTGCAAGCGAGATCTTTTTCAAAATTACAATGTGTACATCCAGTCAAATTAATTCTAAGGTTATAGATCCATGTAATAATATTGGGCATTTGCTTACATTAGACTGTCAGTCATCCTTTAGCTGGAATAATGTAGGAAACTTTATTGTATGTGACAATACAATACTGGTTACCTACTTCTGTTTAGACCTCAGTTTATCTTCATCAACTGCTCAACTCCATCTTGTCGCCACATTAGCTTTTTTATTATAATGTCAACAGAGCAGCCTAAAAATTGGACAGATTAATCATAAAATGATGCAGTACTGAGTAACAATAGTAAAGGATGATTGACACATCAAAAGCAGCCTAAAAACAACAAAAAAGCAACAACAAGCCACTGCATTGTCTTTTTCTGACAAGTTGGCCAAGTTCCTATTCAGTTCTTCAGTATATACTGTATGTTTTTGCAAAAACAATCATTATAGCCAATGCTACAACTCTAATAGTGTTTGCTACCCACTATCTTGAATAGCAAATCTGCCCAATCCAATCTAGAGCAACTTGAATCATATTGACTGATTCCCAAGAAGAAATTATGCCAACTAGCAATAAAGGCCAACTGTGCAGGCAATTATGGTTTATTCTCAATAATTGCCTGCTAGTCAGAGGAGGTGAGAGCTGCATTTACATTCAGCAATCATCTCCTCTGAGTCTGTATGAGGCTAACAACCACTACTGCTATCTCTTTTCCCGTGGAGAATCATTGTCTCTGGACAGCAGCTTAATTTTGGGGTCCGTATCAACAATGTTTTCAATCAGTGAGCAGAGTTTGTTCATTGGATGATTGGCAGCAGCATCACGTGAGCCAATATGGGGAATGATCGTTCGTATGAACGTTTCTTCCCTATCATCAGTGCATGTAAAGGGGCCTAAAGGTAGGTATATGGCCAGGACATACCACATTACATTTACAAGGTAAGTTTTTGTTCACTAATGCAATGTGGCTTTCATCCATAATGGAAGTGGTGACGCGGTCAGAGATGGATCAGATAGTGTCTGTCAGACACCATTGCCTCATAATGGTGTCTTCTGGTGTTACTTTTGTGGTCTCCGTTATTTAGACACCAAAAAGACCAATGCATGCAGCACTATTAATAACTTCAAATCTAGACAAGTCTTTGGAGACATCTTCCCAAATGTGAATTTTTAAACAGTCACTTCATACGGAAGTATTGTCTTTAGAACTGTTCTAATATTTTTCCAAGTTCCACTGGCAAATCCTATACCACCAACCAAACTTCCATTTGATACTTCCTCCTTATTTTAATTGAGAAAGACTAATATTTCTTGATTGAGTAGGCTTCCTCATCAATTACTTGTCCTCCCCCTTCTCATCTTGACAGGCATCCAATCCGCCCCTGCTTCTGCTAGACCTGCAACAGATACATGTGCACATCTGGCAGATTGAAATATCCTATAACAATTACCTCATTCTTCATAGCCATCATACTGACTTCCTCTATTAACACCCTGTCCAATACTTCTTCTCATCCCGGAGGTCTGTGATTTAATGTTTTCATATTTACTCCAAAAGCAATAATAGTCGACTGTTGTATATGATGTTACTTTCTGCTGTTTCCATTGCGGCTTTGTTTTCTGATACTTTTTGTGTGATTTGGTGTTTTAGTACTTTCGAATATTGTAGAAAACAGGAGAGTAATGACCATTCATAACTGGTTTTGATATGTAATGCTATGAATGAAGTGCTGACCATGTACTTATGACAACTTTATAAAAACAATTATTTGGGGGTTATTATGTTTGATGTTTTGGGGTATATTAAGAAATTTATATCACAGAGGGAGCTGTCTTATGTCTTATTAGAGAATATGGAAATTATAGAGGGAGGTTCCTTCACTTGGGACACAACTCTATGAGACAGAACTGAGACCTGGTCTAGAAGTGTGGCTTCCATTCTGGAATACTCAGGCCACCATTGCATTATTACATGGATGGTCAGTCATGGGAACGCCAAGCATATGGTACAGCAGATGAAGGGGAAATGCCTGGCTGTGGCTTCTCTCTGGCAAAAGCAGCTATTTTGGGGGGTTCAGATAAGGCAATATAGAAAAAGCAATCTAATAAAATACAAATAAGAATTAATCTGAAAAAAAAAAAAAAACACGACAAGAAGTCATTGCCTATTTTTTGGTCTTCTTCCATACGTTTTTTTACCCAATGCTTTTTACTCTACCCCTGAGGACCAGACAGCATCATCTTCTGAAAATGCAATGGACTAATACCTCACTAAAAATAGTGGCATGTAGAAGATGACCACGCTGGTCCTCACAACAGCATGGAGAACTGGCGTGGCCATCTCTGGTGATCAGCCTTGTTCCTAGGCAGCTATCCAAACTCATTCAGGCACTGTCTAGAAAGCTTAATGATATCACAGATTTATGGGCCTTTACTAACGTTTAAAGTCACTGGAATTTACCTTTAACACATTGGTCCACATTTACTAGGACTGGCCTATCGTATGCCAGCCAAAGTAGACAGCTGGAGTGATTTATGCCAAATTTTTGAAAGGTACATTTGGAACTAATGGTCATAAAATCAAATCTGTACCTGCTATGTGCAGTAGTATGCACCGTTTCTACTTAATAAGTTTAACTAAAACTAATCCCACTACACACTTTTCTAGTTATTTCCCGATTTTGGCGGTTGTATGTCATAATTTGCTAATTTTAGGCTCGGGTTATGCCAAAACTGCTTAGTAACTGTGGGCCAGCATGGTAAAGAGTAAAGAGGGTCATGTGTAAAGAACAGTATAGTGGTTAATTTTCTCGGTAACCTAGTATCAATATATTATAGGCTTCAAGATAGTAACATCAAGTGTGGATTTGCTTGTTCCCAGGCTTGTGCTTTTGTTTAGTTTAGCTCTGAGGGGCCTTTTTCTACCTTGTGTATAACTTAGGAGCTTGATTCGAAGACTGGTTTTTAGGTATCTTTAGAAAGACAAGGACTTGCAGACACTGCTGATTTATAAGGCCCAAAGAAACATGTCATATAACTAAAAAAAAGTTTCATTAAAATGTGACAAAAAGTTTCAAATCCATAGTGTCACCTTTATCAGGTCATGATGAAAATATTACTTTGATGTGAACACGCGTTGCCACATTTTATAAACCATAAAGCTCAGAATCCTGAACCCCTGAACTTATCTCTGATAGTGTCCATATGTCAATGGCATATATAAAGGTGGTTACATCTCTACATGTGATGACCAAGGTTGTGCCTGTATTACCATATTATTCACTGCTCAATCTTCCACATTTCAGTTCCCATTCTAAACCATGAGGTGCCATACTGTATTTCTTTTTCTTTTGTTAAAGATTTTGAAGTTTTTGGGGAATTAGCTGTCTGTTACAATGGATCTGCTTTCATTCCCCAGTACATATTTTTATCTTGGGGACCACCAAGATCCTCCTTTCATGAACCCTGGACTGTCCTAACCTGTATTCTTTGGTGCATCAAAGAAATCCAGGTAGTATAACCTATAGAAAACATCATATATCAGGACCAGTAGAGATGAGTGAATTTCATATTTTGAAATTCATTCAAACTTCATTTGGTGGTAAAAGGTGAATTGCGTTATGGATTCCGTTACCACGGACCATAATGCAATTCTATGATGGAATGCATAACGGAATGCCTTTAGAGGCATTCCGTTATGCATTCTGTCATTGAATTGCGTTATGGTCCGTGGTAATGGAATCCATAACGCATTTCACCTTTTACCACCAAACAAAGTGTGAACGAATTTCATAAGCGGAAATTCATTCACCTCTAATAACCGGCATGAAAAACACTGATCAAAGATATTATAATACTAATTAGAGCATTAGACCTGTAAAGGTGAGAATTATGCCAAAACCCACAATCATCTTTTTGGAAAAAAAATGTGTTTGAATGCCAGGGTATTGTGAGACCAGGACCACTAATAACAGTCTCAGAACCCCCTGTAACAATTATTGACATCCAGTAAAATCTATAGGACCCCAAATGCAAATAAAAGAAAAATACATAAGCCATATTTAGGGTCATTATAGGAAATGATTATGATAACACAAAGGAATTAAATTACAATTACATAGAAGTATTACGTAGAATTAGTTGTCAGTGGTAACTTATTTTACTCTTTACTGTAGTGCTGCACACTTTGCTGCTTTGCATTTCGGAGGCTGTGCTGGTTGGCGAGAAAGGGCTAAGAGAAGGAAAAAGTGCTACGGATGGGGACCAGACCAGCTGTACGCATAACATTGGTGCATTAGGTTGAGTTTGAGGCTTCTTTTGGAACATTCATATTGATACAGTGTATTCTTTCCAGTATAACGATGGACACCATGACACCAAGGCACCCAGGCACCCTTGTTTTCTGGTGTGACAGATCTAACTTTCAGTCATTTCCAGTTTTCTGCTACTATGATGGATCAGAAAACTGGAATTGACTATGTAGCTGTGAATCCAGCCTTACTTTTAATCATCACGAGATGAGATGCAGCTACCCTACCGACCAAATTGTACAGTGTGCCCAAAGTACCAAGTATAACATAGGAGTGCCCCCTGCATTGGACAGTCTAAGGGTCTGGGTCATAATAAGTTATACACTCAGCATTAGATTTTCATCCTAAAAGGGGTATTACTGTGATAATAAGGATAGGAAATAACTATCAGATTGCTGGAGAAGATTTCCGACCAGCCACTCTGTCCATTTCAAAGGGGCTACACTGGATACGGGGTCCCCATTCTCAACATAAGTGGGGTTCCCAGGGGTAGGGCCCCTATTTGATAGGGCATAACTTGTTATAAGCGAAATACCCCTTTAAATGGCACAATGTAAGATCCCTATTAACATTGCATTCTCAAACAACACTTTCTCACACTCGGAAAACAATGAAGATTTCATGAAACTGAACTTCTTTTGCTTTGTTTTTCTCCTAATTTCTTGCTTTTCTCTGTTTGTCTTGGCAGTTTTGTATGTGTGGGAAAGTGTAAAATATAAGTGATTGGGAAATCCAAATAGCTTTAAAAAAAATAAAAATAAAAAAAAGGATAAAAAAAACTTTGTGAGGTTAGGGAAAGGGCGAGAGCTTTAATTTCACACGTTTCCTTCACTTTTTTTTATTTGGGGAGAAAAGAGTCTTGAGAAGAAATGTAATTAAACAAGTAAATCTTACTTCATCTGACCATTTTCAAGTGACACCTCAAAACAGCCTTATGGGTCCGCCGAGATCGAACATGGCTGTCATCTGTACTTTGCATCCACCGCGACAGAGCTCGTTTCACATTGATGGATCTTATTACACGATCTTCATTGAAGCCCCTATATCTGATGGTTACTACTGTTATACAGGCCACATAATTCAGGCCTGACGCTCTCACGTATCCAGCCAGTGTTTAGGTTTCCAAAGCTGAGAGGAAAGAAGAATCTGAATGTTTTGCGCTTTTAGCAGAGATCCAATAACAAAGGATTAATGTGGGAAGTGAAGATGATGGCAGGAACGTGGAGGCAGGCCCGTGCGGGGTATGTGACATGGGACTAAAATACACTTTTACCTAGTTCTACGCAGCAACAGACATAAATAATAATCTGCAGAAAACCTCATTATATTACAGCATATTGAGATAGAAAATGCGGCTGTGCCTGTAACAATGAGAAATATACAGTATATATATATATATATATATATATATATATACAGTATATACATGCTCTTCAACATCGAAATTGCAACACCAAGAAGAAAAAGTCGTGAAATTATGGAAATCACAGGATCAATAGACATATTAATAGTGTTGAGCGAACCCGAACTGTAAAGTTTGCTGGAAAAGTTTGGGTTCGAGTTCGCTGTTCGGGCATTTAATAAAGCTTGTTAAAGGCTGCAGGGCAGCCAATCAACAAGCTTTTAAGCTGCGTGCCCTTAGAATCCATCACTAGCATGGCTGTGATTGGCCGCAGCATCATGTGACCCAGCCTCTATATAAGCTGGATCACGTGTAGCACCGCCCATCATCTCTGAGTAGTGCAGGGACAGGAAGCAGGCACCTGAAGTGAGGGACAGTGTTAGTGCGATTTTTTTGTGGGTGCAATACACCATCTTTGCACCCCTGACACAGATAAAGATAATCTTGCTGTTAGTTTTGTGGGTGACCTACAGAGATTTTTTTTGTGGGTACAATGCAACATTGCACTTTGTAGCCCTGACACATAAATATAATAGTTGATCCGTCTCTTAGTTAGGTGCACGTTATGTACCTATTTATTGTGTGAAGTACACCTGCACTGCATACGTGACAGGGAAACTAATATAGTTAATCTGTCTGTTAGTTCAGTGGGTGACCTCAAAGAATGAGGAGAGAATCAAATAAGTGACGTGGCCCTGGTCGTGGTGTTGCTGGAGCTCCTGTTGGTGCATCTGTGCCAGCTACACGCCCAAATGAAACACCTTCCCTAGGTGCACATAGGCGACAGAACCTTCAGCGTTATTTTGTAGGCCCGAATACTGATGTGTTAATGGTGAGGCCAGACCAAGTAGAGGCGTTAGTAGATTGGGTAGCTGACAGTACCTCCAGTTCTCTGAAATTGTCTCCCAATCGGTACCCTGTTGGAAGTGCAGAATTGGCACTTGCAGTCCATGGGCATCTGTCTTTCACCTCACCCCATTGCAAATCAGCCAAGCAGTTTGAGCCCCAAGTCATGCATAAGTCTCTTATGCTTTTTAATGACTCTGCTAGCAAGGTTTTCGAGGGCCGTCCACATAGCCCTGCTCCAGAAGTGGAAGAGATGCCCAACCACTTATGTTTCAGGATGAGGACATGGGAGGACCACCGCAGCACGTCTCTGATGATGACGAAACACAGGTGCCAACTGCTGCAGCTTTCTGCAGTGTGCAGCCCGACAAGGAGGGCAGGGGTGAAGAGTGGATGGAAGATGATGTGGAGGATGATGAGCCTCTAGATCCCACACATTGGGGGATCCGGGGGGGGGGCGGTGAATGAGGCAATTGCAAGGCCCCCCCCCCCGAGAATGTGGGCAGCAATGGCAGCGGCAGGTCAGAGGCAGTTAAGCGCTTCCACTGTGATAGATAGCTATGCTGTGCTGCGGCAGGGGAGGGAGAGGCGTCTCCCTTCCCTGTTACTCTGATAGGCTGCGGGCCTTGTGTAAGTATTTCTTTTTTTATTATTTGGGACAATTTTACTGGCACATGGAAGGGGGGGTTGCAGAGAGGAGGCTGGCACATGATGGGGGGGGGAGAGTAGCACTTATTACTGGCACATGAGGGGGGGAGGAGAGACTGGCACATGATGGAGTGGAGAGTGGAACTTATTACTGGCACATGGGGGGGAGACTGGCACATGATGGGGGGAGAGTGGCACTTATTATTGGCCCATGAGGGGGGAGACTGGCACATGATGGGGGGAGAGAGGAGAATGGCACTTGTTATTGGCAAATGATGGGGTGATAGGAGACTGGCACTTATTACTGGCACATGAGGGGGGGGGGAGAGTGGCACTTGTTACTTGCACATGAGGGGAGGGGAGAGTGGCACTTGTTACTGGTACATGATGGGAGGATAGGAGACTGGCACTTATTACTGGCATATGGAGGGGGAAGAGTGGCACTTGTTACTGGCACATAATGGGGGGGAGGGGGAGAGGCACTTTTCACTAGCACATGATTGGGGGGCATCTATGGGGGCACCTCTTACTGGCACATTATTGGGGGGCACTATGGGGACATCTACTGAGGCCACAAAGAAGGGGTATTTTATATGGGGGCTCTGTGTGGTACTAGTATCAGTATTATCTGTTTCTTCAGTATAATATTGGGGAGCACAGCGGCACAGTATTGGGGGTAGTAGGATGAATTGTCCAGAAGATGGGAGGACGATAGAAGAGTAGTAAACTGAGTTGTTGTTTTTTTGTCAAACTGCAGAGACGAAAACTGGTGGTCTGGTCTGCAGGTCTGAAAGGAGACGATGATGAAAGAAAACATCTAGATCAAAGGAAACGTCACTGGATGTAAGAGGTAAGTGGGGCTGTATTTCTGTAGTGATCGGATCCGGGACGTATCGATTGCCGGAAGTGCCCCTCCTAAGACTAGGTTCTGGATCCGGCACTGACCCCACATGGAATCAAGGTCATGCGAGTGACGTGTGCAGTTCGGAGGAAGAGGTAGTGGTTACACAGCCACGGTTTCCACGGTTATCAGGCCAGTCATTCACAAGTGGCTCGGAGGGTGGGTTCCTGCACCAACAATGGCCAGGTACACAACTGTCCAGCCATGGCACAGTTCTGGAGGATGAGGATGAGGAGGAGCCGGGTTCACAGCAGGGCACCCGAAGCAGCTCATGGGCATCACTGGAGCACGGCTGGGGGGATACAGAGGACACAGACGACTGCTTGTCATTGCCTCTGGGCAGCCTGGCACACATGAGCGACTACATGCTGCAGTGTCTGCGTAATTACCGCCAAGTTGCCCACATTTTAACCAGTGCTGATTACTGGGTGGCCACCCTGCTGGATCCCTGCTACAAGGACAACGTGCCATCCTTAAAGGGATTCTGTCACCATGTTACAGCATATATAGATGCGGACATGCACGGCTAGATCGCCGCTAGCATGTCCGCACTATATGTGTGCCATAGCGCTGCGCTTCTTTATTGACTGTAAAAAATGATTTTATTAATATGTAAATTAGGGAGTCAAGGTGCCCAGGGGGGCGGTACGAACCTTTCCTGTGCCCAGCCACGCCCCCTGTGAAGGAGCCCAGCACCGCCTCCGTTGTATCATTCTCATCCGTGCTGACAGTTAGAGCGCTGTAAGTCTCGCGATGCGGGTGCGATGGGCAATTATAAATAAATGAAAACAAAATATTCAAGACATCTCAGTTTATTCAATATTCAAGGGGTATTCCCATCTCAGACAATGGGGGCATATTGGTAGTATTGTCTGATAGGTGCGGATGCCAGAGGTGGGAGCTGCACCTATCTTGTAAACTGAGTCAGCAGTGAAGGAGGGAACACCACCGATGTGCGGCCTCCCTCAATTTATTTCTATGGGGCTGCCGAAAATAGCCAAGAAATAAATGGGAGCACACTGGGCTTGCTCAGCTACCACTTCCATTCACTTCAGAGGGGCTGACGGAAATAGCCAAGCCAGTGCTCGGCTATTTTCAGCGGCCCCATAGAAATGGCTAAGTTTATAAGATAGGTGCAGAATATGTAACACTGAGCTGTTAGTGTACATGAAATGAAGACTAGAGGGGTCCGGCTAATGTACACTATGCCTCCTGTGCATCATGAAAGCCTTTGAGAGTAGTGACACAAGGTCAATGGAACACAGGTAGCTGGGTTCCTGGCACTTAGCCCAATGTTTGCTTGTGTAGACATTGTTTGGTGTCCTTGGCTTGGGATGTGATGTTCAATTTCACTTGCAGTACAGAATATATCACTATGTGCCATTCTTCTTATCAGACGATCCATCTTTGCAGAGGTTTGACTCTGTGCACCTCTTGCTGTCATTTCAGTTTGTTGTTCTGCCAACCACCAGTATACACAATGTTGAGCAATGCTGACATCTCAGCCTAGGCCAGTAGTAATATGCCAGAGTGATAAACCACAGTCTCTCAGCTCAAGGATTCTCAATTTGCGACAAGTGGTGATAACTGGCATGAGGACGAACAAGAGGCATCTCTCAATTATCTCACAGAACTCCAATTTTTGAGGTTTCATGCGGCTAAAAAACTTTGCTGTCAATATGGATTGTATGCCCCTCCCACGTGCCACAGATTGGAGCTAGGTGCTTGAACATTTCATCATTTGCAGATCTTAGCAACACCTGGCACTTCCTCGAATTGCATAACATTACAAGTACAACTTGTTCTTCTTGGTCTAGAAATTTCAATGTTGAGGAGTGTATATTTATACAGTGTATGCAGAAATTAGGGAGGATTTACCAAGCCCTGCACTCCACAATTCTAGCTTCAAAAAGCTGCAGAACAGAACTTAAAAAAGCTTACAAAGGTTTTGTGACTTTTTTTTTACCCATTTTTACACCACTCACTATGGCGGAAGGCCACGGAAGCACTATGGTCCTGGCTCCTGCACAGCGAAAAAATAAAACATACTCTATTTTTTTGCGGTGCGGACGGATCGTGGACCCATTCAAGTTGAATGTGTCTGCATCCGCCAGCGCAGGTCACACGGACGGAGCCCATGCATTGGGAACCGCTATTTGCCCATGTTCACACATGATCCCTTAAAGATACATCAGATTTACCAAACATTTTGCAACATTTCATAAATTCGGCCCAAATTATGGCAATGCAGACTCCTGCAAAACCGGATTTAAAAATTCCTTACATTATAAATCTCACCTTTAAGGGCCTGTTACATGGACCGAGAATGTGCAAGATATTCGCTAACGTTAGTGATTATCTAGCGGTGTAAAAGTGCCGCCAATTACCTGATGAACAAGCAAAACACTTCTTCATCGGGTAAAAGATCTTTTATGCAGAGACAAAAATCGGCGTTTGCCTGCAGCAGATCATGCTGTGTAAACAGAATCTGCTGCCGGCAAACAACAAGTCAGAATGGGGAAAAGCAATGGCATTACCGATTGCGCCTACCCATACTGTGGAGGAGATTGCTGCATGCAAATGTAGCGGTATCCCCCGCTGACGAGCAGGCGATTATTGGGAAGGAACATTTCCTTCCCGACAATCTGCTGCTGTATCATCCGGTGTAAAGGGTCCTTTAATCTAGAAATTTAGTAAAGTGTAGAAATTGTATTTTAGTCATGTCCAGTAGTGTATAGAGTAATAGAGTTTTTATATGGTCAGGACCAGTGGTCGGTCATACTGGCTGCTGTAATGCTGGGAGGAATATAACAGATTTGTATTATGGGCAGGTCCAGTGGTCGGGCATTTTGGTAGTGTATTGAGTATAATACAAATTTATAATGAATGTTTAGTTACTCAGAGTACCTGCATAAATCGCTATTGCATCCAGCTATGTGTTTCCTAATGTTTCAGTACCGTCTTATATTTGCCATCTGCCTATATATCTCTGGAAATATTTGCCATATACTCTATGACCCTTTTAGAATTTCCTGAATGCCAAGAATATTGTCTGCTTCCACTGTTTCTGCTAATTCAAATATACCAAGCTCCAGAGAGAAGATAAGGATTACAAATTAATGATTGGACCATTACTATAAATATATTGTTAGTTTTATGTAGGAGCCATGATGCAAATGATAAATCCATTTTTTAACAGATCCTGAAAGGGCCCATTGATTTATTCTTTAAGAGGGTGCCTGAGCAATAGGTTCTTAGCCTGCTAGTATCCTGCAAAGGTGTGTTATAGCCATTGTTTACCTGTGTACTGACTTTCTGCCTGTTTCCTGGATTTTCTGACATACCCTGTGCCCGTTCAGACCCATCTCTAACTTCCATATTGACCCTTCACTGTCTGCTCTTACCTTGAATCGTTTACCATATTGCATGTTCTCTAACTGTCCTGACCTTGGCTTGTCCCTGACTACAATTTTAATTGACTCCTCCGTGCTCTGCAAGAGTGTCTCTTAACCCCATGGGTCAGCAGTCAATCATATAACAACTACTTCAGGAGGTAGCAGTCTACTGGTTCCTCTGCAGTGAAGTCCAGATCCCTATACAGGGGTTACAGGATAAATAGCAAGGAATCGCCCTTAGAAACAGCCCACTTCAAATCTGTTGGTTGACACTATGGTTCCACACCCACTGCTCTTACAAACACTTAGATGTCTCCCTCCTTACCTTTTCTCTTCACTTGAGATATCCAGAGATGAGTGGAGCAAGATGACCAGCTTTGAAAAAGCTGGTCATCGGGTAGTATTAGCATTTTAGTTTTTTTTTTGTTTTTTTTTTCATGTCTTCACCTTGTGCCACTCAACTAAGGATATCTAAGAAGGTGGTAAACAAGGACAGATTTGTACCTGAAACCAGAAGATCATGCCTGAAGACTTTAGAAAGTCTTGACCTTAAAGGGTATTCTAGAATTGAGGTCCAATTTAATTAAGCCCCCTAGTGTGTGGTACCTAAGGAAAGAATCATACACACCAGCTCCCGGTAGCCTCTGGTCTGGCACCCTGGCTCTGTTCAGCAATTTTCCGGGCCCTGGATTGTTTACTTGGGGTCACATGCATTGCTGTAGTCAATGACTGGTCTTAGCGCTAACATATTCTCTAGCAGCATGTGACCCAACAATGACATGCTGCTTGGAGACAGAATGATTATTTCTTTGTGGGCTATGTACACCTTTGGAGGCAATTTTTTTATGATTGCAATTTGATCATTTTGGGCTTAAAAATAAATGTTTCTATTGGTCTTTATTAATTAACTTCTTCCTAGCTGTGAGAATCATACTTCTATTTTGCGCTGGTCATCTAATAACCTATATCTCTAATTTACTAAAAGCTGAAAAACACTTATTTAAGCCACATTCTTATCAGTAAGAATAGAAATGAGCTATAATGAGTGTTTATAAAGTCAGGCATCAGAGATAAGGAGCTATCAGCTGAGCTGCCTGGTGGAACAGTAAAAACACAGAGCCTGGTACAAGAGAACCTCAAGGCTGTACAGAGAAAGGGACACAAATGTTTTCCTAAAGACCAATAGGAAAAAAATGTTTTTTAGCTCATAATGAGTACAATGCAACAATAATAAAAATTGCGCCCAAAGGTGTCCATGGCCTTTAAAAATGGATCCAAACCTGGAATACCCCTTTAATGTGGCAAGTCACATAAACAGTGTAAAAAATCTAGGAAAAAAAAGAAAATTATGAAAGATCAAATTATTAATTGATAGACACAACAGCTAATTCATTCGATGGTACATATATTGATAGGATCCCAACTCAACTGGATCTGCATACTCGATGTGTCTGCACTCTGGAACCATGACGAGAAGCCCCTAATAGAATCTCACTTTCTAAATTGACCTTTTCATATAAAAACATTTTTAAGTTATTGGCTCATACATCCCGCTGCTTATGGCTGTCTTTGCCAGACTGCGGTTTCCTTTCATGAGCAGATAGTGCAGTGTCAACAGATATGCTATAGTGACATTTCTCTCTCTCTCAATTACATGTAGGCTTTTCACTGCCGGCGCAAAATACATATTGTGCTTCTGCAAGATTCATTGTACTGAGGTCAGCTGGAACTTATTGTCCCTGCTGCTTCGGAACAAGACAAAACTGACATCTGTAAGATTTGCTGTTAAATAATACAAAGCAGGGCATGTACGGCGTAATACCCAGTAATAAAGGAGAAAAGAAAGCGTTGTGTTAGTGGGGGGTTTGGAAGAAACGACATGGAAAGCTATCGACTGTACATCACATCGGGTTTGATCCGCAGACCTGGGCCATGGTCATAAAATAGATTTTCACAATGTACACATTCTCTACCTACAGGGAAACACGAAACATACAGATGTCGGAATAATTTTATTTATATGGGTAATTCGAGGACCAGGTCTGACAGCACTGACAATTGTTTTATTTAAAATCTTTATGAGATACAGTCTGAATAGGTAGATCTGATGATGTGCCGTGCTACTACATAGAGGTAAAAAAGAGAAAATGCAGTAGCACAAAGCATAAATGGAACAGTTCCCCCTAGCAACCAATCAGATTCCAGCTCTTTTGATTCAAAGGCCCACTGGGAAATGAGAGCTGCAATATGATTGGCTGCTATAGGCAATGACTCCAATTTTAGGCAACCTGATTGGCTGCTATTGACAACTGCTAATATCCACCTTAGGAAATGATGGTTGGTTTAGGTGTCTGTCAGATTGGGCGGATGAACAAAGTGGGGGAAGGAGAACTGGCTTAGTTGCCCATAGAAACCAATCAGATTCCAGCTTTTTTTCTTCAAAGGCCCATTGGAAAATAAAAGCTGCATCTGATTGGCTACTATAGGCAAACTGGAGTAAAGGAGAACTGGCTTAGTTGCCCATAGCAACCAATTAGATTCCACCTTTCGTTTTTCAGATATTTCTTTGGAAAATGAAGGGTGGGATCTGATTGGTTGCTATGGGCAACTAAGCCAGTGTTCCCTTTCACCAGTTTTGATAAAGCTCCCCCAGTGTG
The DNA here is from genome assembly GCA_033119425.1 of Bufotes viridis. Taxonomy (NCBI): domain Eukaryota; kingdom Metazoa; phylum Chordata; class Amphibia; order Anura; family Bufonidae; genus Bufotes; species Bufotes viridis. The sequence continues at coordinate 32,014,938 of CM065594.1, read as the reverse complement.
TCCATAGGTAGTGTAAAGGGATCGCTCTCTCACAGGGGGTCCGCAAAGACAGACTTCTCATCAAACAAAGGGTTTCCAAGCCCAAACAGTGCTTTATTGTGTCACTTTAAGCAGCAGAGATGATCTTTCCAGTTATCACATCACTGGGCGAGATACCAGCACCACAAAGCATAAAGACAAAATAAACACCTGCCTGTCTGGGCTCTAACACATAGGTCTCTATCTCAACTCTAAGTCCCTGTTCACACCAGGGGATAGATCCGGCTTCCCTCAGCCTCACGGTCTACCAGCTGCCAAGCCTTTAATCACGCAGGTCTGTTCTCTGGTCATATCTCTCCCCAGATTTCCCCACACCGAGGATTGCTGCTGACTTTTAAATCAGAACCGTGGACATGAGCCACCTATGAAACCCGGAGTGGATCGTGGGGCATAAGCACCCACCCAGCTCTATACCTATTCCCAATAAAGCCAGGCCCGCATAAGCTGAAACCAGTTATGCCAAGTAACAATAGTGTCCACTATCTATCCTAGTGGACTGGCTTTTACTCCACCAAGGCCGGGCACCTTGGAGACAAGTCTCAGGTTAAAACCCAGCAAATCATGATATGGATCTCCTCTAATAGGCTTCCTGCACCATTCTAGGAGACACATATCTTCCCTCATATATGAGGCCTGTCACAGCCTCACAGTAGCCATACACCTTCAATAGCTGTCAGTTGAAGGCTTATTCTGCTGACAGGTATTCCTCCCGACCAGGGGTGGACTGGGAACTTAAAATGGCCCTGGAAAAATTATTTAAAAGTGGCTCCATGTTGAAGGAAGGTCCAAATTAACAGAAGGTGGGGCAACACAAGTAGGCAGGGTCAACGATACCATGGTGCAAGATACCATCCCAGCAGAACCTAATAACACAATGTAGCACAATATACTGCCCTAAAACTGGCCCTCTGTGGTGGCCAGCAATAGCTACGGTCTTCTGTCCTCCTCCTCCAGTTGTCTATGGAGCAGGCGGTTTAGTAGGTGAGGTGCTGGCCACAGCAGTTGAATTCAGGAGGACATGTGCGATCGCTGGCTGGGTACATGAGTACCTGATTCTCACAGCGTAAATTACTGTTGAGAGCTCATTATGTACCTGGGTAGTGGGAGAGAGGATGACTTGGGAGGCCCCCTGGGGCATCGGCCCACCGGGAAATTTCCATGTAGGGTCTATGGCCAATCCATCCCTACCCCCCACCTCATCATACATGTGCATACTTGGTTCAATGAACCATGCATGTTTTCTTAACGGTCGGAGGGGAAATAGTTGCTGCCAAATATGTTGGGGGCGGCAGTTTGATTTTTTTCCCATGAATAACACATCACCTGTTTATAAGATAGGTGAGCATTGTCTCATCAGTGGGTGTCTGCCCACTGGGGCTCATGCCGATCACAAAAGTGGGGGTCTCATATTTCCCTACTTGGACTGAGAAGCGGCTACGTATTTCAGTTTTAATTCTATGTGACTGCAGAAGACAGTCCTTGTAGATAAGAGATACATGTTGATTGTGAAAAACGCCTATAAGTACAAAGGATCGGGCATGTTGACATTCAACATGTTTTTAGCCACCATATGCCAAACAAAAGATGGGTGAACATCGAGTATACATTAGATGGTTGGTCAGTCCCATCAAAATTGGTAGTTTCTGCCAACCTTAACCACACACACAAAAGGTTTGCGTACATGGATTACTTAGAGTTCATCCGAAATATCAGGTTTATCCAAGACTTCTCTCTTCTTTAAGAGGGTGCCTGAGCAATAGGTTCTTAGCCTGCTAGTATCCTGCAAAGGTGTGTTATAGCCATTGTTTACCTGTGTACTGACTTTCTGCCTGTTTCCTGGATTTTCTGACATACCCTGTGCCCGTTCAGACCCATCTCTAACTTCCATATTGACCCTTCACTGTCTGCTCTTACCTTGAATCGTTTACCATATTGCATGTTCTCTAACTGTCCTGACCTTGGCTTGTCCCTGACTACAATTTTAATTGACTCCTCCGTGCTCTGCAAGAGTGTCTCTTAACCCCATGGGTCAGCAGTCAATCATATAACAACTACTTCAGGAGGTAGCAGTCTACTGGTTCCTCTGCAGTGAAGTCCAGATCCCTATACAGGGGTTACAGGATAAATAGCAAGGAATCGCCCTTAGAAACAGCCCACTTCAAATCTGTTGGTTGACACTATGGTTCCACACCCACTGCTCTTACAAACACTTAGATGTCTCCCTCCTTACCTTTTCTCTTCACTTGAGATATCCAGAGATGAGTGGAGCAAGATGACCAGCTTTGAAAAAGCTGGTCATCGGAGTAGTATTAGCATTTTAGTTTTTTTGTTTTTTTTCATGTCTTCACCTTGTGCCACTCAACTAAGGATATCTAAGAAGGTGGTAAACAAGGACAGATTTGTACCTGAAACCAGAAGATCATGCCTGAAGACTTTAGAAAGTCTTGACCTTAAAGGGTATTCTAGAATTGAGGTCCAATTTAATTAAGCCCCCTAGTGTGTGGTACCTAAGGAAAGAATCATACACACCAGCTCCCGGTAGCCTCTGGTCTGGCACCCTGGCTCTGTTCAGCAATTTTCCGGGCCTGGATTGTTTACTTGGGGTCACATGCATTGCTGTAGTCAATGACTGGTCTTAGCGCTAACATATTCTCTAGCAGCATGTGACCCAACAATGACATGCTGCTTGGAGACAGAATGATTATTTCTTTGTGGGCTATGTACACCTTTGGAGGCAATTTTTTATGATTGCAATTTGATCATTTTGGGCTTAAAATAAATGTTTCTATTGGTCTTTATTAATTAACTTCTTCCTAGCTGTGAGAATCATACTTCTATTTTGCGCTGGTCATCTAATAACCTATATCTCTAATTTACTAAAAGCTGAAAACACTTATTTAAGCCACATTCTTATCAGTAAGAATAGAAATGAGCTATAATGAGTGTTTATAAAGTCAGGCATCAGAGATAAGGAGCTATCAGCTGAGCTGCCTGGTGGAACAGTAAAAACACAGAGCCTGGTACAAGAGAACCTCAAGGCTGTACAGAGAAAGGGACACAAATGTTTTCCTAAAGACCAATAGGAAAAAAATGTTTTTTAGCTCATAATGAGTACAATGCAACAATAATAAAAATTGCGCCCAAAGGTGTCCATGGCCTTTAAAAATGGATCCAAACCTGGAATACCCCTTTAATGTGGCAAGTCACATAAACAGTGTAAAAAATCTAGGAAAAAAAAGAAAATTATGAAAGATCAAATTATTAATTGATAGACACAACAGCTAATTCATTCGATGGTACATATATTGATAGGATCCCAACTCAACTGGATCTGCATACTCGATGTGTCTGCACTCTGGAACCATGACGAGAAGCCCCTAATAGAATCTCACTTTCTAAATTGACCTTTTTCATATAAAAAACATTTTTAAGTTATTGGCTCATACATCCCGCTGCTTATGGCTGTCTTTGCCAGACTGCGGTTTCCTTTCATGAGCAGATAGTGCAGTGTCAACAGATATGCTATAGTGACATTTCTCTCTCTCTCTCAATTACATGTAGGCTTTTCACTGCCGGCGCAAAATACATATTGTGCTTCTGCAAGATTCATTGTACTGAGGTCAGCTGGAACTTATTGTCCCTGCTGCTTCGGAACAAGACAAAACTGACATCTGTAAGATTTGCTGTTAAATAATACAAAGCAGGGCATGTACGGCGTAATACCCAGTAATAAAGGAGAAAAGAAAGCGTTGTGTTAGTGGGGGGTTTGGAAGAAACGACATGGAAAGCTATCGACTGTACATCACATCGGGTTTGATCCGCAGACCTGGGCCATGGTCATAAAATAGATTTTCACAATGTACACATTCTCTACCTACAGGGAAACACGAAACATACAGATGTCGGAATAATTTTATTTATATGGGTAATTCGAGGACCAGGTCTGACAGCACTGACAATTGTTTTATTTAAAAATCTTTATGAGATACAGTCTGAATAGGTAGATCTGATGATGTGCCGTGCTACTACATAGAGGTAAAAGAGAAAATGCAGTAGCACAAAGCATAAATGGAACAGTTCCCTCTAGCAACCAATCAGATTCCAGCTCTTTTGATTCAAAGGCCCACTGGGAAATGAGAGCTGCAATATGATTGGCTGCTATAAGCAATGACTCCAATTTTAGGCAACCTGATTGGCTGCTATTGACAACTGCTAATATCCACCTTAGGAAATGATGGTTGGTTTAGGTGTCTGTCAGATTGGGCGGATGAACAAAGTGGGGAAGGAGAACTGGCTTAGTTGCCCATAGAAACCAATCAGATTCCAGCTTTTTTCTTCAAAGGCCCATTGGAAAATAAAAGCTGCATCTGATTAGCTACTATAGGCAAACTGGAGTAAAGGAGAACTGGCTTAGTTGCCCATAGCAACCAATTAGATTCCACCTTTCGTTTTTCAGATATTTCTTTGGAAAATGAAGGGTGGGATCTGATTGGTTGCTATGAGCAACTAAGCTCAGTGTTCCTTTCACCAGTTTTGATAAAGCTCCCCCAGTGTGTCCATAGGTAGTGTAAAGGGATCGCTCTCTCACAGGGGGTCCGCAAAGACAGACTTCTCATCAAACAAAGGGTTTCCAAGCCCAAACAGTGCTTTATTGTGTCACTTTAAGCAGCAGAGATGATCTTTCCAGTTATCACATCACTGGGCGAGATACCAGCACCACAAAGCATAAAGACAAAATAAACACCTGCCTGTCTGGGCTCTAACACATAGGTCTCTATCTCAACTCTAAGTCCCTGTTCACACCAGGGGATAGATCCGGCTTCCCTCAGCCTCACGGTCTACCAGTTGCCAAGCCTTTAATCACGCAGGTCTGTTCTCTGGTCATATCTCTCCCCAGATTTCCCCCACACCGAGGATTGCTGCTGACTTTTAAATCAGAACCGTGGACATGAGCCACCTATGAAACCCGGAGTGGATCGTGGGGCATAAGCACCCACCCAGCTCTATACCTATTCCCAATAAAGCCAGGCCCGCATAAGCTGAAACCAGTTATGCCAAGTAACAATAGTGTCCACTATCTATCCTAGTGGACTGGCTTTTACTCCACCAAGGCCGGGCACTTGGGAGACAAGTCTCAGGTTAAAACCCAGCAAATCATGATATGGATCTCCTCTAATAGGCTTCCTGCACCATTCTAGGAGACACATATCTTCCCTCATATATGAGGCCTGTCACAGCCTCACAGTAGCCATACACCTTCAATAGCTGTCAGTTGAAGGCTTATTCTGCTGACAGGTATTCCTCCCGACCAGGGGTGGACTGGGAACTTAAAATGGCCCTGGAAAAATTATTTAAAAGTGGCTCCATGTTGAAGGAAGGTCCAAATTAACAGAAGGTGGGGCAACACAAGTAGGCAGGGTCAACGATACCATGGTGCAAGATACCATCCCAGCAGAACCTAATAACACAATGTAGCACAATATACTGCCCTAAAGCTGGCCCTCTGTGGTGGCCAGCAATAGCTACTGGTCTTCTGTCCTCCTCCTCCAGTTGTCTATGGAGCAGGCGGTTTAGTAGGTGAGGTGCTGGCCACAGCAGTTGAATTCAGGAGGACATGTGCGATCGCTGGCTGGGTACATGAGTACCTGATTCTCACAGCGTAAATTACTGTTGAGAGCTCATTATGTACCTGGGTAGTGGGAGAGAGGATGACTTGGGAGGCCCCCTGGGGCATCGGCCCACCGGGAAATTTCCATGTAGGGTCTATGGCCAATCCATCCCTACCCCCACCTCATCATACATGTGCATACTTGGTTCAATGAACCATGCATGTTTTCTTAACGGTCGGAGGGGAAATAGTTGCTGCCAAATATGTTGGGGGCGGCAGTTTGATTTTTTTCCCATGAATAACACATCACCTGTTTATAAGATAGGTGAGCATTGTCTCATCAGTGGGTGTCTGCCCACTGGGGCTCATGCCGATCACAAAAGTGGGGGTCTCATATTTCCCTACTTGGACTGAGAAGCGGCTACGTATTTCAGTTTTAATTCTATGTGACTGCAGAAGACAGTCCTTGTAGATAAGAGATACATGTTGATTGTGAAAAACGCCTATAAGTACAAAGGATCGGGCATGTTGACATTCAACATGTTTTTAGCCACCATATGCCAAACAAAAGATGGGTGAACATCGAGTATACATTAGATGGTTGGTCAGTCCCATCAAAATTGGTAGTTTCTGCCAACCTTAACCACACACACAAAAGGTTTGCGTACATGGATTACTTAGAGTTCATCCGAAATATCAGGTTTATCCAAGACTTCATTTAGAGATTAATAAATGTAACTAAAAAGTTGGATGGAAGGTAGGAGAAGAGTCAGGGGTAAGTCCAGGGCCTACGGAATTGTCTTTGTTTGGCAATGACCATTAGAAGCATCATTTTGCTATCATGACTATCCTAGGAGATGACAACCCCACTGGTTGGAAGGTGTACCCCATTAAAAAAATAAACCCACTCGCCAGTCCCGCCGGTCCAGCACTGCTGACCCATTCCTGGCTGCTCTTGATCCTGATGGAACAAAAGTAGCTTGGTCCTATGACCGCTGCGCCAATCACAGACTTCAGGTGTCACATGTGGGGGTCACATAATAAAAACAATAATCTTTATTTGGGGGAATCGGCAGGGTGAATTTCTCCTTTTGTTATTACATTTTAAAATTGGAAGACACCCATTTAAGGTGAAGAAGTGAAAAAAAAATCATAAAAAAGGGCACACTGCTTACATTTCTTCATAGCCAGGCACTTATACAGAGGAAGAGAAAGTCCAGAAAAAAAAAAGAAGAACCCCAAGCACAAGAAAAATGTGACAAATACGACGGCTAACAAGCTCCAGACAAATATCTGAACATCTCCGATACCAAAATCTGTTCCATCAGTCAGAAAAATGTATTGGATATGCTTCAAGATTCTTCACGGTCACTGATCTCTATTACTTCTCTCCCAGTGTTTAATGATAATTGGCCAACAATGTCTTCTGCCGGAAAATCCTTCTGATCATAGCGAGATATCTTTACATGTATGTTTTGGGACAAACGCACTAATATTAAATCTAAGCATTTATCATTGGGGGGGATTTTTGTTATTTTGTATTGTCTTGGGTTCAAGAAATGTAAAAAAAAATGCAGGATTTGTTTAATATTAAGAAAAAAAATTCTTCGGTTGGAATCATTAAAGCAGAAAAAAAACTAAAAAAATGTTTGAAATGAGGAAGGTGTTTTTACATGTTTACTGCCAATCCTATATGTTACTAAAAGGCTTCATCTCCCCAAGAAATAAAATGGATTCTGCGCTTGGCGCTGGAAGGCTGTGCATAAATCCATCTCTCCCTTGCTGTGAACCAAGAGATCTTGGTGTGGTGCCAATCTCATCTTTCTGTGCCCCAGGTACCAAATGACACTAGAAACTCTTTTTGGCAGAGATTTATGTTGGATCATTTATCAAGGGGAAGACAGTAAACCAGTCACTAACATCTACCTTGCGTAATTGCGTAATATCACAGAAAACAGCTCAATGGAAGAATAAAATGATAACTGTGCCAATAAGGTCAGAAATAAATGCATTCTGCAAGGAAAAACTGCATAAAAAATAGCTAGCAAAATACCTAAATTGGTATTGGCATATACATCACACTGATAAACAAACCAATAACCAGGCATGAAATGTTATATGCTATCTATAGTTATATAAATACGCGTATTCCAGGAGCTAAAAGGGAATCTCCACCGTGTATCGTCATCTCATTTCAAGGGTTAAACATTCTATTCTGATTCATTTCTTAAGATGTTTTCATCATTTTTGGACTTCAGGTTTTCTCATAGACACTCAAAGGGGCAACCTTGGTGCGGTGAGTGGGCTTATGCCTTTTGATCAAAATGTACACCAATGCCTCTTATATAGCATGCAGTATAGGGGGCAGTATGGTAAATATTGCGCCCAGAGGCGATATTAATCTAGCTGAGAAGCAGTTAAAGATCAGAAGCTGAGCTTGTGCATGTGCGATCCTACCTCTTTTTCTTTCTCTTTTTGAAACATTTCTCATAGACAGCTCCAAACCCCTAAATAGACATTAAATAATAAAATTCCGTCTACCAACAGCCACCACTAGGGGGAGCTCAGTACTGCATACTGTTTTAGTATAGTATATTTAGGAAATCTTCCTCATAATTGTATTCATTTCAACTTTTTTAAAAATCTATCTATCTATCTTTGCAAAAGAGAGTTAGAACAGCACCTCCCAAGTATGAGAAGAGGGGTTCAGGTGCACGTTACTATGGCTGCAATGAAAAATCAAACAAGAACTACAAGTAGCAGCACATCGCTTTATGCACAAAGACGCAAGCAAACACTGAAAACATGGCTAAATGTAAACTGCATTACAACTATACTTACTATATGAAAATTAGAAGCCCTTTGAGCATATTTTGATCTATCCATCATATCTATCCAGGCTCAGACTGGCCCACAGAGGTAGAGGTGAATCCCCCGGTGGGCCCCTGAGCAAGGTGGACCCCTAGTCTCCCACCACCTGCACAAGTGGTCACATAACACAGTAGACTTACTGCACTACATACACATATTCAATGTACAGAACCTCAACCAGCCTATGTTCATACAGTATAAAAAAAAATGGATAGATTTTTAAGGAAACTCCCCAGTTTATTAATATAGACACGATCAGAGCTGAGATGACTTCTAGGTATAGAGGAAAACTGGCCAGTGTCCTCCTCTCCCCAGGACCTACCTTCTCAGAGTTGCTGCAGGGACCCCCATATTTTCTCATCTGGTAGCATCTTGCTGCTGTGTGAGCCGGTAATATTTGAATGCATCTGTAAGGTGGGCCCCCAAAATTAACTTTACTGGTGGGCCCTAGGCACCCCAGATCGACACTGTGTCTATCTATCTCATATCTATCTACCTAATATCTATCTACCTAATATCTATCTATCTCTCTATCTATCTATCTATCTATCTATCTATCTATCTATCTATCTATCTACCTCATATATATCTCTCTCTATTTATTTATCTATATCTATCAAACTCACATCTTTCTATTTATGTAGTTATCTATCTATCTAGTAGAAAATTTCCATAGCACTCCTTAATATAAATAAGTAGTGTCCTTTATTCACCAAGCAATGTTTTAGCGCTCGCAACGTTTCAGTCCTCTCAGAGTAAGAGGACTGAAACATTATGTTGGGGAATAAAGAACACTACTTATTGACATTTGGGAGCGCTATGGAAATTTCCCAATGTTTATTCTGGAAACTTTTGGTCACAGCCACAGGATAGGTCAGGACTCAGGATAGGTCATCAATATCCGATAGGCGGAGGTCCGACTTCCCGCACCGCCACCAATCAGCTGTTTGACGAGAAGGCGGCACTCCATGCCACAGCAGCTTCCTGGACATTACACTATGCGTCGTCTCCTGCGGAGCGGTGGCGTAGTGTAATTACAAGAACTGTCTCTATTCACTTGAATGGAGTGATTACTCGTCATTATACTGCACTTCCGAGATGAAGTGCAGCGCACTGAACAGAAAGCAGAAGTATAGCCTCCTATTCAAACAGCTGATCGGTGGGGTCCTGGGTGTCGGACCCCCCACCATTCTAATATTTATCTCACTCTATCTATAGTGAAAATAGGTCATCAATATATCTGGTTGGGCAACCCTTTTATATCTATCTATCTATCTATCTATCACTATGTTATTTGCTATTTTTCTTCTTTTCCCTTAAAAACGGATATATAACATGGAAATGTTCAAACATTATAGTCACAGAAATTCATGTTTCATTTTAATTCCCTCAGTAAAGTTTCTTTGGAAAATATTACGTTATGTGAATGTGATGAGATCATGGGTCCTGCGGTACAGCCAGAAACAGGTGAGTGAACTTGTTCTAATACCTAAATTCTGCTCCATCTGTAAATTATATAACATTTCATAAAAGTGCTTGGTAGC
>CM065594.1:31987376-32002376 GCA_033119425.1 Bufotes viridis | reverse complement strand
TGCAATTGTATAATACCTTTTAGGCTTCCTCCTGGGAGGGGGCCTTTGTGGGTCTGTGCCCCAAAGTAGCCGCTTCCTTTGCTTCCCCTCTTGCTACGTCCCAGATAGATAGATAGATAGATAGATAGATATAACTGAATTGGTTATTTACTTTTTTTTGTACATTGTAGCTTTAACTGTAGCAAAGATATTGTAATAATACAATTTGTTGGTTGGTTAAATTATAAATTTAGGATTATAGATAGATAGTTAGATTAGATAGATTTGAAATGGTTAGGTGATTTCTTTCCAGATATAAAGCAGACATTTAACCATCTAAGGGTCCTTTCACACTTGCGTTCTGAGGATCCGGCAGGCACTTCCATCCCGCCGGATCCGTCAGAACGCAAGTCGCCTGAAGCATTAGAAGACTGATCAGGATCCTGATCAGTCTTCGAAATGCTTTCAGGTTACTATGGCAGCCAGGACACTATTAAAGTCCTGGTTGCCATAGTAGGGAGCGGGGAGCGGTATACTTACAGTCCGTGCGGCTCCGGGCGCTCCAGAATGACGCCAGAGCGCTTCACGCCCATGGATCACGTGATCCATGCGATCACATGATCCATGCGTGTAGGGCGCCCTGACGTCACTCTGAGCGCCCGGAGCCGCACGGATGGTAAGTATACCGCTCCCCGCTCCTCACTACATTTACCATGGCAACCAGGACTTTAGCGCCCTGGCTGCCATGGTAACAATTGAGAAAAGCTAAACGTCGGATCCGGCGATGCGCCAAACGACGTTTAGCTTAAGGTCGATCCGGATTAATGCCTTTCAATGGGCATTAATTCCGGATCCGGCCTTGCGGCAAGTGTTCTGGATTTTTGGACGGAACAAAAAGCGCAGCATGCTGCGGTATTTGCTGCGTCCAAGAAACATTCCGGTCCTGAACTGAAGACATCCTGATGCATCCTGAACGGATTTCTCTCCATTCAGAATGCATTGGGATAATCCTGATCAGGATTTTTCCGGCATAGAGACCCGACGACGGATCTCTATGCCGGAAAACAAAAACGCCAGTGTGAAAGGACCCTTAAGAGGAAGATTTAACCACAACTCACCTCATCCACCTGATCCGCACAGCTGGCATCTTCTTCTTTTTCTTCTTTGAGGTCCTGCCAAAGAACCTTTGATGACGTCATTGCGCTCACCACGTGGTGACCGTGGTGACGTCAGCGTAGATCCTGCTAAATGAAGATAGAAGCATCTTCTATCTTCCTTCAGCAGGACCTGCGCTGACGTCACCACGCTCACCAATCGGTGAGCGAGATTACGTCATCAAAGGTCCTTTGCAGGTCCTCAAAGAAGAAAAAAAAAGACGATGCCGGCTGCGCGATCAAGTGAATGAGGTGAGTAAATTTTTTTTATTTTTTAACCCCTCAATTCACATTTTAGTAAGCATTCTGTATTAAGAATGCTATTATTTTCCTTCATAACCATGTTATAAGGAAAATAATACAGTAAATTGACTTTAATCAATTTACTAACATCATCTCTTAGCAACCATGCATGAAAATCGCATTGCATCCGCACTTGCTTGCGGATGCTATGCAATTTTCACACAGCCTCATTCATTTCTATGGGGCCTGCGTTGCGTGAAAAATGCAGAATATACAACATGCTGCAATTTTCATGCAACGCAAAAGTGATGCGTGAAAATCACCGCTCATCTGCACAGCCCCATTGAAGTGAATGGGTCAGGATTCAGTGCGGGTCCGTTCACGTCACACATTGCACCCGCGCGGAATTCTCGTCCGTGTGAAATGGGCCTTAATGTTTGTAATGTTAAGGGTGGCATGGTAGCATTTCGGTATAAGGTTAGAGTTAGAATTATTTCTAGATTTTACATAAATTTGCCACCCAAAGCGCCTAAAATCTTTTGTTATTCTGGATCTAAATAAGAAGGAATCATCTGAGTCTTTACCGTGGAGATTGCTCAATGTAGGGAAAAAAATCTGCCACTGGATACATTTCTGTTCTCCCAATTGCTTGGCCCTTAGACAATTATGTAACTGGTATCTTTAGATGCACTCGAGTGTGTTGGAGATACACAAAAGGAGACCTCTCTCAATGTACGATGACTGGTGTGTTTGCCAACAACCCAACTTCATTAGAAATTTGGCACGTCCACTTGACTACCATGTGACACACCGTTAACTGTGGATATTTGCTGTCTTAATGTACAAGTACTTAGGGACTGAGCTGATAAGGGAAAAAACTGCTCTAAATGTGCTGAGCTACACGCCTAGGGTAACAAAGAACCTTGCCACATTGAAAATCAATAGTCATGTGACAGTTTATAGGTCAAGGGTCCCTTCAATTAACTTCCAGGTGCTAAAGAAGTATACTTTTGTTGACTGTTCTCAGTGGTGGAACAAAGGATATGTGATGTACGCCAAAGCAATTACAGAAGAAACTGACTTTAGCGGTGTTTTAATAGTATTTGTTTCCCTACGTTGCTGCCTTGCCATGTTTTTGCTAAATCTCGTTCCAACAAGAGGCTGTTTTTAATAAAGGCATTTACCGTATATTCTAGAATGGATACTTTGCAATAATTTGTCACAAATAAAGCAGAAGTGACTGTTGGGTTAGTTAGTGGTGGACACCACAGAGACAGCTCTATTAATGATCAGGAGTGGTCCATGGACAGAGACTAAACACACCTTAAAATTGTTGTCAGGCTTGTTTTCGACTGTTATCAAAGGGAGTGAGGTGATAAGGCTCAAGTAACCCATAAATCCACCTGCCCGGTTTCTGAGATTGCTTGGGTTGATGTATTCTGCTGGACCTCTCCTCTTGTTGGGAAATGCCCAAACTGAATTCTCTTCTGGTAATCTCTGAAGGAGTGTATGGGAAATGGAGATCGCTTAAGATGGCCATACATATTTGTCTAAAGCATACGTGTAACTATAGCCATAGCACTTTGGAAGAAACCTGGGTAAGGGGGGCACACTAAACTGGTGAAGGAGTGTGCCTGAGGTTATAAAATATATGAATATAACAAACCAGGTCAGCTGACCCAAGAAAACCACAAAAGTGCACACATCCAAAATTATAAAAATATAAGTTTATGTAACACATAATGCAATAAACAGACAAAGTAAAAAAATGTATACAATGCAAAAATTTCATAGTACGGGTATACCACAATGCTGTAACCAGATACTCACAGTCCCAAGGTCCATAATATAGGACACAATACAAGAAAGTCCTGGAAAGAACACTCATCCAACTGGCATGTTTCACAGGTAAAGAGGGTGTCACAACATAACGATTAAAGTATAAGAACATAAACTAATACATCATGAAGACCAAAGACCATAGACCAAATAAAACCCGCAACATCAAATGCACTAAAACCCCACGGATCCTCTGGATCAACTTGTAGGAAACAGGCCGAACTGGATGGACAAATGTCTTTTTTCGGTCTTATATACTATGTTACTATGTTACTAAACACCTGATACCTGTGAACACCACATGATAGTACCCTAGGACTATATATAGGGATCTGTGGTAAGACGGAAATGCCCCACGAGTATCGCCGGTAACGCCCGGCTACCTCAGTGGCGATACACGTGGGGTTTTAGTGCATTTGATGTTGGGGTTTTATTTGGTCTATTGTATCATTATTGCACGATTCATGATGTATTAGTTTATGTTCTTATACTTTAATAGTTATGTTGTGACACCCTCTTTACCTGTGAAACATGCCAGTTGGATGAGTGTTCTTTCCAGGACTTTCTTAAATTGTGTCCTATATTATGGACCTTGGGACTGTGAGTATCTGGTTACAGCATTGTGGTATACCCGTACTATGACATTTTTGCATTGATACAATTTTTAACTTTGTCTGTATATTGCATTATGTGTTGATGAACTTATATTTTTATAATTTTGAATGTGCGCTGTTTTGAAGTTTTTCTTGGGTCAGCTGACCTGGTTTGTTATATTCATATAGCCATAGCACTGGTTTATGGGGTCCAGAGGTTGGGGGTGGGGGGCCAAATCAGGTGCAAGAACATTGTACTTTATTGCGGGGAATAACAATATGGTGGCTCTTTGATATAATGTGGGTTTTCTGATATGTGATGCTATTATACATACCTTTAATTATTGCTTCTTATGCTGATATTTTAATATTTCTTACACTAGGTGGTGTTGAGGGCCCCAACTTATTTTGCTATGGGGCCCTCTGAATCATAGTTACTCCATTGGTGTAAAGTTATTCATAGTAGACGATATCAACCAAATAATTTCGATTCATTGGCACTCTGAGAGATAAGCACCAATTCCTTGCTTCTCCTGCTCTTCTCTGGCAACAGTGTTTGAAAAAGGTCCTCATCTGACCGAAACGTTACACGTTGTTTCGCTATTATAAATATTCTATATAGTTGCATCAATTGGAGTGCTATAGTCTCTCCTCTTCTAGACAATTTCAACCAACATGATCGCTGGCTGAAATTTAACAAACAACGATTATTTGAGCCAACGGAAGGCAGATCGTCATCGCCTGGAAAGAAGTCAGCCATGTTTAAAATTGTCATTCGATAATCACAAATCCTTGACTGTGTATTGTAAAGTCAACCATGAAGACCCTTCCCAGTGAAAGATAATTCATTCTTTGCCTGATGTCATTGAACGTGCAGGACCAGTTTGAACACTTGTACAGTGTAAGGATCTTCCACCAGATGATCCTTCGTTCACCGGTTATTCCACCATCAGACTATTTCTATTTAATGTGTATGACAACTTTAGCCAGACAAAAATACCCTGACATCAAAATGATTCAATTCCACACTTTACCAAAATCTGGAACTGGGCCTTTTGACATGGGCAGACTTTCTGCCCTTAACGAGCAGCCATTGATGATATGCAAGTCGACCAATGCTTGCCATTACTTTTATTTTCACTGTGCACTAGTCATAGAGGGGTGAATGAAGGATCATTACTGCAATTACTCATACCCCCTCCTCTCATACACTTTACAGTATGTAGGCAACACATCTTCCTTTTACATGGGGAGATGTATGGCTAACCAGTGAGTTTTTTTTTTAAAAAAAAGCTCCAATCAATTGGCAAATGATCATTTGCTCATTTATCAGCTGCTTGTTGACCTGTTTACTTGAGGCAATGATCAGAAATATGTGATTGAATGAATGCTTGTTCTGCCGATCATCAGACCGTGTTAGAGAACCTTATAAGGAGTTTCTGGGGTTTCGATATTGATCGCCTATCCTTAGGAACGGTTATCAATATGAGATTGGCAGGGTCTGACTTCCAGCACCTCCGCCGATTAGCCCTTTGAGGAAGCCAAAGTGGTAACCGGAGCTCAGGTGAATGTCATGGCCTCCTTGCAGCTTATCAAGCACAGCGCCATCCATTGAATAGTGGCTGTACTTAGTATTGCAGCTCAGCCCCATTCACTTGAATAGGTCTGAGCTGTGCTTAAGCCATGTGACTGATGAACATGACATCACATGGCCTAGGAAGAGGCCTAAGCTTTCATAAAGTGCCGTGGCTTCTTTGTACAGTAGATCAGTGTTCCCCAACTCCAGCCCTCGGGGCCCACCTTCCGGTCATGTTTTCAGGATTTCCTTAGTAATCAGCAGGTGATACAATTAGTTTTGATGCATCAGGACTTGCCTCAGGCATTCATTCTGTGGGATATTCTCAAATCATGACCGGTAGGTGGGCCCTGAGGACTGGAGCTGGGGAACACTGCAGTAGATCATTGGTGATGTCGGGAGTCAGACCCTCACCGCTCAGATATTGTTGATCTGTCTTAAGGATAGTCCATCAATATGAAAATCCTGGAAAAACCCTTTAGGACAATTTATTATTCTACTGTCTGTTAGGGCTTCCACAGATTTATTGTTCTCATATTCAACTTTCCGTACCATGGGTGTTACACTCGGAATACCTGTAGTCTTACCGAGCTGGATTACCAAAGAACCATTAGTCTAGTTCAGGAGGACCATGGTAGTCCAGGCATTACGTTCAAAATTTATAACGAAGTGCTGTGGCCTCTTTGTACAATAGATCAGTGGTGGTGTCAGGAGTCGGGCCCAGAGATATTGGGTGCAATTCCCCATCTATATAAACCTTAATGCAGTATAGTTTTAGTGGTTCTGATGACATTTAATGTAAAGATGCTGTGAAACATGGCATAAGATGGTCAACTGTGACCAGACTGAGCTGGTAGGAGAAAATAAAGTGCACCATAAGGTACGTAGGAAAACGCCCCCCAAAACAACAGGAGGCCCACCTCAAGTTGTGCAGACATAAGCACATCTTGAACAGCATGCAAGCAGTGTCTCTGGTCTAAGTACAGACAGTACCCGCAGCGAGACGTGCACACTAAGCAGAATAAGGAACGATATGCTTCTCAAAGGAAATGTAGGTACCTACATGGGAGCATCACTCTCCAGACAAATTGCAGCTTTCCTACTGAAGTGGGTTTATATAGTCTAGAATGAGAGTAGTACAGCATGTTGAGGCTTGTCTCCAAAAAGAAGAGAAAAAAGCTTGGATCGCACATCCCCATGCTATGCAATGATCTATTCATTGCTCCTCAGCACAATTCATATCGCTTCTCGCGTAAAAAATAGCATACCAAGCATTAGTATATGCTTCGATTAAAATGCATAAGCCCACTCACCACGCCAAAGTTGCTTCTACGAGTGGGTACCTACTCCAGTAGGCGGCACGACCCAGCTGTCCAATAGCACCCCTGCTATCAGACTAAGCCCCCATGGCACTGGGCAGCACCAACCCACAGGCACAGCACCGTAGCATGTGAACAGATCTCAAAAGCTCACCTTGTCATGTGGTCTCAGGAACTACAAACTGAGGCCTAGTAGGAATTTATCAACCCTTAAAATTACCTGAGGCGAATGGGAGGAGTGCGGATACCCTGGGAAAGAGACAGACACTGGTAAAACTCCCAAAACAGAGATCATATGGTTTCTCAGCATGAACAATAGTACACCAAGCCTAATCTACATAGCGTAAATGAGGCATTAGAATACATTTGAGGTACTGCGGGGTTGCCATTGTTGCTTTGGTGCTTCCGGGTTGGTGGGGCCCAGTGCCAGGGTGTCTTTGTCTAGCAGCAGGGGTGCTGTTTGACTGCTGGGTCCTGCCGTCTGCTGGTGTGGTGCTGCAGCATCAGTGGTCGTTGCGCCAAATTAGAATAGGCTCCACTCGAGGAGGCAACCTTGGCGTGGTGAGTGGGCTTATGCATTTTCACCAAAACGTATACCAATGGCTCGTGTTTGTACAGTATGTATATCAGGGGCTTGTGAATGGTGCTGAGAAGATCAAATAGCATGTAGATGTGCGATCCAGTGTTTTCCCTTTTTTTTTGGACAATGTTGAGGCTTGTAGTTCCTTAGGAGAGGGTGGATTTATAAGGGCACAGCAGTATAAGATGCCACCGGTCTTCACCATTTTTCAAACTACGCTCCTGGACTATTTCCCCACCATTCACTCGATTACGAGCAAAGCTATTTCCACTTGTCAAATAAAACTGAATGATTTTTACAATAAGACAAGATAATATGATATATAATTTTTATTCACTTAGTGACATTTTGTTAATATATAGATATCACTTTTATTGTTGTTGAAATTATAACTTACTGATTTCCTCTCCATCACGGGATCCGCAGCTGCAGCAGCGGCAGGACGGTGTCAGCAGTCAATAGATTTCATTTTACTGACCACGGACTGAGCGGCAGCGAGGCATTAACACACCAATATTTTTCAGCGATGAAAGCTCCGGGTCTGTATTTTTTTTTTCTCTCCGCTTCCATTCGTCGGCGGTGTTTACAGTAACCATCAGAGGATGCAATTCATCATTGGGAAGCCCTGCGTTAATTATATGGTGAATATTGTAGAAATAAATGGAGTTGATTTTCCACAAGAAAGGTATATAAATAAAGCATTTAAGATCTAATTAATCACACAACCACTTAAGAGAGACAGAGCCGTGCACGATGCGCCCGGGCTCCCCGGGATGTGGAAGGATCTCTGCTTGCATGATAATATCAGGAAGCCAAGCCTTGACGTAGGACGTGTGGAGCTTCAAAGCAAGGTCAAGAGGGGTCAAATGTAGGATAATCAATTGATGATGAGGATGATGATGCACTATTGTACTATAGCGTATGTACAGATGACCTTCACACTTCTAAGCAGAGGTGTAACGGGAAGCTCCTGGAACCAAATGCAAAGTCTGTATCAGGTCCCCCCACCTACGCTATGCTATGACTGGTGTCTACGTATGTGACAGAAGGGCCTCTGGCACCCCACAGGCACCAGGACCCAGTTGTGACTGCTACTTCTGTACCCCCTATTGGTATGCCTTGCCTCTAAGGCTACTTTCACACTAGTGTTTCTATTTTCCGGTATTGAGATCCATCATAGGGTCTCAATACCGGAAAAACATGCTTCCGTTTTGTCCCCATTCTTTGTCAATGGGAACAAAATTTAACTGAACAGAGCAGAATGCTACAAAACGCATTCCGTTCTGTTTGGTTGCGTTCTCATGGGATGTGGATGCAAGTCAATGGGGACGGATCCGTTTTCTCTGACAATCTGACGAAAACGGATCCGTCCTCTATTGACTTTTAGTGGAGTTTATGACAGATCCGTCTTGGCTATGTTACAGATAATACAGCTGGATCCGTTCATAATGGATGCAGACGGTTGTATTATCAGTAACGGAAGCGGTTCTGCTGAAGTCTGCCGGATCAGCCTTAGGCTCTGTTCACACTCTTTCTGATATTCTACACAGCAAGTGTAAAACAGTCTGCAGCAATATTTATGAAACTCTTGTGCCAGGTTTAGAAGATACCTCCTATCCACTGAATAGGGGATAACAAACTAATCGGTGGGGTCTGACCACCGATCCCAAAAACAGGGTTCCGTTCCCATGATCCAATAGAGCGGCAGTGACATTTTATTAATATATAGATATTGTTTTTATTGTTGTTGAAATTATTACTTACTGATCTCCTCTCCATCGCGGGATCCGCGGCTGCGGCAGTCCAGCGATCTCCCTATTAATTGCTCCAATTCTTCTGCTAGATTTATTCCAGGGTGGCCGCTCCGGGGCAGGGAAGGTGGAGGGGGGGTGTTAATATGTCCTTTCAGCTGCAGCTCTCTCCCAATCACAATTCAGATGGAGTGTCCTTTTTGTAGGACCCTCCGCCTATAGCATGGATCCTCTGTCTCTCTCACTATCACAGCTCATAGGGCATGTCATTTCTGCTTCTATTATTCTTCTTTGTCACAGCTCAGGGGGTGTGTCCCTTCCTCAAGAGTGGTGCCCTTTCTCAGGTTCACAGCTGCAGCTCTCCCTCTGTAATTGTCACAGCTGGTAACAGAAGACAGGACAGGCGGCAGTTGAAGGATCTGTGCATGTGTGTCCACCTCAGTGAGGTGGACAGAGAAATAAGGAAAAGAACTGACAGCAGGTGGCGCTAGAGAATAGAATTTAGTGAATAACTCAGTGGCTTTACTACATTTTTAACTGCATGCAATTATAAAATATTCAGATCCAGGTGCTGGTTTGAAAAATGTCGAATATTTTCATGGGACAATCTGAAGATGCTACAATGTTTTCTCAGGTTTGCATAGTTGCATTCTGAAAGCGATACGCTTTTTATTTTTTTTGTCACGTCTGATCATTTAGATAATACATTGCAATATTACCTTATCATGATGCATTATGCCTGTCAGCTTTTCAGATCCCTGGCTGCGATGGCCACCCATTGGGACCCTGTGATCACATCAAGAGGGTGGCTATGGGATCACAGCGCCCTCTATCCGCCAGTCCAATTATACGCCACAGTCACACTTGACCACGGCATCTCCAAGCAATTGCAGTGGGAAGTATAGAGGAGTAACCTGAACCTCCTGGACCCCAGTGCAAAATCTGTAACTGGGCCTCCCAACTACCACATAGCACCTATAATACTGGGGTTTTCTCAGAGGGGCTCCTTGAGGCATCAGAGCTTGGAGGTTACTGCTACCTCTGCATCCCCTATAGCTACTGATATTATATAATATACAATATATTACCCATGTTTTTGTGTTAAAGGTGTTTTCCAAGTATTTTTTTTTACTGATGATGATCTTCTGGACCCAGGACCCCCGCCGATCAGCTGTTGGAGAAGGCCGTGGCGCCGTGGCATTCTCACAGCTTAGCCTAGGCCAGTGACATCTCATTTATCGGTCACAGCTCAGCCTCATAGAAGTGAATAGGGCTGAGGCGCAATACCAAGCACAGCCACTATACAATGTGCGGCGCTGTGCTTGTTGAGCTGAAAGAAGGTTGTGGCGCTACTGCAAGAACCGGTGCCTTCGCGGGTATCGGACCCCCACCAATCAAATACTTAAGTTCAGCAATCTCGGAAAACCCCTTTAAGATGCCAAGCTGTTCATCAAAAAAAACGCACTCAAAGGGTAACAGCCTCAAGCCTGTCCTCCGGCCCCTAATATTGAGAAATGTCCATGGTAATGGGAAGGTCAGACGTGACCCAGTGCGGAGTCGACTAATGACTCACTGGTTTCACACAGTAACACCAGCCCGTCGCTGCGATGCCAATGTATTGCATAATGTGATGTCATATTTAATAAAAGGCATTATAAAGGACAGCGTGTGCCATTATAAATACCGTAATAGGCGTAGCCTTCATTGTCTAATCTCCTTCCATTCACTCAGTGGCTTGCTGTTAATTTCCACGAGCCATCTGGGTGGGTTACGTACCTATCGTGGGTCTGTAACTCATAAAGCAAAAGGCTTTCTGCCCCCTCCGTATTAGCACGGTTGGTCCTTTAAAGGGGAAAGGTATAACAGGAATGGAGAGCCGGGCAAGAATCAAAGTAGAAACTCGTTCTGCCGCTTCCCCCAAGTCTTTTTTTTATAATCTGCATATGCACCAAGATACAATGCCTTAAAGGGGTTATAATGTGACTGATGTAAAAAATGAAAATCAGACATCATATAGTACATGACAACACCTTTCTACGAAAGCTAGAACCAGCCATGTACCTGCACATGGGTCCAGAGATCTCCCCAATTCACTGCTCCAATTGTTCTGCTAGATTAATTTCAGGTCATCAGCTTAGGGGTGTGTCCGTTCTCAGGGGGTATGTCCTTTCAGCTGCAACTGGTGTCAGGTGAAGGATGGAATGGAGCATGTGGTTCCATCTCAGTGAGCAGGTTAGAGAAATTTAAAAAACAAACAAACAGCAGGTGGCGCTATACAGATACATGTTATTGAATAACTCAGCGGCTATAGTAAATTTTTAATTACATGCAATATTCAGATCCAGCTGATGGTTTAAAAACTGTAAAATATTATATGTGGGGAAACCCCTTTAACCCGTAGACGACCAGCACCGTACACGTACAGCGCTGCAGAATGTGACTCAAGCTGAGCTGTGCCCGTTCAATCAGCGGCAGGGGCCCGTCTGTTCCAGCCATTTTTTGGTTATCTTGCCTCACAAAAAGTATAATACTAAGCGATCAAAAAGCGATCAAAAATCCAACTTAAAATAACACATCGCCTCTATTATACCCCTACCTTTTTAGCCAAAAGATACCCGCATAGAGATAACAAATGCCATAAATGTCAGCAGTCAGATGCAGATTATACACATTTGTTATGGTCCTGCCCAATGATCTATAACTTTTGGTCCCAGATAGATATTAGATTGAAGAAATGTGTACCCGTATCTTATCATTTAGATATAAATGGAGCAATATTTAGTATATTTAAGAACATAAGTACTAGATTTATTCTAGATTTATGGAGGAAGGGAACTATGTTAGCAAGAATTTTATTGGCTAGAAAGTGGGGAGGTAACAACCCGCCTAGTTATGAAGAATGGGTTCAACTTATGAACTTGCTGAAGAGATATGAACTGAATTTGATGAGAGAATCCAAATCTTACCCACACTATGTACAGATTTGGGATGTACAGATCTTCTCTGAAAATGACCAATGACCAACTGGGGGGGGTGGAGAGTGGGTATTGAAGCGGTGGATGGGATGTTGATGTATTAATAAATTATGATACTATCTAGGTTACATAACTTCTGTTATGAAATAAGTGAATGATTTTATTGCGGTTGTCTATTCTGTATTATGGGAAAATATTTTGAAGATGATAATTGGATGTCTTATGTATTTTAATACAGTTAAATGTGACAATGGTGAACTGCATCCACTGTGAAAAGAAAAAAACTGATAAAAATTTAAATAAAAAAAAAAAAAAAAAAAAAAAAGCTGTCTGTATCCAAAATGGTATGAAACTGTCATCTCATCCCACAAAAATGGCCCAAATAAAAAGATATGGCTTTTAGAAAAAAAATATTACTTTCAGAAAAATGTCTTTTAAAATCTGTGCAAAACTTAAACATAAAAAATAGACATATAAGGTATCCATAATGACCAGTTACGACTAAGGACCCTAGGGTCCGAAATGCGTCAATTTTACCGCTGTACAGCGTGTTTGTACATTTCTTGTTGCCACGTAAATAAAAGGAAGATATTGCACTAAATATCCAAGCAGTGCCGGATATCCTTTCTATGCACCTGATCCATAATGACCAGCTCTATAAAAATATAAGATGATCTACCCCATCAGGTGTAAAAAAAAATAAGAATAAAAACTGTGCCAAAACAGCCATTTTGGTCACCTTGCCTCACAAAAAGTGTAATAGCAAGTGATCAAAAAGGCATATGTACCTCAAAATGGTACCAATGAAAACATCAAAAAATGTGATAAAAAAATGATGGCTTTTATAAAATGTCAATACAAAAACATGATATTTCTTTATAAAAATGTTTTGTGTAAAAGTGGTAAAACATAAAAAAAGTAAACTTGGTATTTCTGTAATCGTCCTGACCAGCAAAATAAAGATAATGTGTCATTTTTCCCGCATGTTGTACGTCGCAATAACAAAAACCAAAAGGCAATAGCACAAAAGTTGCATTTCTTTATCCTGCTTCCCAAAAAGCTAAATAAAAAGTAATCCAAAAGTTTTATGTGCCCCAAAATAGAACCAATGATGACGGCAAAAATAAGTGCTCACCCGGAGGAAACCGCATGGTTGTCAGAAAATAGCTATAGACTGTTCAAAAACAGCATGGTACCCGTAAACCAATCCATAATAATCTACGCTGCAAAATCCATATGGCGCTCCTTCCCTTCTGAGACCTGTGGTGTGCCCCTAAAGCAGTTTATAACCACATATGGGGTGTTGCCATATACAGGAGAAAATGGGTAACAAATTATGGGGTGCTTTCTCTCCTGTTACCACTTGTCAAAATAAAAAATTTGAGGCTAAAGCAATAAGAAAATAAATTACATTTTACATTTTCAGAGCCAAGTGTTTCTAAATTCTGTAAAACTCTTACGAAATTCCTTGAGGGATGTAGTTTCCAAAATGAGGTCATTTTTTAGGGGTTCCCACTTTAGGGCTACTTTACGGTGTCTTCAAATACAACATGGCACCCAAAAACATTTCAATAAAATCTGAGGTTTATTTGGCTGGTAATCCTTGCTATGTTGCAGGGGAAAAAAATGGATTAACATAAAAGATTTGATAAAAAAAAGATTTAAAAAAATTCTAAGCCTTCTAAAAATAAAATGACATTTCCAAAATGCTGCCAACATAAAGTAAACATATAGGGAATGTTGATTGATAACTATTTTATAAGGTATTACTCTCTTAAAGTAGAGAAATTCACATTAAGAAAATTGTGAATTTTTCCAAATTTTCTGTAAATTTAGAATTTTTTTAAATAAATAAGGCCTCATGCACATGAACGTATTTTCTTTCTGTGTCCGTTCCGTTTTTTTTGCGGACCATATTTGGAACCATTCATTTCAATGGGTCCGCAAAAAATACGGAAGGTACTCCGTGTGCGTTCCATTTCCGTATGTCCGTTTTGCTGTAAAAAAATAGAGCATGTCCTATTTTTTTCTAGTTTGCGGACAAGGATAGGCATTATTACAACGGATCCGCTAAAATAAAGGATCCGCAAAAAAAAACGGATGCCATACGGAACGTCATCCGTTTTTTTTGCGGATCCGCAATTTGCGGACCGCAAAATACATACGGTCGTGTGCATGAGGCCTAAAGGAAAAATAGATTGACTCAAATTTACCGCTAACATGAAGTACAATGACTAAAAACTATCTCAGAATCGGTTAGATAAGTAAAACCGTTCCAAACTTATTACCACGTAATATCAGATTTGCAAAAAACATAGGCCTGGGCAGGGAGGTGAAAACAGGCTTGGGGTAGAAAGGGTTAATAATACTCCAGTGCTACGTCCCATATAATACCAGTGGCAAAATAATACTATCGTGTTCATCCCATTGAATACCACCACACATAGCCAAAATAATATGTGTTTTAGTGCCATTCAGAATCTTCCTGAATGTCCTGTCCATGGGCTTCAACAATTCTGGAGCTTTCCTATAACGCTGTAATGTGCAATACCTCTGTTGTTCCTCCTGGAAATGTATGACTAAAATGACAACGGGGTGTTACTTATTTGGAGGTGCACTGGCCAGTGTCAGATGAGCATATTCAGTCCATGACTGCAGTATTTTCGAGACTAAGGACCCTTTCACGCGGGCGTGATTTCCGCCCGGGTGCAATGCGTGAGGTGGACGCATTGCACCCGCACTGAATCCGGACCCATTTATTTCTATGGGGCTGTGCACATGAGCGGTGATTTTCACGCATCACTTCTGCGTTGCGTGAAAATCGCAGCATGCTCTATATTGTTAGTTTTTCACGCAACGCAGCCCCCATAGAAGTGAATGGGGCTGCGGGAAAATCGCAAGCATCCGCAAGCAAGTGCGGATGCAGTGCGATTTTCCCGCATGGTTGCTAAGACCCGATCTTTATTATTTTCCCTTATAACATGGTTATAA
>CM065594.1:31647376-31982376 GCA_033119425.1 Bufotes viridis | reverse complement strand
ATGGGCCCAAGATCTGACAAAGTAATGGACCCAGAGCACCTAATGTCTACCAGAAACCAATTTCATTTAGAGCTGACTTTAAAACCAATAACCACCAGATTAAACTTTATTAATGATAAGATCTGCATGTGCAATAATAACAAAAATTACTTATAGGGGTTGTCCTATCTCGCCGTTTCCATGGTGACTCAAGTGGGTACGCTTGTGGAAACAGCCAAGTGGGCTAGCTCTCCACTGTTCTTGTAATTCCCATTGTAGTGGTCCAAAAACAACAGAGCGCCAACACACTTGGTTGTTTCCAAAGCCTCGCCACCTGGGTCCGACACTTAGCCCTGTCTCACCACAAATATGCCAAGAAGAGACAACTCCTTCAAAAGTGAATGTGAAAATGTATACACAGAGAGTAAGTCCTCCGAATAATTTCCTCTTTTGGGCCCATGGCTCTTCAGACCTAATCTAGAGGCCTACCTCTATGCCTCCACCGCATGACATTACCAGACTAACTAGACATGACAGTATCCATCAGAGCGATCTCCATAATTTAAATTGATGTTAAAAATAATTTTTGAGCAAATTTAATGCCACAATAAAAATATAAATAGTCAATAGAAAAATATAAATAAATAAATAAATAGGTGAAATACAAAAACAAATAAATATAATTAAATAAAATAAAAATGGCCACCCAAGCTGTATTTCCTGAAGAAGTGGATATGCATTTTTTTTCTTAACTGTTTCTAGACATTTTCCCAATCGTTTGGCTTTTTGTCAGGCCCCTATTTCAGAATCACAGAACCCTGCCATCTGGCTAGTGCTATGCGGCTGTCAAAGGTGTCAGCTTGAGTCATAATGCAGACGCAGACATGGTAAGTACAGCTATTCCTTTCACATAGTTACAAGGGAAATAAACAATGGGCGACTTTACAATGCAGATTTCGTAACCACACTCGCCACTCAACAATGAGACTACCAAGAATGAGACGGGACATCTGCCATTTATTTGTTCCCTAATTAATTCCAGCCACACACTTTTACTGATGGTTCTTCATACTGCTGCTTATGGAGATCATAAACTCTGTGGGGTAAAATCCTGACAACGGGGTCCAACATGGCCACCAAATATGAAGATTTATGGAAGGGCATGAAATAACCTATATTCTGGAGCTGATCTATGAATTAAATATTCTAACTCTCATTCATAGTGAAGGAGGGAGCTGCACAATGGCATCGAAATATTATTTATATGATCACATTACAATCACCAAGTCTGCAGAAGAAGATTGTTGGAAATGACCCGGGTATGGACAGAACTGGCAGATCTTTCAGCAGCTTTGGGGCCCATCAGATACAGTGCCTCGCAAAAGTATTCACCCCCTTGACTTTTTTCATGTTTTGTTAACATTACAGCCTTAAGTTCAATGTTTTGCTAATATGAATTTTATGTGATGGATCAGAACACAATAGTCTAAAAGTTCTTGAAGTGAAATGAGGAAAATATATAAATAAAACTATTGTTTAGAAAAAGAAAACAGAAAATTGACATGTGCGTATGTATTTACCCCCTTTCTTAGGAAGCCCATAAAAAGCTCTGGTGCAACCAATTACCTTCAGAAGTCCCATAATTAGTGAAATGATGTCACCTGTGTGCTATCTAAGTGTCACTGATCTGTCATTACATATACACACCTTTTTGAAAGGCCCCAGAGGCTGCAACACCTAAGCAAGAGGCATCACTAACCAAACACTGCCATGAAGACCAAGGAACTCTCCAAACAAGTAAGGGACAATGTTGTTGAGAAGTATAAGTCAGGGTTAGGTTAATAAACAATATCCAAATCTTTGATGATCCCCAGGAGCACCATCAAATCTATCATAACCAAATGGAAAGAACATGGCACAACAGCAAACCTGCCAAGAGACGGCCGCTCACCAAAACTCATGTACCGGGCAAGTAGGGCATTAATCAGAGAGGCAGCACAGAGACCTAAGGTAACCCTGGAGGAGCTAGAAGCTGCAGAGTTCCACAGCAGAGACTGGAGTGTCTGTACATAGGACGACAATAAGCCGTAGGCTCTATAGAGTTGGGCTTTATTGTAGAGAGGCCAGAAGTAAGCCATTACTGTCAGCTAAAAACAAAAAGGAACGTTGTGAGTTTGCGGAAAGGCCTGTGGGAGACTCCCAAAATGTATGGAGAAAGGTGCTCTGGTCTGATGAGACTAAAATTAAACTTTTAGGCCATCAAAGAAAATGCTATGTCTGGCGCAAACCCAACACATCACATCACCCAAAGAACACCATCCCCACAGTGAGACATGGTGGTGACAGCATCATGGGGGGATGGGACTGGGAAACTGGTCAGAGCTGAGGGAAAAGATGAATGGTGCTAAATACAGGGATATTCTTGAGGAAAACCTCTACCACTCTGTGCATGATTTGAGGCTAGGACGGAGGTTCACCTTCCAGCAGGACAATGACCCCAAACACACGGCTAAAGCAACACTTGAGTGGTTTAAGAGGAAACATGTAAATGTGTTGGAATGGCCGAGTCACAGCCCAGATCTCAATCCAATAGAAAATCTTCGGTCAGACTTAAAGATCGCTGTTCACAAGTGCAAACCATCCAACTTAAAGGAGCTGGAGCAGTTTGCATGGAGGAATGGGCAAAAATCCCAGTGGTAAGACGTGGCAAGCTCATAGAGACTTATCCAAAGCTACTTGGAGCTGTGATTGCTGCAAATGGTGGCTCTACAAAGTACTGACTTTAGGGGGGTGAATAGTTATGCACATTGACTTTTTCTGTTGTTTTGTCCTATTTGTTGTTTGCTTCACAATAAAAAAAAAAAAAAAAAAAAAAAACTCTTCAAAGTTGTGGGCATGTTCTGTAAATTAAATTATGCAAATCCTCAAACAATCCATGTTAATTCCAGGGTGTGAGGCACCAAAACACGAAAAAAGTCAAGGGGGGGGTGGGGGCGGGGGTGAATACTTTTGCAAGGCACTGTATAGGGCTAGCTTCTACTAGAAAGGACCTTCACAGGTGAGGGGAAGGTAATGGTGACTGCAGCCTTAGCGTTGTGCACAAAAGGTGCATCAGCTACCCCTAATAGCGGAGGGTGTCCCAGATGGACTGGGACCTGAGGCCTGTGGCAATCATCAATCCTGAATTATTATTATTTAGACGTGCCATTATACAATCACTTGGTGAAGCATTTATTTGGTCACTGTATTTTGCTATTAATTGAGTGCTGTGTGTTGGTATTATTTGGTCACTGTATGCTGGTATTCTTTGAGCATTGTATGTTGGTATTATTTAAATGCTATACATTAGTATTATTTGAGCGAGGTATGATGGTATTATTTGAACTCTATGGGGGGGTCATTTATTTAGACCGACGATTTATACGCCTGTCTTAATCCTCATGCACTGGCGGCAGATGTGCCAAAGTTATAACTACGGCGCTTGGTGCTGCTGGCCACCTCCCTCACTGGCGTAATTTAGCACCATTTTCCACGCCATAAACTTGCGTAGAAAATTATAAATAGGACAGTATGACCATACCCTATATGGTGGGGCACAAACAAAAGGTACTGCACAGGGCCATCCCTGACTTCTAGAAACGTGGAACAAAATAAAGAGCCACATTATCATAACCATCTAATTGTATGAGCTCGGTTGCTGCAGATGGGGGTCATGGTGGAGTGGGACTCCATTCCATATTTCAGTATAGGGCAGTGTGGTTACTTTTTATATCCCTCCTTCCTAGTATGTCTTCCTTGAAGAAATAGCTCCCATACTTTATACAGGTTTGGATGTCATAAGGAAATCTTCATCCAACCTGGAGATGGAGCTGCTGCTGTCCAAGGTGTTATACCATTCCCTGGACTCATTAATGAACTGTTAAAGAAGAAGTTTATGCTTATGTCTACATTGTACATGGTAATTCTTTATGCTGATTTTATCTTTTATAGTTTTATTCTTTTTAGTAATGGGTCACTGAGCTTAATCATCATCTTTCTCCATAAAATATATGGCCATAGTTTTACATGTAGGGGCTGCACAGTTGTATTACAGCTCTCCTATATAAATACACTTTGAGTTCATGTTTAACCAGTTTTTGAGGGTCTACAAGTGCTTCTTCTATTAACTAAAGCTGAGGGTCACGCCTAGTGTAACTTTTGGCAAAGGATGCATTTTTTCCAGTTGCAAACCATAGATGGTTTGGTTCCCTACTGATCCGAAGGGGCATCTGGGGATGGTTTGTATCACATCTTCACATAAAAAATGATGTAGCAAAAGGAGCATATAAACTTGGTCTAGTTGTCAAAACTATCTAAAAGATAAAATTGCCTAGTTGTCCATAGCAACCAATTAGAGCTCAATTTAGTTTCTAAAAGGGGTTCTCCAGGAAATAAACATTGACGTCCAATGCTTGGATGTCTGATCGTCAGAAGTGCACCCTCCAGGACGAGTGCCAGTCAGCGAAATAAAGGTGCTGCAGTGCACCCCCTTACTTATTCACACTTGCACACTAGCTTGTTCATATACAGAACAGTGCCTTGTACCGTATCTAAGCCTTGTACAGTATCTAAGTCCCATTTAAAGGGGTTTAACATTGATGATCTATCCTCAGGATAGGTCATCAATATCTGATCGGTAGAGGTCCAACTGCTGGAACCCCACCAATGAGCTGTTGCAAGGGGCTGTGGTTGGCGAGTGATGCTGCATTTTCTTTGGTCTCTTATGTCACCCAATGGTCAACTGGCCTTTCTTTAGCTCATTCCCATGTAACTGAATGGGACTGAGCTGCAATACCAATGTCTGGCGCTGAGCTTGGTACACTATGAAGAGACCGCGGCGCTCGTGCTTTCTGCAGGGTTGCCAGTCACACCCCCACCGATCTGATATTGATGACCCATCCAGAGGATGGACCATCAATATTTAAGTCCTGGGACTTACTGTAGCTGCAGTACCTGGTGCAATCCAAGCGAGGTAGACTATTCATGTTAAAGGGGGTTGTGCCACGAAAAATAATCTACATTTTTCAAACCAGCATCTGGATCTGAATACTTTTGTAATTGCATGTAATTAAAAATTCAGTATAGCCAATAAGCTATACAATAAAACATATCTTTATAGCGCCACCTGCTGTTTGTGCATTTCCTAATTTCTTCGTCCATATTGCTGAGGTCAGTATAAATCCTCAACTATCACCAGCCAGACTTCTGTTAGAAGCTGTGGCAGTTATCAAGGCAGTGGTGCAAGAGAAAAAAAAACACCTCCTGAGAAAGGACATACCTCCTGAGAACGGACACGCCCCATTAACTGTCTGATATAAATCTAGCAGAACAATTGGAGCAGTGACTGGAGAGATCTCTGGGTCCATATGAAGCACAGGTCTTGTTCCAGCTTTGTTAAAAAGAGATTTCCATGTACTATTTGATGTCTAATTTTAATTTTTTACATCAATAATGACCCCTTTAACTCCTTGAGAACCCCTCTAAAATGAAAGCTACACTGCCACTGGATGCTATGAGTAAGAAGGTCAGTCTTCATGTTAGGCTTCTTTCCCATTTGCGGCACAGCTCTCCAGCAGGTTGTTCTGGCAGAGAAAGGAGTCCTCCAGATCCGACATTGCCAAACGTTACCAGAATGCCTGCCAGCCCTATTAACTATAATGGGGTCTGGCGGAGATCCGGCCGCTACCCGGCAAATACCCGGCTGGGACTCGCCCAGATAAAACTATGCACCCAACAGTTTTTGTTCGCCTATTCCCAGAACAGCCTACCGGAGGGCTGTACCATAAATCTGAAAGAAGCCTTAGGTCTCATGCACGCGGCCGTTCCGTGTATTGGGGACAGCAATTTGTGGTCCCCAATGCACGGGCAACATCTGTGCAGATTACACAGATGGATCCAGAGCCATTCTACTTGAATGGGTCCGTCATCCATCCGCACCGGAAAAAAATAGTGCATGCAATACTTGTTTGCGGTGCAGAGACAGAAACCCTACTGAAGCACTCCATAGTGCTTCCGTGCCTCTGGATCTTCCAGATTGCGGACCCATTTAAGTGCATGGGTCCGAATCCGTGATGCGGGGTGCACACGGCGATGCTCGTAAATTGCGGCCCCGCTGCAAAATATAGGCACGGCCGAGAAAACAACCGCGTGCATGAGGCCTTGGACAGTTTTTATAATTAAGGCTCTCATGTCTCCAGGGTAGGGGGCTTGCAGAAGTAACACCCTATTTAATCCGTATATCAGAATTGCAACAAGTATATAAACTTTTGCTGTTAAAACTATAAAACCCTTTTAAGCTCCGACCCACGTTCAAGTAGTCAAACTGGGAAAGATAAAAACAAAATGTAATGCGATGTTATTTAGGGCATTATAGTTGATATACCAAAAAGGTCATAAAAACATTCTCGACATCCCAGCTCCGGAATAATAATTCTACTTTTCCCACCAGTTCAGCCAGTATTTTCCCATCTCGAAGCATTATTTTTCTGTTTTCGAGAGACAACTGCGGCCTCTCTTCTCCATTCATTTAGCTGAACCAACAGTACGATAAAATACACGTTTCCCTTAACGTTGCAGTATCACATTACATTTTTCATGGCTACGCTTTATTTTTTTTTCCAGTGGTCATGCATTATTATAGTGGAAGATTACCTTAAAACATCTTCCTTCGCTGTGTAAACACTCGCAAGGTAAAAATCATTTGTACCGTATGTCCAGCTCCTATTATTCCGCCGCTCTGCAAAGGGAAGGCATATTTTCATCAAATATTTATTCTTATTTTATAAAAAATTGAGAAAGAAAACAGCTCATGGAAAATGGGGAAGGGGGTTGAAAAGAATAAAAAAATACATCGCTCTGGGCTGAAGAAAAGGAGAAGCTGAAGTTGTGACTATAAGCAAAATAATGGTTCAATTAATGGCTCGCCAATCTATTCTCCACCTGAAGTTTCAAGGAGCTGATTGAGTAAATGAGAAGGAAATCAATGACTTTGATTCTTAGTCTTTTCATCGGACTCATTAAAATATTTAAATTCCTCCTTTTTTTCCTTCTTCATTGGAAGATCAATAGCTAAGGACTACCAAGAAGAAAAGCTGGCACTTCCCAGGTAGAGGCGTCATCATTATAAGTCACTCTAGGGCCATAGGCGTTCATTACTCTTAGGCCTCATGCAAACGACTGAATGTGTTTTGCGGTCCGCAAATTGCGGATCCGCAAAAGAAAAAAGGATGACGTCTGTATGGCATCCGTTATTTTTGCGGATCAATTATAATAATGCCTATACTTGTCTGCAAACTAGAATAAAATAGGACATGCTCTCTTTTTTTTGCGGGGCTACGGAACGGACATACTGATGCGGGCAGCACATGGTGTGCTGTCCGCATTTTTTGCGGACCCATTGAAATGAATGGGTCTGCATCCTATCAGCAAAAACCACGGAACGGACAAGGAAAAAAAATACGGTCGTGTGCATAAGGCCTTATTAGGGCTCTTGAACACGGACGGATTTTCTTTCTGTGTCTGTTCCGCTTTTTTTTGCAGACCGTATGCGGAACCATTCATTTCAATGTGTCTACAAAAAAAAAAGGAAGTTACTCTGTGTGGATTCCGTTTCCGTATGTCTGCCACAATTTTATATGGAGACATACAGAGAGTGTTTTTTCTAATTAAATTAAGGGCTCGTGCACACGACCGTATTTTCTTTCCGTGTTTTGTTTTCTCTGCAGCCCATATACGGAACTATTGACTTCAATGGGCCCTGGGTCTGCAAAAAAAATTGAAAGTTCATTCCCCCAAAAAATAGAATATGTCCTATTCTTGTCCGTCTTGCGGATAAGGACAGGCATTGTTACAATGGATCCGCAAAAAAAATGTATGCAACACGGATGTCACAAGGATGTGACGTGTGCATGAGCCCCAATGGAGGTACTCTCCTGCAGAATCACTGGCGGATCATGGACCTGTAATGATTCAACATGTGCCACCATACCGGTCCCATACATGAGCTTTTGCCATGTGCATGATACTTAAGTATCATGAAGCCTATTACCGCCGCTGCTAGATTCATCTTTTTTTTTAAATAACTGGTAGGAAGAGATTGTCTAGCACAGAGATCAGCAACCTTCTGAATTCCAGCTGCAGTAAAACTACAACTCCCAGCATGCAAACATGCTCGGCTGTTTTTATAACTCCTATAAAAGTGAATGAAGCATTGTGGGAGTTGTAGTTTCAGAACACCTAGAGAGCTGCAAGTTGCTGATCCCGGGTCCCCGGATGAAGGATGAGATCTCCGACACGTAAGTGCAAATAGTATAACTACTGCACCAGTAGCACACATACGGCAGATAAGCAAATACCCCGGTGAGAGCGTTACTGTGAGACTTTATTTAGAATATACTTGGCAAACCAGTTTAAATGGACGATATTGACCGTGTGTAGCGGGACGCCGCACACTCGCTATAGAACAATGTTTTAAAGTGAAACTGGAGTATAACCTCTACTCATCTAAAGAGACTATAAGAGATATTAATCGCTACATGAAATATTCTTTTTCAATGCCTGCACGAGACACTTTGATTTAATATATGCATTCGGGACATTG
Organism: Bufotes viridis; assembly: GCA_033119425.1. NCBI lineage: Eukaryota > Metazoa > Chordata > Amphibia > Anura > Bufonidae > Bufotes > Bufotes viridis. The sequence continues at coordinate 31,973,759 of CM065594.1, read as the reverse complement.
TTTTAAAATTGGAGTATAATCTCTACTCATCTAAAGAGACTATATAGGACATTAATCTCTATATGAGATATTCTTTCTCAATGCTTGCACGAGATATTTTGATCTAATATATGGTTTTCAGATTGTATTCGGTCAATACGTGGAACCCTGCTCCTGATTTGTTTTTGTTTTTTTTTATATTATTTTATTCTATGTTACCTAAATACATGGTATATTGTCCTAATAAATTATAATTTCGGTTTCAAATATTAGTGAGTGCCCAGCTTGTTTTATAAAAAATTATAAACCAGTAGTTTGTGTGAGCCAAGGCCAACAAAACTACAGAAAAAAACTTTTATAATTATAGTTCGGTGGCTTCTTAACCCGTATGTGCTTCCCATCAAGGGCACCTATAAAATTTTGGAGTGGCGCCCTCTCCAGGAAGTCCTGGGCTATATCAAGCCACTGTTGCCTGGTTGGATGTGGCAGCACCGAAGCTTTCAGTCTCAACCAAATAGTGGCACATGTAGCCGTACCACGCCAGCAATTGTGGAGGTCCCCTTTATATATATATATATATATATATATAAATAATCTTTTCTTTTATATATTTTTTATATATTATTTTCTATTTTTTTTTATGTTTTCCCATTTTTTACTACCTTTGTGTAATACGCATCTTCTTTTATGGAACTTTCTACTACCTTTGTGTAATACACTTCTTGTTTTATGGAACTAATACCTCGAAATGGACTCAACACAGGATCATACCCAATCCGGGTTTTATTTTTAACCAGTTACCGCCCTTTTCACCTGATTAACCACCAGGTATAAAGATAACACTCCGAGACACAGCGGGTACCACTGATGAAGGGGATAGGACACTACCTAAAACGCGTTTGGTACATGACAGAGACACACCCGCATCCCTTCTAGGCTCCAACCTGAACTGCTTAATATTATCCTAGGAATTGGAAAGCACTTTCCACCACTAAAGTCTTCCACAATCGGAGCTGCGATTTTCCTTTCCACTGATATACACTGCGGGCAACTTCCGGTGACGTCATAACCACGTGGGACGCCAAGCCCGGTAGTGGGTGAATCAATCCGCACAACACGCTGGGCTTTTTGAACTGGGCAGACAAGCCCTCGCACCACCACAAGCGGAACAGAGACATCACCTACACAGTTCATAAGGTACCAGCAGGGGGATATTGTCACTACTCTGTGGGACACCACAACAAGGATAATATCCCTACTGCATAGAATATACCAAGCCTATAGTGTTTTTTATCTTTAAAGACATAGCTTAAAATTCCTGACTGCATATATGTATACAACCAAGTGTACGCAGCCCATGCTCTCTGTCTATATTTGAAGAGACAGACATATACTGCCGACTAAACATATTTGATCAAATACAGCTGATAGCCATATATGATTGGTTATAGCGGATATATTTGACATCTAACCGACACTGATGGGGTGTTGAATACACTTATTTCACCTATTTTATCCATTTTTATCTAAACTCTCCAGGACCACTCATAGACCTACCAAGAGAGACTACCTTATAACCCCTATATGCTCCGTCAGTTTTATACAACTGGGATCATATGTTGACATACAAGACCTTTGATTTTCCCTTATAAGGACTATTTTTAATCCTCCATGTTTTTATTTTAATTTTTTTATTTGATTTGTATTTTACACATTTTTACCTTTATCATTTATCCTACTTATAGACTAGATAGATGTATATTTTGATTCCTGCGTATTCCTAGATGTAAAGTGCCTGCCTTCTCTACTTATACTGTGTTTCTTCTCTCTGACTTGGGTGTATCAGTCAGGCAAGAGCACCTACCTGTTCAAGCCAGCTGGGTGAACCACTATTTATTTTCTTTATAAAATATTACATGTTGAAAAAACTTCAGCATTACTTATAAGTATTTCATGGCAATGTGTCTGGCAAGTTATTATAAAAATATACCATACAACAAGACGGGGACTGTTCTGCCCAGCCGAGTTTGAGAATCATTAGAGATCATGCCTGACTCAGTTGTGGTATTTCTGTAGTGATTAGTGTGGTATAGCACCATCTAGCGGTGTTAAGTTGCATTACACTTAGTTTTTCCTCTTACAAAGACTGCTGCATTGTGGGTGGTGCAAAGCATTTTGGGAGTGCAAAGCATCCTGGGAAAGAGAAGTCTCCAGTCACCAGGAAACCTTAGCAGAGATGTCCTTCTGCATATCTCCTTCTCAAACTCTACCATCCTTGTAAAATCATATCTGGTGAGAGATCTACCTTTGTTTCAGGGATATTATGTTTTGCAGAGCTGTTCAGTCAGTTTTAATTGTTACTCTGGGAGTTGTTACTACAGTTAATTAGACATGTAGTCCTATATTGGGCAACCACTTTACCATGTGCTTCAATATTATGCAAATGTTACAGTACATGCTATTCTAAACGTTATACTTATACATGTTATTTGTATTCTTGTAGTTTTACCGCACACTTGTACAATCTCTCACTCACGCAGCCAGGCAGAGAAAACAACCTGTTGACCAATAAACAAGTTAGACTACAAAGAACAGTCCTCTTATTTGGAAGACATGAATGGTTTATGCTAAATATCAGACTGCTTACTGTGTGAATGTATAGGAAGACAGAACAGGGACTCAATCTATTATATTCAAATACACTTTAAAGTAAGGAAAACTGTTTAGCTACATTAGCTTCCAGACTATTACCATATGCACACAGGTGACATATCCAGGATTTAAAAAAAAAAAAAAACCTGCGGAACTTTAATATGGTCTGACAAGGAAATTACTTGGTAGTACACCAAAGTACACAATTAAATGTGGCGGGGGGAAACGCACACACAGTTTCTTACTGTAAATTTAAAACATATAATACATGTGTAATACTATTAAGTACTTATACATAGAACAGGTAATGTTCAGAATACACAGGCCATATACCAAACAGCTATGTATTGGCAAACAGTGGGTCATTCATGTATGAGTCTGATAATATAGTTTTACATTAAAGTAATAATTAGACGTTCTTCATGTGACACACTCCGCTGCATGTTGGTGTCCTGGAAAGTCAAGTCAGGCCGCAACTCCCCCAACAGCCTTTGAAAGGTGGCCACCAACATGCGGCAATAATTAAAGAACTTAACAGGTGCTCACAGAGGTCAGAATTCAAAGTAACAAATTGACCTTTGCAGACCCGCTGTGAAATGATAGGATGCACCCTCATCCGCTTCCTCCGCGGTTCCTCTATAATCTCTCTCCAAAACAACGGAAGACCAGCCAGTGCAAGAACACATGGTCAGTGGATGATAAGGGGAAAGTGTAAATCCAAAAACCCAACACACAAACAAGCCAAACAATCCAATCTCCACCAAAAATGGAGCTTTCTCAACAAAAAATGCATGTTGGGGGTATTGATATGTGTTTACAGTGACCAGGTGACTAGAGGATGGTTCATTTTTTTCACGCACGTTAAAAACGTGTGCAATCCGCATGTCACCCGCACGGAAAAAAAACGCAATAATGCAACGCAATAGAATACAAAACGGACAGCACACGCAAGCAGGGTGGATTTGATTTAAATCAAACTGATTTAAATCACGATTTTAATCATGATTTAAATCACTAGTCAGTAAGGCTTGATTTGAATCATAGTTTTCTACATAAAGCTACTTTCACAGTTGCGTTTGGGGATCCGCTTGTGAGATCCGTTTGAAGGTCTCACAAGAGGCCCCAAACTGATCCGTTCAGCTCAAATGCATTCCGAATGGATGCGGATCCATTCAGAATGCACTGGTTTGGCTCCATACCGCCTCCTTTCCGTTTTGGAGCCGGACACCAAAACGCTGCTTGCAGAGTTTTGGTGTCCGCCTAGCAATGCTGAGCCAAAACGGATCCGTCCTGACCTACAATGTAAGTCAATGGGGATGGATCTTTTTGCATTGGCTTTAAATGGAGTTCAGAACGTATCCGTTTGGGATTTAGCATTTTTTTCCACATATAATACAAACCGATCCGTTCTGAACGGATGCATTGGTTTGTATTTTCAGTGCGGATCTATCTGTACAAGTACTGGACGGACCCGCACCGAACGCAAATGTGAAAGTAGCCCTAAGACTAATTCTTGCTGGTATAACTTATAATATGCAAGTAGATGAAGATTTGCTGTGAAGAAGAGGCTGTGATCTCTGCTGAGAACTGCAGAAGTAAACCAAGCATCTGTGATAATATCTTGTAGACAGAGAAACTGCCCAATAATCTAAAAAAACCTCTGGAAGAGCAGGACATTGGGAATGGATTAATGGTCTGGAATTTATTTACAAAAAAAAAATTAAACATATACAGCCTTATTCTACATAATTAAAAAACGAATTTATTTCATGATGGAATAACCTTTGGATGGTAATATATTTTCCTCAAAAAGCACTTTATATAAAAAAAATCCAATTTAACAAAAAAAAATCCGATTTAAATCAAAAAAATCCGATTTAAATCAAATAAATCTGATTTTTTTGATTTTAAATCATTGATTTTTATCCACCCTGCACGCAAGCAAAATTGCGCAATTATCACTGAACGCACCCAGAACGCATCTGGTGCCAATCCGTCACACTCCTGTGAAACAGGCCAAAGGGTGCCGCCATCATGAGACGTTAGATGCTGTGCATTACTGTCCATCCACAGTTGCAAAGAGCAGTCTTAAAGGTTGCTTTCAATTGGAAAAAAAGTGTCTCTCCTGTACTTTTTCCCCCAGAAACAGCTCCCCTCCTGCTAGAAGGATATGTCTGGTATTGCATCTCAGTCCTGTATCATTTATTTAATTTACTTATATGACCCCACATATTCCTCGGCACTGTACAGAAATTGCCATGATTTTTATTGGTCCCTGTCCCGATACAGGCTCGCAATCTAAATATATGTCTATGGGGTATAGAAGGAAATCAGAGCACTCTGAGGTCCTTTTTTTTACTAACTTCATACACCCCCTTTAAAAGGGGTTGTCCCACGAAAAATATTCTACAGTTTTCAAACCAGCACCTGGATCTGAATCCTTTTGTAATTGCAAACAAACATTTATTATAGCTACTGAGTTATTCATTGAAATCTATCTGTATAGCACCACCTGCTGTTTGCTCTTTTTCTAATTTCTCTGTCCTGCTCGCTGAAATGGATGCACATGCTCAGTTCCATCCTTCAATTGCCAACAACTGCTGCAAGAAGGACTCGCCCCCTGAGAAAGGACATGTCCCCTAAGCTGACAGGTACAGGTCTGGTTCTAGCTTTGTTAGAATGAGGCTGCCATGTACTAGATTATGTTTCATTTTTTACATTATAAATAAACCAAATACGTAAAGGAAGTAAATACTTGTGAGATTGTGCTGCAAACTTTCCTTCGGAGCAGAATAACCTTGTAGCCTGCACCGGTGACAGCAGCGGCAGACCTCCGTTTTTCAATCTCTAATGCCCTCATTAAACAAGGCACACTTTGATCGCTGCCAAGTTTCAGAGGTGCCACAACAAGAGAGGCATGAATTTCCCGTACTACTGATTTCAGTAATAAAACAAATTATCTATTTTTGGAGGGGGGTTAACAAGAAAGTATTGTGTATTTGGGACTAATTGATTGGATTAGCGTTTCTACCTGTCTAAAAGGTCACTTCCTAATAGGAGTATAATTCCTTCTCTCCTGGGTCCGTGGCATTACTTACTGCAATACATTATGGCTAAGCTGTTGCTTTTCTGCTTATTCTTCTGAGTAAAAAGCTAATTTAAAGTCTTTTAGTCGGGAGTGTCTGTGTTGCATAAATGAAATCCTATATATAAAATTATCACTGATACTGTATAAAAGCAAACAGCAAGCAAACAAACTAATATGCAACATATAAAAATAAAACAACACAACAATGCAAAAACTATCCAAATAAGAAGTAGCACATTACGTAAACGATATTAACAGGGATGTATTCCCCATATAAGCAGACTAGTCACTTGCTTCATGGTGGGGACGGGGCAGAAAGGGAATATATCCTCATAATAATAATAATAATAATGATAGAGGAGGAATGCAGGGTAGTACGACATCACTATGATGATCATTGATGAGGCATATAGGATGGTAGGGGTTACTATCATACTAATAACTAAGGGCCTGTGGGGTAAAAAGACCATAGTAATTACATAGAGTAGTAGGACATCAACAGAGGTGAAGGGTATGGCACTAGGATATCACCATAACATTACTAAATTAAGGCTGGCCATACATTAGTTAGCTGTCAGTCATTGGCTTGTTTGGCCAATTGCTATCTCTCCCAACCCCTTCAGGCACATGCATGCTCAGTGTGGGAGAAACAAAGCACACCAAGGAGTGCTGCATTTATAAGTGTAAACTGAAAAGCCATGAGAGGCCACACTACTAGTTAGTATAGGGGATATGTAGTACTGTAATTGAGTCCTGTGGATTACTGATGACGCCGGCAGCGCTGTAAAAGGGTCAATTTTTCTTCCCTCTGTGGGGAGTCGCTCTGGTAGACAGCGGTGCGGGTGCAGTTTAGAGGCAAAACAAGGAGTCCAGATTGTGCATCAAACAGTGTTTTATTCACACTTGCACACCAGAAATGAAAACAGTCTCTTGGTGACAGTTCACACACAACAGAAATCATGTGGCAAAACCAAAAACAGGCCAACACAGGGTCCAGTCACCTTGGGTGGTTTAAGTGCGGGTTCACACCTAGCAGTCGGTTCAGCCGCAGGCGATTCCTCCTTCAGGTTGCAGGGAAACACCACCTTGCTGAGCTCCGTCCTCCAGCACAGAGAACTCCTCAGCCCTGTTAGCAGGCTCCAGGATAATCACACCAGACACAGCTGATGGCTGTGTTTTATACCCAGCCCAAAACTCGGACTGGACCGTGGGGAGCAGCCACCCACCCTACTCTTTAGCTGCTCCCAGTAAGAGCCGGCCCGGATCGGCTTTGCAGCCATGCTATTTAAAAGAGTCAAACAGCACTAGCTGCTGCAGACAAAAACCCGGCTCTCACCTCACCGAGGCCAGCAACCTCGGTGACACGTACCTGCCATCGCATATGACACCTTGCACCTTACCACATACCCCCCTTTGTTCAACCCTGAGGGGTGAACACACGTAAGGCAGTGGACGCGGACAGGGCATCTGCGTTGCCCTGCAAGCGGCCTGCCCTGTGTTCCACGGAAAACTTGAAATTTTGAAGAGATAGGAACCACCTGGTGACCCGAGCATTCCTCTCCTTGGCCTGACTCATCCATTTGAGGGGGAATGGTCGGTCACCAGACGGAACCTCCTCCCTAACAGGTAGTAGCGGAGAGATTCGAGTGCCCACTTGATAGCCAGGCACTCCTCTCCACTATACTATATCTGACTCGGCGGGACTGAGCTTACGGCTCAGGAAGACAACGGGATGTTCTTCCCCGTTGACCTCCTGAGACAGTACCGCACCGAGGCCTACCTCCGAGGCGTCGGTCTGTACGACAAACTCCTTGTTGAAGTCGGGTGTCACCAAAACCGGGACCCACACAGGGCCGACTTCAACGCGGAGAAAGCCTCCTCCGCCTTCTCACTCCAGCTAAGCCTCCCAGACTTTCGCCCCTTCAACAGGTCTGTCAATGGCGCTGCTATTGTGGCAAAGTGGGGCACAAACCTCATGTAGTAACCTACAATCCCCAGGAACGACTTTACCTGCCTGGTGGTGACCGGTCGGGGCCAGTTACGAATGGCCTCTACCTTAGTTACCTGAGGTTTGATAACTCCCCGCCCAATTACATATCCCAGATATTTTGTCTCCTCTAACCCTATGGAGCACTTCTTTGGGTTAGCGGTCAGTCCGGCTTTCCTCAGGGCATCCACTACCGCCTGCACCTTGGGTAAATGGCTTTCCCAGTCGGTGCTGTGGATGACTACATCATCTAAGTAGGCCGAGGCGCACCGACGATGTGGTCGCAGCACTATGTCCATTAACCTTGGAAAGTGGCGGGGCGCCATGCAGGCCAAAGGGTAACACCTTGTAGTGATACAGGCCCTGCGGGTAACAAATGCGGTTTTTTCCTTAGCCGACTCGCTAAGGGTACCTGCCAGTACCCTTTAGTGAGGTCCAGCACAGAAAATAACGGGCTTGTCCTAAACTTTCAACAAGCTCGTCTACTCGGGCATGGGATACGCGCCAAACTTGGATACTTCATTTAACTTGCGAAAGTCGTTGCAGAACCGCAACGTCCCATCCGGCTTGGGTATTAGGACTATGGGACTGGCCCACTCACTTTTCGACTCCTCAATGACATCGAAGCTTCAACATTAACTGCACTTCCTCCGCGATGGCCCGCCGCCGAGCCTCGGGTACCCGGTATGGTTTTAACCGACCTTGGCCTGAGGCTCAGTGACGATGTCATGTCGGATGAGAGACGTGCGGCCAGGAGGTCCGAGAACACATCCGTGTTCCGACTGAGGAACTCCCTGACTTCCTGAACTTGTTTGGAAGACAGGCTGTCTGCAATTTTTACCGTGGTTACGGCTTCACAGGCCTCGAACTGTGGGGCTGGACCCTTTTCACTCTAGTAGCCCTGGCCGGGGGCTGGGGTCGTCGGCCGCGTCCCTATCTTTCCACGGCTTAAGTAAATTCACGTGGTACACCTGCTCGGCTTGCGCCGCCCTGGCTGGTGTACTTTGTAATTTACTTCCCTACTTTCTCGATCACCTCATAGGGGCCCTGCCACCTAGCTAGGAATTTGTTGTCAAGGGTGGGTACCAGAACCAAAACCCGATCTCCCGGATTGAAGTCCCGCACTCGAGCCTGACGATTGTACACCCTACTCTGGGCTTGTTGCGCTGCCTCCATATGCTCCCCGACCAAGGGCAACACCCTTTCCATCCGTTCCTGCATCTGGGCGACATACTCAATGACACTTTTGTGGGGGACAGGCTGTTGTTCCCATGCTTCCTTGGCGATATCCAACAGGCCCCGAGGGTGTTCTGCTATAAAGCAGTTCGAAGGGCGAGAACCCAGTAGAGGCCTGGGGCACCTCTCGCACTGCGAACATGAGATAGGGCAGAAGCAGATCCCAGTCCTTCCCATCTCTAGACACCACCCTCTTTAACATATTTTTTAGAGTTTGGTTAAACCTCTCCACAAGACCGTCTGTTTGCGGATGGTAAACGGACGTCCGTAACTGCTTTATACGCAACAATTTACACAGTTCCTCATTACTTTGGACATAAAAGGGGTCCCTTGGTCTGTCAGAACCTCTTTAGGCAGGCCCACACGGGAAAACATCTCCATTAACTCTTTGGCAATGAGCCTAGCTGAGGTATGTCGCAGAGGCACCGCCTCCGGATACCGAGTGGCATAGTCGAGAACTACCAGAATGTGTTGGTGGCCCCTGGCAGACTTTGGTACAGGCCCAATTAAATCCATAGCGACTCGCTCAAACGGTACTTCAATAATTGGCAGAGGTACCAGAGGACTACGGAAATGTGGCTGGGGGCTAGTTATCTGACAGGTTGGACAGGACTTACAATAATCTTCTACCTCCTTGAACACACCGGGCCAATAAAACCGCTGCAGTATGCGGTCCTGGGTTTTCTGCCACCCCAGGTGTCCCCCAAGAACATGTTGGTGGGCAAGCTCCATGACAAGCTTGCGATACGCTGTGGGCACCACCAACTGTTCAACAGGTTCACCTCGGATTTGGTTCACCCGATACAACATATCCTGCAGAACAATAAATCGTGGGAACATTAATTCAGCCCCTGGTTTCTGGGGTTTACCATCAATTTCCAGCACATTCTCCCAGGCCCTGGTGAGGGTTTGGTCCCGGTGTTGGGCGGTCCCAAAATTATCTCCGGAGACGTGGAGGTCTGCCAACTCAGGACCTGGTGGCAAGTCCTCCATGTCTCCCACCATTACACTCAGTGGGGGTGTCTCCCTCTATCACAGAAGTGGTGGTCACCCCTACCGCAGGCCCTTCGGACTCGGGCTCCCAGGGCTCTGGCCTCCCACAGGAACCAGGCCACTCTGCTAGGGTTACCCCTGTCTCAGGGCTATTAGTCACTTTCACCTCAGGCCATAGTGACGGAAAACCAGGGAAGTCTCTCCCAATTATTAGTTCATACGGTAGTTTGGCGGAGATCGCCACTTCACAAGTCCAGGTGCCGGCCGCCGTGGACAGAGACATTTCAGCAGTGGGATAGTCCTTTAAGTCTCCGTGTATGCACACCACCCCAACTTTCCGGCCCGTATACTGGGTGGGCTGTACCAGGGCAGCACTTACCAGGGTTACCAGGCTCCCTGAGTCCAACAGCGCCACTGCCAGGTTATCCCCGACTTGCACCTGGCACAGATGACGACTGTCCATTGTCTCGGGATGCCGGTCGCACACAGTCTCCGGGCATACATGGAAGCCCGGTACCCATAATTAGTCTCCATGGGTTCCCCCACTGTGGACAGTTGGCCCTTATGTGTCCAGGCTCCCGACACTGCCAGCAGACCACTGGGGACGGATCTGCAAGAGGTACCTCCCGGGCGGGTTTGGCCGGCCGCCGGACTGGGGTGGAGATTTGCGGGGTTTGACTGGCCCTCCCAAAAGAACCCCCTGCAGGTTTCTGGTGGCCTCATATCGCTCCACCAGGTCGACCATCTCAAGGGCATTGGTGGGGGATACCTGGCCGATCCAGTGTTGAAGGGGGTAAGGCAAGGCCCTCCAAAACATGTCAGCCAGCAGCCGGTCCAGCATAGCAGTCGGACTCAGAACCTCAGGCTGCAGCCATTTTTGCAACCTGTGCAGCAACTCATAGTACTGCGGCCTGGCGGGTTCAGCCACGCTAAAGTCCCACTGGTGGACACGCTGAGCCCGGACCAACACATTTACCCCCAGTCTGGCCAGGATCTCCCCTTCACCGTGGAATAGTCAGCAGCCTGGTCGCCTGCCAAATCAAAAAACTTGCTGGGGTCCAGACGCCAGGAACGGAGCGACGACCTCTGCCCACTGTTCTCGGGTAATTTCTCCTCACGGCCACCTTCTCGAACACCGCCAGATAGGTCTCAACATCATCCGAGGGGGTCATCTTAGGGATCGCGGCACGGACAGCTTTCCGGGCATCGTGGACGCGGTGGGACGCTCCTGCCGCTTGCAACGCCATCACGTGCTGTAGCAGTAGCTGGTTGGTCTCCCGCTGCTGCACGTTAGCCTCTATGAGGGCTTTCACAGCCGCTCCATTTTGTCGGGGATCACAGGCTGCAACTTTGCCGGCTTAATATAGGACATTCACTTTTGCTCAGCAAAACAAAGTTCGGCGCTCACGCCAGCCTCACTGCGCATGCCCGCATCCGACACCAAATGTGGGGAGTCGCTCTGGTAGACAGCGGTGCGGGTGCAGTTTAGAGGCAAAACAAGGAGTCCAGATTGTGCATCAAACAGTGTTTTATTCACACTTGCACACCAGAAATGAAAACAGTCTCTTGGTGACAGTTCACACACAACAGAAATCATGTGGCAAAACCAAAAACAGGCCAACACAGGGTCCAGTCACCTTGGGTGGTTTAAGTGCGGGTTCACACCTAGCAGTCGGTTCAGCCGCAGGCGATTCCTCCTTCAGGTTGCAGGGAAACACCACCTTGCTGAGCTCCGTCCTCCAGCACAGAGAACTCCTCAGCCCTGTTAGCAGGCTCCAGGATAATCACACCAGACACAGCTGATGGCTGTGTTTTATACCCAGCCCAAAACTCGGACTGGACCGTGGGGAGCAGCCACCCACCCTACTCTTTAGCTGCTCCCAGTAAGAGCCGGCCCGGATCGGCTTTGCAGCCATGCTATTTAAAAGAGTCAAAACAGCACTAGCTGCTGCAGACAAAAACCCGGCTCTCACCTCACCGAGGCCAGCAACCTCGGTGACACGTACCTGCCATCGCATATGACACCTTGCACCTTACCACACCTCACACAAACTGTAATTGAGTCGCCACCCCTCACTCATCCCTGGTCCAATTGCTGGTCTGACAGAGAGTGTTAAGTGAGCCTCTCTGCTATGCTAAAATTCAAGGCAGGCATGATGTTAAAGATTCTAGAAAGGAACTGGTTTCTCCCACAGTCCACTGAGCAGGTATGTATATGAATGTGCTCTAATTGAGTTGCCACCCCTCACTTTTTTCTGGTCTGAATGTTGGCCTGGCAGAGTGTTAAGTGAGGCTATTTGCCATGCAAAAATTCAAGGCAGAGAGGAGGTTAAGGATTCTAGAAAGAAACTAATTTCTCCCACACCCTACTGAGCATGTATGTACAGTGGATATAAAAAGTCTACACACCCCTGTTAAAATGTTAGATTTCTGTGCTGTAATAAAATGAGATAAAGATAAATCATTTCAGAACTTTTTCCACCTTTAATGTGACCTATAAACTGTACCACTCAATTGAAAAACAAACTGAAATCTTTTAGGTGGAGGGAAGAAAACAAAAAAAACTAAAATAATGTGGTTGCATAAGTGTGCACATATAACTGGGGATGTAGCTGTGTTCAGAATTAAGCAATCACATTTAAAATCATGTTAAATAGGAGTCAGCATACACTGGCCATAATTTACAGTGCCTCTGATTAACCCCAAATAAAGTTCAGATGCTCTAGTTGGTCTTTCCTGAAATTTTCTTAGTCATATCCCACAGTAAAATCCATGGTCCACAGAGAGCTTCCAAAGCATCAGAGGGATCTCATTGTTAAAAGGTATCAATCAGGAGAAGGGTCCAAAAGAATTTCCAAGGCATTAGATCTACAATGGAGCACAGTGAAGACAGTCATCATCAAGTGGAGAAAATATGGCAGTGACATTACCAAGAACTGGACATCCCTCCAGAATTGATGAAAAGACGAGAAGAAAACTGGTCTGGGAGGCGACAAAGAGGCCTACAGCAACATTAAAGGAGCTGCAGGAATATCTGGCAAGTACTGGCTGTGTGGTACATGTGACAACAATCTCCCAAATTCTTCATATGTCTGGGCTATGGGGTAGAGTGGCAAGACGAAAGCCTTTTCTTACGAAGAAAAACATCCAAACCAGGCTACATTTTGCAAAAACACATCTGAAGTCTCCCAAAAGCATGTGGGAAAAGGGGTTATGCTCTGATGAAACCAAGGTTGAACTTTTTGGCCATAATTCCAAAAGATATGTTTGGCGTAAAAACAACACTACATATCACCAGAAGAACCCCATTCCCACAGTGAAGCATGGTGGGAGCAACATCAGGCTGCGGGGCTGGTCTTCTTCAGCTGGAACTGGGGCCTTAGTTTAGATAGAGGGAATTATGAACAGTTCCAAATACCAGTCAATATTGTCACAAAACCTTCAGGCTTCTGCTAGAAAGCTGAACATGAAGAGGAACTTCATCTGTCAGCATGACAACGACCCAAAGCATACATCCAAATCAACAAAGGAATGGCTTCACCAGAAGAAGATTAAAGTTTTGGAATGGCCCAGCCAGAGCCCAGTCCTGAATCTGATTGAAAATCTGTGGGGTGATCTGAAGAGAGATGTGAACAGGAGATGCCCTCGCAATCTGACAGATTTGGATAGTTTTTGCAAAGAAGAGTGGGCAAATCTTGGCAAGTCAAAATGTGCCATGCTGATAGACTTATACTCAAAAGACTGAGTGCTGTAATACAATCAAAAGGTGCTTCAACAAAGTATTAGTTTAAGGGTGTGCATACTTATGCAACCATATTATTTTATTTTTATATTTTTTCTTCCCTCTACCTAAAAGAGTTCAGTTTGTTTTTCAATTGAGTCGTACAATTTATAGGTCACATTAAAGGTGGAAAAAGTTCTGAAATTATTTATCTTTGTCTTATTTTTTTACAGCACAGAGACCTGACATTTTAACAGGGGTGTGTAGACTTTTTATATCCACTGTATATGCATTTATATGCATGTGCTCTGATAAGGGGAATCATCACCCCTCAGCCCTCCCTGGCCTGACTGTTGGTGTGACAACAGTATTAAAAGGGGTTTTCTCACTTCAGTAAATGGCATTTATCATGTAGAGAAAGTTAATACAAGCCACTTACTAATGTATTGTGATTGTCCATATTGCCTCCTTTGCTGGCTTGATTCATTTTTCCATCACATTATATACTGCTTGTTTTCATCGTTACGACCACCCTGCAAACCAGCAGTGGTGGTCGTGCTTGCACACCGCTTGCGATGGATCACCAAAGTTATGTAGAGTCACCGACCTCTACTTAACTTCAGTGTATCCAATGCCGTTTCTAAATGTAAACCTGCTTCCTTGCTGACTTACATTTAGACCATTTTCTATGCCTAAAACAGGGGTAGAAAATGATGACTTAGACGGGCCTGCCGGCCTGTCCCCTTCCCTACCCACTTATTTAGACCTGACGTGAGTGGGGAAAGTCTCACAATCTGCTCCTAAAATACGCCTTATATAGGTGTATTTCAGGTTAATAAATCACCCCCCTAGTTTTCTGGCCTAGCCCAACCAGTGACTTTGTGGCACCCTCTACCAACAACCCATCATTTACCCCATCTCCTCACCTGGTCCACTTAATTCTTTCTAGAACTTCTTTCTATAAATTCCAAGCATAGATGCCCTTTAGATCTTTATTTTCATCTTCTGACTGTTCTGTGAGCGATCCAGCAGAGCAAACTCCAGCTGGAACCTGTCTGTCATCTCCAATGATGTCTATTGCGGGTGACAAACATTAGCAATAGTTAGACAACCTTAAATCCAATACCTGCACTCGAGAGCGACTTCAGACTTCACTACTGCCTTATTTTTCTTCATTGAGGGGGAGGAAATAAATGTATTTATCAAAGTGATGCACGGTGGCCTTCTGAAATTGCATGAGACACTCTGTTATTGTCACTTGACAGATGACTGTAGCTTCACCTGCCACTCTCTAAAATGATCCACGGCTGAAAATGATTGCATATTGGCTACACATTCTATAGACCAAAATAGCAGGACTGTGCCTGGGGCTGCTAAGCAGACAGAAAACCCCTCCAGATCTAAGTCGCCCCTATGAACCCGTCCACAGATATCATTGTTTATTCATCTGAAGACCCTTTGTCATTGTTCCGAGCATCTTGTCCCCTTCAGCGTGACATAACTGCATAGAAGTTTATCTTAGGATATTACATTTTTTTGTTGGTACGGCGTAGCCTGATAGCCATTTTTCTTTGATTATTGTCTTGGTGGGGGTGCGGAGGTCGTGTGAAGGGGCTGACATATTTTATGTCAGGCTTAATATGCATGGGCAGGATTGTCGCGGTGAACCTGTGACATGGGTGTGAGCTCTGTTTCTATGTGAAAAGAACTCGATTTGGCATCCTACGGGATGAAGTCACGTAAAACGAGCTTCAGAAAAGTCACTCCCTGCAACTTATTTTCCAAATTCCTCTTGCTCAGTATACAGTACGTAATAAAAAGGCTTCGCTTGAAGTTATGGGAGTGATCGCAGGAGAGCTGTAGAGTTGGCTCGTATCAGGCACAACACAGGTTATATAGGATTACATTTATTTTTGGCATGTTACCCACACCCAGACTTTGGACGCCGTGAGATGTGATGCAATCATCTTTAGTAATTGGGGAGTTATACACTGGGAAACAATGGTATACAATGGTCTTCTACCAACCATAATTGAAGGCTTTAGATGGGTTCATATGCAATACATTTTTTTTCAAGGGTTGGTCTATGGGTCACCAGAAAAAAACATCTGAGTGGATAATGGGCGTCTCTTGCATAGAGTAGATTTTTGTAAAGTTTATTGCATTTCCTAGTTTCAAATTTCAGCGTTAAAGTTATAGTAGAAATGAAGGGCATTTGCAACCTTCATATGGAAAGTTAACTAGTGGGTGTTCAGACTCCCCCGTTGTACAAAACCTATGCCTGGCATCCACCTGAAAAGGACTCTAAGGAGGAGCATTGTGAGTAGAATCCAGCCTGTCATTCATTTCTTGTCAAACAGCATCATCGGAAGTGCAATTGCCACCCAGTAAAGACATATATATTTGCAGGCTTATAATAAGAGCTGATACAGACAGACAGGCAGATAGGTGGATGAATGATAGATAGATAAATAGATAGATAGATATGAGATAGATGTGAAATAGATAGATAGAATAGGCAAACAGGTTGATAGATAGATACAGTGGATTGCCTGTGGCTTTAACCTATTTACACCTTTCAGCCTATTGGCCTGCACAGATAGATATGACATAGATAGATAGATTGATAGGGCATAGATAGATAGATATGGCACAGATAGATAAATAGATAGATGGATAGATAGATAGATATGGCATAGATCAGGCATCCTCAAACTGCGGCCCTCCAGCTGTTGTAAAACTACAACTCCCACAATGCCATGCTGTAGGCTGATACCTGTAGGCTGTTCGGGCATGCTGGGAGTTGTAGTTTTGCAACAGCTGGAGGGCCGCAGTTTGAGGATGCCTGGCATAGATAGACATGACATAGATATGATGTATATACAGGGACTATTTATGATAT
Source organism: Bufotes viridis (assembly GCA_033119425.1). Lineage (NCBI taxonomy): Eukaryota > Metazoa > Chordata > Amphibia > Anura > Bufonidae > Bufotes > Bufotes viridis. Next base: position 31,957,201 of record CM065594.1, on the reverse strand, counting down.
TTTTTTCCATAGCATCATCACAACGGCGTACAAGGAGATTGACCCCTGACTTCTGTAGGGGCAGGAACAGATAAAGGTTAAATTTCTCCCTCCTACCACCAACACCAGTGTTGCTTGTCCCTACAGAGGACAGGGCAGAGAAAGGTCTCCCTGTATGCAGAGAGATGAAGCTTCTACTGAACCATGGACTTTTTACCTTCTTTCAGCGTCACACCATTCTGGTTCATGGTGTCCCCCTGCCCTCCCGCGGTCACAGTACTAAAGCTAGGCAGGGGTTGATTCGGGAGGACTCGCTCTGGTCTTATTTGGAGCCTGCTCCCGGGGCAATGGCTCCCACCTTACCTCCTGTAGGTCAAGCCGGGTTTGCGTGCTGGCGCTTTCTCGTGACATCACTTCCATCGCACGAGGTGACTGTGGCAGCATACGGCGTCCTGGCCAGCTAAAAGCCGAGCTCCGGCACTTGTTCTGTGGCCATGCAACGAGTAAGCAGTGTCTCAGCCTCACGATGTCCGGAGACACTCTTAACCAAGGAATCGGACCGGCCTCTGCCGCCATCCATGAGTCACCCCTCGGGGGAAAGAGTTATTTGCTGGTCAGGGAGTCTCTTTGATCCCCCTCTCCTCTAGCCGGGGGGGGGGGGGGCTAGGTGTATTATATGGGCAGTATAGATGCTTATTTGTGCATCATATGTGCGATGTTTGGGCAGAATATTGTATCATATACATATATGAGCTGTATGTACCTGCATTTTTATGGATTATTTTTCCCCCCTCCCCCTCTATCCCTTATGGATACATTCTTTTTCTTTAGGTCTCCAAGGAGGCTCAAAAGAAAACCAAAATATCTCTTAAGTGCATCTGCTGTAATGCCTGGCTTCCTGATAATTACCCCAAGAAGCTATGCATATCTTGACCCCAAGAAGCTATGCAAAACCTGCATTTCCAATATTGTCCACAACGAATCCCCCTCTCTCAAGGACGAGATTAGGACAATGATCCAGGAGGAGATACGGTCATCTTTATCTCACTTATCTTCCAATCCTGTGGATTTACCCCACCCCAAAAAGAAGAGGCTTAGATCTCAGTCATCCTCCGACTATAAGACTATGGTACACAACATTCTGTCAGTCAGATCCTGGAAGGAGGTGGAAGGGGACTCGGACGCAGAATCAGCAGATAGTAGCAGTAGATTTTACTTTTCTATGGAGGACATGTCTGATCTCCTTAAGGCGGTCAGATCAACTATGGGGGTAGAAGAGGTACAGAGAACCTATTTTATCCAAGAGGAAATGTTTGGGGGCTTGAGGGTTAAAAAGACCTGTGTGTTCCCTATTAACTAGAACATTAGGGACATGATTATGGAGGAGTGGTCTGATCCCAAAAAACGTTTAGGAGTCTCCACGACCTTCAAAAATCGATTATTATTTGATCCTGAAGAGTTCAAAATCTTTAAAGAGATCCCTAAGATCGACGTCCAGGTAGCAAAGGTGAATAAAAAGACCTCCCTTCACTTTGAGGACACTTCCCAGTTAAGGGACTCTATGGACAGGAAAGCTGATAGCCTCTTGAGAAAATCTTGGGAGGCCGCAATGTTTAACATCAAAGCTAATATCGTGGCTACCTCTGTGGCCAGGTCTATGTTTCTCTGGCTTAATAAATTAGAGGACCATATTAAAAATAAAACCTCTAGAGAAGAGATCGTAAATTCCCTACCACTCCTTAAATCAGCCACTGCATTTCTGGCTGATGCCTCTGCTGAGTCGGTCCGATTCTCAGCATGAGATGCTGCTCTCTCTAATGCAGGCAGAAGAGCACTCTGGGTGAATTGCTGGTCGGGAGACAAAACATCTAAAATGAAACTCTCTTCAGGCCAGTACTGGATAAAATTCTGGAAAAGGCCTCTGACAAAAAGAAGGGGTTTCCTGAGGACTGGTCCTATAAACGCTGACTTCCCTTTCATTCCTCCTCAGGTCAAGACAGGTCGTACAGGGGAAAGGGGAAGTCGGGGCACTGGAGCTACCCCAAAGGAGGTAGAGGCAAGGGGCAGCCCTCCTCTCACTCTAAACCAAGCGATAAACAATGACACCAGGGTGGGGGGAAGGCTTTCAAAGTTCCTGGCATCCTGGGAACTGATCTCCCAGAATCCCTGGACAAAAGAGGTCATAGGCTCAGGATACAGGATCGAGCTGTCTTTAAAACCCCCAAACAGATTCAGAGGGACGCACTTTTAATCAAATCTATGGCAGGGAGTTAAGGACCTTCTAAAGGTAAACATGATTACTTAAGTCCCACCCCTAGACCGGGAAAGGGGTTTTACTCGAACCTTTTTCTGGTAAAGAAAAAGGAGAATTTGTTCCGCACGATAATAAATCTAAAACCGTTAAACAGGTTCATCTTATACCGGAAGTTCCGGATGGAGTCCCTGTCATCCACAGTACCCTTACCAACCAAAGATGCTTTTATATGTACAGGAGACCTGCGAGACACCTACTATCACGTCCCAATTCATACAAGTTCCCAGAAATTTCTGATTTGCCTCAGAGACCACAGGGGCCGAACCCATCACTATCAATTCAGGGCTCTTCCTTACGGAATCTCCTCGGCTCAGAGAATGTTTTACAAAACTGGTAGTAGAGATGGTGGTGTTCCTAAGGAAAAAGGGCTTGATGTTAGTCCCCTACCTAGATGACTTACTTCTGATCAGCGACAATCTACGTCAAATCCAATTAGACCTAGACACCCTTCTTTCTACACTAGCTAGACTGGGATTGATAGTGATCAGAAACAAGTCTATCCTTTCACCTTCCACAAGAGTTCGTTTTCTGGGGATGATTTTAGACTCCCAGGCCCAGGCTGTTTTTCTTCCCCAGGACAAGATCTCAGCTCTGCAACGAAGGATCAGAACATTCCAGGGAAAAAGAGCATGCATTATAAGGGAAGTGATGAGCCTGTTGGGTCTACTAACCTCATGCATACCAGCAGTTCCCTGGAGTCAGAACCATTTCAGGCACCTACAAACCTGGATCCTGAAGACCTGGGGCAGACGTCAGTCTTCACTAGACTGCTTGGTACCAATCCCACTGTCGGTGAAGAAGTCCCTAGATTGGTGGAAGATTTCCTCAAATCTGTCCCGAGGGACACCGTGGCAGAAGACTCCCCACGTCGTGACAGATGCAAGAAGGTCGGAGACCATCTATTTCAGCGATCCTGGCCCCAATCAATCAGGGCACAGTCATCAATTTTCAGGGAACTGAGGGCGGTCTGGGAGACCCTGAGTGGTGGAGGAGAATCTTCGGGGTCACCACGTAAAGATCCTCTCAGAAAACACGACGATCATCGCTTATCTCTCACACCAAGGAGGGACACGGTCAGCAGCTCTTCAGTTTCTATCATCCAAGATCTTCACTTGGGCAGAGCAAAGGGTCACTTCCATCTTAGGGGAGTATTAAACCAGGAAGCAGACTTTCTCAGCCGCCACAGACTAGATCAGACAAAATAGTCCCTGAACGAGGAAGTGTTCCGGATGGTGATGGACAGATGGGGAATCCCCGAAGTGGATCTCTTTGCCTCCAGGGCAAACTCGAAGGTGGAAATATTTTGCTCCCTAAACCCCAGGGACAACCCGTACGCTTTAGATGCATTCGCCGTGAGTTGGCATTGGAGACTCTGTTACGCCTTCCCTACTCTACCATTGATCCCAAAAGTGATTCAGAAATTACACCTGAACAGAACCACTGTAATCTTAATAGCCCCGTTTTGGCCGAAAAGAAGCTGGTTCTCGTCCCTCAAGAAGTGCTCCATCCGAGAACCTTGGCCTCTTCCCATCAGGAAGGGTCTCCAGCATCAAGGTCCAGTTCTATACCCCAATCCACAGTTCCTGAAACTATCGGCTTGGATCCTGAATCCTAAATTCTAAGAAAACAGTGATTATCAGACAGGGTAATAAATACTCTAAAAGCATCTAGGAAAAAGGTGACCTCAGCAATCTATCTAAAGATATGGAGGAGGTTTTGTTCCTGGTCCGGGGACAATTCGCCACATTTGTAAAGACCCAACATTCAGAGGATCTGGATTTTTTACAACAGGGTCTTGATTTAGGATTGAGACCTTCCACCCTCAAGGTCCAAGTATCTGCTCTTGGCTGTTTTTACGATCAAGATATTGCAGGCCATCATTGGATAAGGAGATTTATGAGAGCGGCCTCGAAACTCGGTCCAACTATTATGTCACAGGTTCCTTCCTGGGATCTAAACATTGTACACTCTGGGCTAATGCTACCCCCTTTGAACCTATAGCTGACTGTCCAATTAAACTTCTATCACTGAAGACTGCTTTCTTGATTGCGATAACATCCGCCCAAAGGATGGGAGAGATACAAGCGCCATCTGTCAGAGAGCCGTATCTGCGTATCCTAGACGACATAATTATTCTCAGATTAGATCCAGGGTTCCTCCCTAAATTTGTGTCCAACTTCCATCACAGCCAGGAGATTATCCTACCTTCCTTCTGTCAGAACCCCTCTAATAGCAAAGAGTTAGCCTTCCACTCCTTAGATGTTAGACGTTCCGTACTAAATTACATCGAGGCTACCAAGAGATTCAGGAAATCTGACAATCTGTTAGTACTATTTCCAGGGAAGAACAAAGGCCAAATCCAAAGGCTTCCAAATCCTCTCTGGCCAGGTGGATCAGGAACACTATCTCTCTATGCTATAAGATTCAAGATCTCCCTTGTCCCGTTAGCCTTAAAGCGCACTCAACCAGGGCTATGTCCTCCTCTCAAGCTGAAAGGGCTGGTGCCTCCCTTGATGACATATGTAGAGCAGCCACGTGGGCCAGTGTCCATACCTTTCTAAAACATTACAGACTCGATTTTTCCAGAACTTCAGATCTGTCTTTTGGACACAAGATTCTTCAGGCAGTTGTCCCCCCTTGATATATATTTTGTATATCTCCTTGTATGCCGTCGTGAGGATGCTATGGAAAAACCAGACTTAGTACTTACCGGTAATTCAGTTTCCATGAGATCATCATGAAGGCACGTTATTCCCTCCCATTTTTCTTTTGTTCTGTACTCTCGGAAGGTCTCCGAAAGGTATGAGGTAATATCTTCCATTCCTTCTTTGTATTTTCTACTCACCACCTGGTTTGCTCTGTGTGATTTTGGAAACACTGGTGTTGGTGGTGGGAGGGGGAAATTTAACCTTTTTCTGTTCCTGCCTCTACAGAGGTCAATCTCCTTGTATGCCGTCGTGATGAACTCATGGAAACTGAATTACCGGTAAGTACTAATTCCATATTTTTTTGTTTTGAAATACTGTAAATCTGTGTAGTTATATAATTGAATATTAAGATCAGTGTCAATTCCTCCAAATATTCTTTTCCAGTCCTAAATACAGGCAGGAAATTAGTTTCTCATGCATGATGCGTGAGATTAGGATGGTAAGAATGAGGATCTGATTATATCTTCACATAGATCAACAAAAAAATAAGCAGGGGCTTAGACCGTGAGACTGTGGGGAGAAGGGAGGCATCCACATGGTATATTACAATTTTATTGATGACAATGGACAAGCCATGGGTGACAATCATGTTCATGTCAATTGTGTATATACTCTCAGTTATACGGTAAATAAATCAAACCCTAGAATAGTTTACAAAGTACATTGTCTTTGATGCCGCCAGCCGCATGTTGGTGGTATTACAAGTTCCATCAGTTTTTTTTTCCAAACTATCTTCATAAAGTTTTACATATTTGAACAATAGATCTAGACATCCAGCCTTTCCTCCTGTCATACATTCACACATCAGAAAATAATGGAAAATTGTATGCTACAGTCAAAATAAAATATTGGCAGGATATGTGAAGTCAAGTTTCTATGTAAGTGGATCAAATGCTAAATGATTTATTTCAGAATCCACAAACACAAATATCCACTTTGATGTGAAGGGCCCCCTGTGTATTGAGGTGCACGGCGCTCGTCCTTTCCCACCAGATAATGTACATCATTCTGAGGTAGCTTTTCTAGCCCTCAGGCAATTCACCTTGTTTCTGCGCTTCTCTGGACCATCGAAGAAGGAAATGGTTAATAGCGGTTGTCAATTTTTTCTTCTCTATCTCTTAAAAGTTATTCCTGAGCTCCTTAATATTTAAATACAATTGCCAGAAAAAAGTACAAAAAGAAGTTTGAAGGGATTGTCTGGGAGTAGAAAAACATGATGGATTATGTGCAGATAGACTGCCACACCAGTTCATGAGTTCTGTCTGTTTTTGTAGCTCAACCCTGTTTACATGGATGGAGTTGAGGTTGGAATAACACACAGCCTGAGCACAGGTGTGGATCACCTGGAAGATGTGGTGCTCATGGAAGAAAGGAACCATGAGATTTCTAATTCGGAGCTGGCCATCACCATAGGCAAGTGGTTGTGCATTGACTAGGATCAAAGATGACTCCAATTCTGGATGTTCAACCCCTTAATGACCAGTGCATCTGAGTGTTTACACACAGGAAAGGAGAAAACCTCTTTCAGTCCATTGGATTCCCATGCTGATGTGGTTACTTTATTCTATGGAAGCCGGGAGTCTAACAGTTATTGAGAAGAAGGAACTGAGTTACAGATGGAAGCTCATTGGTTCTAGAATCTCTTAACCAAGTGTCATTCGTAATTCTGATGTCGTCTTATGTGGCAGAGGATCCATTGAGCGCCATCATGACCAGAACCTGGGTGCAACCACCCTATAGTTACAACCTAGGAAAACATGACGTAGCTAAGAACCTCAAGGTAGTTTTCACGTAACATCATTTTGGTCTATTTTACCATAACAGATACATATATTCTTTATATGTATAGCTAGCACTAGAGATGAGCAAATAATTGAAAAATTTGATTCGGCTGCTTTACCGAATTTTACAAAAACATCCGCTTTGTGACAAACTACTTCATCACAAAGCGTATTTCTTTGTAAGTAGTGGGTGCAATGACAGGAAAATGCGATTGTGCCGCTCCCCGTCATTGTACTACTCAGATGCCGCGATCATACATGATAGTGTCATCTGATATTATTAACAGAGTGTAAAATAAAAAAATTAAAATAAAAACGGGATTTCGTGTGAGATCTTCAAGCAAGATGGTGGTGGCCAGCCCGTCGCGAGGAAATGGATCAGGTAGGTATTTTTTTTTTGTCAATTTAAGGTTAAATTGACTTGCTACCACAAAGCACAAGGAAATTCGGCTTCATGGCGGATCAAATGTATCCTGAAAGTCAGATTGAAGTCCACTTTGTGGACTTCGATTCGCTCATCACTAGCTGGCACCAACATATTTCGTAGAGTTCTACAATTAGTCCAGAGTGAACAAACAATTAAGTATATTCGTTCTTTAAGTACCTAACGGTATTTGCAGGCCGCATGTCGCTACAAACGAGTAAATGTATTAAGTGGCTTGTGCCATACCAAAAGAGTAGAACGGAACATAAGTTCAATCAGCACAAATTTCATCTAACAAGGTTTTCTGCTACAAGTCTGCAGCTTGGACTTGATTAAATTAGTTCTTTGTTCTACAATTACCAGATCATAATGTCAGCAGGTATCGGGATACTGGTCTGTAACATGGCAAGAGAAGCTCAGCTCCAAGTATTATGTGCAGCTAGGGTATAGTGCATCGGGAGAATGTACATTCTTCTTTATTTAAGGGTAATTCCATATGGAAATTATATACATAGTAAAGTTAACATTTCTCCAAGACATATTCCTCCCGAGGCCTCCCCAGTGTAGGATGGAGTTTTTACTGTTTCCTGGATACATCTGAATACAAACTGAACACCTTCTTTCTGGCATTTTTTTTGTAGCATTTTTAAATGTGGATAGCGGAGCAGCCAATCATATCATAAATAAATTACCCCTAAGCTCTGATTGAACTTGAGCTATTTTGCAAAAAAGAATGGGCAAAAATGTCAGCCTCTAGATGTGCACAGCTGGTATTGACTCAGGAGGGCTGAATACAAATGCATCCCACACTTTTCATTTTTTTTTTTATTAAAAATTGTGAAAACCATGTAAAATTTTATCACTTCATACATACTTGCTACTTTGTGGTGGTCTATCACATAAAATCCCAATAAAATACATTTAAGTTTGTGGGTGTAACGTGAAAAAATGTGGAAAAGTTCAAGGGGTATGAATACTTTTTCAAGACATTGTATTCCCACACACTTCATAGACATCTAGAGGAGAAACAATCTCCTAAATAGAGTTGAGCGAACTTGTATATTAAGTTCGGCGTCCAAAGGTCGGGTTGGGGTTATCCAAGAATTCTGTTATGGATTCCGCTACCACGGACCATAACGGCATTTGGAATCCATAAGGGGATTCTTCAATGAACCCGAACCTTGGACAACACTAAGGACCTGGGCTGATGTCACCGTCATGTGATCAGTGCAGGGGGCGTGGCTCAGTACTGGATCACCTCTTATCCAATCCAGTGCTGAGCCACGCCCCCTGCACTGATCACATGACAGTGACATCACCCCAGGTCCTTAGTGTTGTCCAAGGTTCGGGTTCATTGAAGAATCCCCTTATGGATTCCAACTGCCGTTATGGTCCGTGGTAGCAGAATCCATAACGGGATGCTTCGATAACCCGAACTTTGGACGCCCAACCTAAAATACAAGTTCGCTCAACACTACTCCTAAAACTATTTTGTGCCATTGTGTACTTTTTTTGAATGCTGGGCCTAGTGGGAAATCCATCGAGCAAGCAGGTTTGTCTATAATGTGAGGTTCTAAGTTTTGTTTTGGGTGGGCACATAATGAATCCAAATGCATTGAGCAACTATTACACACATTATGCTAATAAATTGAAAAAGTCAATAAAAAAGGTTTTCTTGTATCCATTGTCTAAAATCCCATACTGACAGAACAGCTAGGAAAAAAACAGAACTGAACCCACAGAAATCAAAGCTGTTGACTGCTCCATTTCTATGACTACATTTTGAGCCTAGCACTGGAAGATTTGTGCCTGCTCAATGTGCCAGGAACAAATGTTACTTTTAATATAGCTCGTAAACTCTGACATACCGAATTTTACACTGTATAAACCTGGACCATCGGGTCATTTTGTGGTAATATTGCCCAACTGATTGTGCTGGATTCAGCAAAAAATCTGGCCATGTGGTTCTTGAGTAATGGAGGTTTACTCTATATGTGAGACTTATAGTCTAAAGAAACTGTCCTATACAACACAGTGGATAACCCAGTACTCCTCCAGATGAGATTCCAAATTTGGGGGTAAAAAAAAACAAAAGACAAAACTGTATTCAGTACATATAATACTACAAATTACGCTAAGATCTGAAATACATATGACAGGGAAATGCAACACACAAAATAACCCAAACAAAATACAAAAGGGAAAGAAAACACTCAACTTCAAGTGGCTATGGCAGCACCAGGAACTCAGCCGAGATCCACACACAAGCTATCTACAACTCAAACTGAAGCTATAAACCACATAGCATTGTGGGAAAAACAACAATAAATAGAGAAGGTTAAATGACCAAATAGCCACACCTGGGTAAAGAAGGTGTGGCAAGCACCAGAAACAACACAGACGTCATTTGATCAAAACGGAAAAGATGTCAGATGAAACCCTGTGTTGCCAGTCTCACCGATCTCCTGCCACCTGTCACGGGAACATATGTGACAGCATGGCGCACTGGAATTGGAAATATGTCCAGAGTCAGGGTTTGCAGTAAACCAGTCTGCTTCTTTACTGGAGGGATTCAGGTGCAGAACAATAAAGGTGAGGCATAGGGCTGGCTTCTCAAGTCTCCTCCCTGGCAGAAGAAGGGTATGATGAGGAGAGAAGACCTGCGTTAGCTGTCCCTCTCTCACTTAGAGGGCTGGTACCCTGGTCAAAGGCTGGAGGCCCATGGTCTGTAGCTCAGTGGTCCGGGTGGCTTCTTGGTCACAGGGCTGGTGACCCATAGTGTGTGGCTCAACATCCCCATCTCAGTGTCTTCTTCCAGTCACTCAATAATCTGGCAGAGTATCCCCCTTCAAGCACTGGTCCCTAAATGCAGTACACTAGGGCCTCTGACTGCTCTCCTTATATACATTTTCTAGCTGAACTAGAACCATCTAGTGGGAGGGGTGGGGTGGAGAAACAAATGCAATGTTACAACCCCCGTCTGTCATAGACTTGTATAGAGCTTCAATAATACCTAATGGCAATGACACAGCTGTTTTTCCAGACAAAAGCAAGTTTCTAGACAGTGCTGAGATCGGAAGATGGAGAGAGAAGAGGTTGCGTGGAGGACCCGAGCGATGTGGTGCAGGTAAGTATGAATATTCTATTTCAGGAGCCATGCTACAGGAGCATGTTTAAAAAACCTCCTAGTCAAAACTCCTAGATACCAATGTGAAATCTGTAATAGAACCCTCTCCCCCACCTGTCATGCAGTTTGGGCCCCCTCAAATTTCCAGAGCCTGGGTGCAACTATTACCTCTGCACATGCTAAATTATGCCCCAGGTAATTTAGTATTCGATAATACATTTATGTCGTCAGATTGATACAGCCTACAGAAAAAACACTATGTGCCTCCATATGAACTTGGAACCACGTAGAAGTACAGTGGGGCCCCATAGTAATCTATGGGTGCCTTATTACATCATCTCCAAATCTTGTAAGGAGCTGCAATACCATCTTGTGCCTTGGAGCAGGTAGGAGAAGTGATTTTTTTAGACACTGCCCCATTCATTTTATTAGACAAAAAGAAACATTTCTAGAAAATGTAAGGAATTCGGGAAGATGAACTGTAGTTTTAGATCTATTTTTGCATTTACCATTCGTGACACCTAAATGGCAACTAAGTTAAACCTTCAGTTCTTTGCCTAAAGCAACATTAGGCCACGTTTCAGTCAATTTCAACTTTTTTTCAAGCCTAATAACAGTGAAAATAGTCGGACTCCTTGACGTCGACACCTTTAGAAAATGTTTGAGCTCTCAATTACTGTAGACCTTTTCCATTCCTGCAGCCGTTCAAAGCTAGTTCCATCATCTAGTGAAGCACTGATCTTAGGGACGTCGTTCAGAAAAAAAAAAAAAAAAACACTGACAATAGCCAAGACTAGGAATGTAGAAGTGGAAAGGCAGACACAGAAAATGTAAAACTGTCTCATGACCTAGATATAAAAAAGACCTCACGCTTCGGAATTGCTATGTTGAAATACATTTGCAGTAGAAAAAAAAGTTATGAATAGGATAACATGCGCTCTGGCATTTTCAGAGATTGAATTACATGTGAATGACTGCGAAGTTCATGGTCTCTCATTATTCAGATACAGGACGGACATAGTTATGCAATCTGCGAGTCATTAGAATGTAGTTGTATCAAAGGTTGGACCACAGTTTCCAACTACAACGAGCCAAAATATATTCAACCTTGTTCACTATTTTGCTTCATTCAACCAATTGCTTCTGCTCTATAGAATTTCCCAAATCATGCCTTCACTCCTGGCAGGAATAGAGCTTCTCACTGTACATGTTTTTTTTTTCCTTCTTTTTGCTCAAAATTGACAATTTCCAAAAAGAACCCACATAATTTTTTTTCCATTGATGATCTTAAAAGGTTTTTTACAGGATTATGGACCTTTTCAACTAGCCCTTGGAGCGTATGGGAAATAATCAAACTTAACTGCCCCCATCACTCCGTTTCGGCACACTGGCTCCATTTGGCGATATTCTGTTCCCTGCCTATCCAGGTTATGCATGGGGTCATGTACACCACTGAAACCAATGACTGCCTCAGCGGTAATGTGTCCTCAAGCAGCACATCACTGCTGGGTCATATGCTGCCAGGGCACCAGTACAAAGTGTTACAGAGCAAGTGAGTAAATTTTTTTCATTAGTACCAAATGCTTAAAGGGGTACTCCGGGAGTTAAGAAAATAAAATGACTGAAAATGCTTAAATATTATTTTATTATAAATATATTCCCAATTTTCTTTCATTAGTTATAATGGCTCTTTTTTTCTAGGAAGCAATAATCAGGAGAAATAAAATGGCCGCCATCCTATTAGTACACACAAAACCTGTCCTAATCACACAGCAGGACGTTACTTCACTAAACTGAGCTAAAGAGCTGCCTCAGTGTCATCTCTGCTCTGCTTTTAGGGATTATAATCCTGAATACAGATGATAATATCTTTAGATGAATCTCTGTAGGAATGGAGTTCATGAGGAGACATGAAGTACAGAGAGGATAGTGGGGCTGTGGTAATGGAGACTGCATACAAGTGCTGCTTCTTATCAGCAACATCCCCACCCCTCTCTGTACTTCATGTCTCCTCAAGAACTCTATTCCTACAGAGATTCAGCTGCATTCAGAATCATAATCCCTGACAAGTAGAGCAGAGAGGAGGCTGAGGCAGCTCTTTAGCTCAGGGTTCTGAAATAACTTGTTCTTCTGAGTGATTAGGACAGGTTTTGTGTGTACTACTAATAGTCCATTTTAATTCTCCTAATGATTGCTCCCCAGACAAAACAAGCCATTATAACTAATGAAAGGTATCTGAGAATATATTCATAATAAAGTAATATTTAAGTATTTTTATTTTCTTAATTCCTAAAGAACCCCTTTAAAGGCTAGTTAAATAGGGCCATAATCTTGGAAAACCTCTCAGTACTGCGCACAACCTGTAAGCCACACTGTGATTTTAAAACAGAACTGTCTCCAAGGGGCTGATAAATGCTTCCTTACGATATCACCACAAAGCTAAAATGCAATGAGGAACTAAAGAAAAATGAAATTGTAAACCATATAGATTAAAAGGAAACAAAAATGTTGAGTTCTACAATGTAATTATTCATTAGGGAGTCTTTCTGATTCCATGTCCTGCTAGCTAAGTGATGGCCTAAATCTCTTTCAGCTGCTACATAGCAATAGACACTGTCCAGGTGATGCTACTGGATCTCCACCTTCTTATTCATTTACTTTATGCACTTACGGTATATAGCGCTGACATATTCCACAGCACTTTACAGACATTAGTATCAAGCTGTCCTCAATGGGGCTCACTGTGAGGAAACTGGTGTACCTGAAGGAACTTTGAATATATTAATCACTAATACGTTATATTTACCACCTATTCCTGCTGAATTAACCTATTATATCACAGAAAGCAAGAAATAAAATTTAACTTCTATTATGACCGTTAAAAATAAATATACTTCACAAATACTCGTTGAAAAAAACATTCATTAATCCAATCAATCATGGACCAATACTTCCAGATATACAAAAAAATGATATCACAAGAGGGGGCATATCCATACGAGACGTCAGGGAAGTCAGGGAAGGGCATGATCTACAGTAGATCCCTATATCACCCTGACTAATCCCTTAACCCAGGGGAAGACCCTAAAGGTGGATGGCCCCTGGTTCCGTACCTAGCCTTTCTCACCCTCACTTCTCCCTAATATATCTCAATTCCAACGCGTTTCCCCACCTCATGGTTCATCAGGGGAGCAATTCGAGAAACAAAATATGTAATAAATCAAACCATGGTCCAAAATCATACATCCGATAAATTGATATGGCGCAATAGATAAATATCTTCACCAGCTCATCTAGCTAGTCCAACGATGAATTAGACAATTTGATCGGAATCATTATACATGGGCCACCCTAATTCAAACTGATATTCATGATTTCAAACAGTATTGATAATTACACACATGATCCAGATAATTCATGTGTATATACCCCATTCATAATATGATAGTTTATCACTATCAGTAATTCATATACTGATTGTACCTGAAGGAAACCTACACAAACACAGGGAGAACATACAAACTCCATGCAGATGTTGTCCATGGTCAGATCCGAACCTAGGACTCCAGCGCTGCAAGGCACCAGTGCTAACCACTAAGCCCATGGTTTCACTCTCATTTAGTAGTGCAGATAGGACATATGCATGAACACCCATGGTACTTTTAGTCCCGATTGTCAGGCAGTTGAGGAAGATGATAGCTAGGAGAAAGAACTTTGTTGGGTGTGTCTAGATATAAGTATTTATTTTATAGCTCAACTTTTCACAAGTGACTTTGTACCCCTCTATATCCCACTCTGCTGGTTTTCTGATAATAAACAATTGTAACAAGCTCAATGGACACCACTGTCTGATCACTGGCAGTCTAAGGCTAGTCTCACACTACTGGCAGGACGGATCCGACAGGCTGTTCACCCGAGGGAACAGCCTGTCGGATCCGTCCTGCTGCTAGTGAACGTGTGCCCCGGACTACCGCTCCGGCCCCATTGACTATAATGGGGGCGGGGTGGAGCTCTGGCGGAGGCATGGCAGCGCACGGCAAGAGGCTGTCGGAATAAATGTCGGACATGTTGTAGTTTTATTCCGGCAGCCTCTCGTCGTGCCTCCGCCCGGCCCCAATTAAAGTCAATGGAGCCGGAGCGGTAGTCCGGGGGAACACGTTCACTAGCGGCTGGACGGATCACCTTATTCCAAAAACATTCCCACTCCTAACCTAACTTGCAACTGAAAAAAGGCCCCATCCATCATACTTTTTGGGCATATGAAGTATATGATAAATATTTCTTTTCTGAAAACATTTTAATTTATGAGGCAAAAGTAATCCAAATGTAACGATATTTCACCTGAACATGCATATCATTTAGATTTATCCATCTCAATTATTGAGCTACAGAGACAGCTATAATATAGACATTATTAAAGGATGCTAATATTGTAAATATAGCACAAGGACAATTAAATAGAAGGTGCAGTCTCCCATTAAGGGTCCTTTCACACTGGCGTTTTTGTTTTCCGGCATAGAGATCCGTCGTCTGGTCTCTATGCCGGAAAAATCCTGATCAGGATCATCCCCATGCATTCTGAATGGAGAGAAATCCATTCAGGATGCATCAGGATGTCTTCAGTTCAGGACCGGAACGTTTTTTGGACGCAGCAAATACCGCAGCATGCTGCGCTTTTTGTTCCGTCCAAAAATCCGGAACACTTGCCGCAAGGCCAGACCTGGAATTAATGCCCATTGAAAGGCATTAATCCGGATCCGGCCTTAAGCTAAACGTCGTTTTGGCGCATCGCCGGATCCGACGTTTAGCTTTTTCTCAATTGTTACCATGGCAGCCAGGACGCTAAAGTCCTGGTTGCCATGGTAAAATGTAGTGGGAGCGGGGGAGCAGTATACTTACCATCCGTGCGGCTCACGGGGCGCTCCAGAGTGACGTCAGGGCGCCCTACACGCATGGATCACGTGATCGCATGGATCACGTGATCCATGCGATCACGTGATCCATGCGTGTAGGGCGCCCTGACGTCACTCTGGAGCGCCCCGGGAGCCGCACGGATGGTAAGTATACCGCTCCTCCGCTTCCCACTCCTACTATGGCAACCAGGACTTTAATAGCATCCTGGCTGCCATAGTAACCTGAAAGCATTTCGAAGACTGATTAGGATCCTGATCAGTCTTCTAATGCTTCAGGCGACTTGCGTTCTGACAGATCCGGCGGGATGGAAGTGCCTGCCGGATCCTCAGAACGCAAGTGTGAAAGGACCCTAAGTTTGGATTGACTGGCCATTAAATTCAGGTTATGTGGAAGTGCAGTCTCTCTTTAAGGTTGGAACATTTTGAATTTACTGGTCAGACAATTCAAGTTATCAGATGGTGCAGTGTCTCCTTATGGGTGGAATGCAGTGGTCACTAAATTCAAGTTACAGAAAGGCACAGTCTCTCCTAAGGTTGGAAAGTTTTGTCAGAAAATTCTAGATATCAGAAGGTGTAATTTCCATTAACAGTTGGAATATACTGGTCATTAAGTTCAAGTTATCAGAAGGCTACAAAGACAGCTGTAATATAGACCCTATTAAATTACGCTAATATTGCATATGTAGCACAAGAGCAAGTTATCAGAAGGTGCAATCTCTCTTTAATGCACTGGTCACAAAATTAAAGTGATCCAAAGGTATAGTCTCTCTTGGTTAGAATGTTTGTTTCAGAAAATTCCGGTTATCAGAAGGTGCAGTCTCCCTTTAATGTTTGAATGAGTTTCTCAGACAATCCAGGTTATCAGAAGGTGCAGTCTCCCTTTAATGTTGGAATGGGTTTCTCAGACAATCCAGGTAATCAAAAGGTGTGCAGTCTATTCACATTTTTAATTTACTGGTCAGAAAATTCATGATATAGGGTGTAGTCTGTCTCTATTTACTGGTCACTAAGTTAAAGTTATCAGAAGGTGCAGTATCTCCTTATACTTAGAATGTGCTCATCAGAAAATCCAGAAGACACAGTATGCTCATAAATGATAGAATAGCAGCCTCACAACTCTAAGGCTGGGGCTACATGGAGATCTTGGCTGTAACACTTGTCATGCGTCCTACGATTGCTGTGTGGCAGTGGAACTACTGAGCTAAATGGGGTCCCAACATGCCTCGCAAGTTGCTGTGACCTCAGAATCACAAGAACTCCAACTCTGGTGGATTATTTGCAATTCTGGGGTTGTGGCAACTTGTGAGTTTGCACTAAAACTTCATCCAGTTAAATAAATGCACCACTACACAATGATGGTTGGTCAAGCGAAGGGCAGCCAAGATTACTGAGTATCTCCAGCCTTGTATTTCTCTTATACATCTTAAAAGAAGAAATCCTTTCAAATAAATTACATTACCTTTTTTCTTTTTTTATACCTTTCAGAGTTAAGTACAATGCTCAAGAAAAAAAACGTAGCAGCATTGTTTGCATTTCAGAGCGTAAATACAGACACATAGATCTATATAACAAGGTATTGTTTTCTCCTATATAGCACATTAATGTCTTCGATGCCGAAGGGTCCCTCAACATCTTGTAGAACAGAACAGCGGGGATCTATTTTATGTGCTCTTTGTCTTACAACATCCGAGAGCAAGTGCCAGCTTAAATATGCTATACTTATTTAAACACACAGAGGGAGATCAGTGATTGAAGGGGAAGAGAGAATAAGGAAAAAAGCTAATGAAATGAATGGCACTTCCCATGCTTCACAAGACCATATTCATTGATACAAGCTAGATTGATTTTTTTGGTCCACTAATCTATGGAAATAAAGTAATATACAACTGTGTGCAAGCTCCCATGTTTTCTGCTGCTTCTTGATGGATAAGACCGCCTGAAGAATATTTTAGCTTATCTTTATAGAGCATTAAATGGGCTAAACATTTTGAAAATCTTCAAGACCATAAATGATGCCTCTCTCCTCTTACAACCAATCCAATGTGTAACCATTCTTGTAACAATCACTTATGCTGCAGATTAAAGCACACATACCAAGCCTTCTCTAATGATTTGCATGAATTTATTATTCTTCATCAGCTCGCTTGTTGGAAACAATTGCTTTTCGAGGAGCAAATCCAGCCAATTATTCAGTTTGTGCAGCCATTTTCTTTAACGTCTAAAGGACCAGGAACATTTTGGCCTAAAAAGGGTTCTCCCCTTTTGGACAATTTCTTCTAGTTAGAAGGGACCCTTAACAAAAAGGTGATCATAAAATGTCTTCCTGCCTGAACACCTGGTGATCAACTGTAATCTTTGGGGAAATCTGCCTCCCTGCAGGGCCTCAGAGGAGAAACTAGGCATTACACAATTTTCATTCAAACCAATGGACTGTCTATATCAGTGATGGCTAACCTCCTGCACTCCAGCTGTGAAGAATCTACGACTCCCAGCATGCTCTATTCATTTCTATGCATTTCTGAGAACAGCCAAGCAAGTGTACATCTTGGGAGTTGTAGTTTTACCTCAGCTGGAGTGCCGAAGGTTAGCCATCACAGGTCTATATAATGCAGGACAGATCAGGTCCTCCGGGGTGAGAGATGCTTTTTGTAGCTGCTCTTCCTTCTAGAGAAGCAATGAAGATCCTGAACGAAAGACCCTTTTTCCTCTATTAACTCAGAATTCCTTAATAGAGTATATGAAAATGGGTTTTCTAGGACATTTTTTGGTGTCTGCCTCCACACATTCTGTTCGGACACAACTTTTTTACATTTAAGGACATGTACATACATTGGATTAGGTAGTCTGCAACTTACTGAATCAGGGATGTAGCTATAGAGGTTAAGGAGGTAGAAATAGTATCTAGGTACCCAAGTGGGGCAAAAAGATAACTTTGCCACATGAGTAGATGTCAGTATTATAGATGATGGTACAGATTTAGATTAGGGCTTTGATTGGGCTTTAAATGACCCCCCTTCACTATTTAGTAACTTATATAACTTTAAGCTCCTGGGACCCAATACAAAAATATATGCATTTTTTTCTAGATTTCATGGGAATGTTAGGGTGAACTAGGCTATTAATTGGCACCCCAAAGTGTTAAAGCTTATATGTATGTTGTGTGTTGCTCTGCAATGCTCTCCACTGGAAATTCAGAATGCCCAGGACACAGTACCTAACTCTTTCCTCCTATTGGGTTCCTAGTTTATCAAAATTTTTAAATTACTCAATTTTTTATTTTATTGTTGAAATTCAACACTAGGTTTTCTTTTTTTTCTGTACTATTACCATAATGCCAGGGTCACACAAAAAGGGAAACCAGGGTGAGATGGTACAGGTGGGAATAGCGCCTGAGCGAGTTCTGGTGGTGTTCGTAGTCAATGCATCAGTAGTATAATGCACAGAATGTTTTGGCATATTTGATTGTATTTTTTAATGAAACAAAAAAATAAATAAATATTGAACATTCATAAATCTTTTGTAAAATCTCATCTTCAAAAAGCAAGAAAAACCTGCCTTCAAAATGCCCTGTGTCATCCCAGCCATTACATTCACAAGTCAGATATTGTACCCTATAAAGCGAATCCTCAGAAAGCAGCATTAATTCTGGATGCAAGCTACATAATTATATTTCTGTTTTATGTTATTATGCATTTTATCCTGAGCTGCGCTGTGTAAAACGAGGGCCCTGCTGTTTATGTTTATAGGATTATTATGGTTGCCATTTGTATTAATGTGAAATGGAAAAATTAGTGAAAACCTGAATACAATTTCCAGCTCTATGAAAGTCAATATTAACTTCAACACTGATAAAGACTTGTAGGAGCACATACATTGCATGCACAACTGTGTGAATTAGGCCTAATTGTGCCACGCTTTTTTATATGTTTTGCCTGGTATTGTATAGGCCCAGAGACAACGATGGCAATTCCCCCAAAGAAGTGGCCTTCAAACTGCCCTTTATCTATTGAATTAAACCAACAGCTAGTAATACTTACTGTACTTTTCTTGCACCGTGGCTCCTCTTCAGGTCCTGTGCTGCCATACAGTGCCCAGATGCTATCCAGGATCAGGATGCAGTGTGCGTACTGTGATGTAGTGATTTTGGGTTTAAATATTTTTTCTTTATCTGGACTGGGGTCTGAATTTTGGTCTGGACTGGGTTCTGAATTTATTTAGATGTTTGTTCTAGGGTCTACATTTATTCTGGGGTCTGGTATAGGGTCTGAATTAATTTAAGGGTCAGTGGTATGAATTTATTTAGGGGTATGGTCTGGGGTGTAAATTAATTTAGGGGTCTGGTCTGGGATCCAAATTTATTTGTGTTTCTTGGACAGGCTGGGAATGGTTGCAGAAGCAAGATGTCAAAATATCTGCTCAGCAAGCTCTGCAGCCATCAGGATTAGTCAACACTGTGGTCTGGGTCAGATGGAGAAGAAAAGCAAAGAGAACAATTTTAATCTGAGAAGAAGCTATCTGTTAGTCATTGTATGTAATTGTTATGTGTTCTGCTTCTGACTAAATGCTGTATTCTCTTGAATTGTCTGCAGTGGGATAATACCGCAGACCTGCAGTGGTATCTTACCACTATATATTCACTGCATGGCGATTATATTGGTTATATAGATTTTTGATTAATGGCTAAAAGAGTAAGAGTTTCCTGTCCCTGACAGTGTGCATTGGAGTCCCTTGTCCCAGTTTTAAATTCCTTCCACTGACACTGTGGATTACATATTCAAGAAAGTGGCGAGGTGTGTCATCACGCAAAATTTACAGTGGTGCGCACTGTCCCTGGATCCACCCTGGTATTACAGCTCAGCCATAATCACTTGCATGGGGGTGAGTTGCAGTACCAAGTACAGCCATTTGTACAAGAAAAGATCAAGATAGTCCAGCTAACCTGCCAGGATGCACGGAAGTGTGGAGGAAGTATGCAAAAACACTGAAGAACAGAAGAGAAACCGAGCATCCGATAAAACTGAGGTCTTTACTAAAGCGTCTAAAACCAGAAAAACAGGACAGCAAAGTGTCTACGCATTTTGGATCGCTACATATTGAGCCTTACTCATTACTCGAGTCATGTCATGTGTAACAATCAGTATCTATAGATCCAAAACATGTAACGCTCTGCTGTCCTGTTTTTCCAGTTTTAGACGCAAAGTGGCGTAAAAACCTCCTTTTTGTTTGATGCTGGATTGCTCTCTTGTTCTTTAGGTACAGCCATTGCACACAAAAGGCACTGTCTCTGGACAAATAAAGTAGACATTTTATCTAATCTTCTAAAAGTACTATAATGCCTAAACTCCAGTAGGTAAAAAAAGAGCGATTGTAGTGCAAATTTTCAATAAATTCCAAGAAAATACAGTTTTGGTACAATTCTTTGGGCAATTTCAACATAAACAATTATAGAAAACAAAACCAAATCTGCTTCTCTTTATGTAGTATCACGCTGAAAATGTTTTTGCATGCTTTTCATTTTTTGCTAAATTCAACTTTGCTTGTTTTCTTTTCTATATACTGTTTCGTTTTTAGTTTTCTATTGTTTGTTTTTGTGCATTTTATTAAAGAAACAGAACATTTTATAAATAAAAACATCTTCTGTAACCCAGCACCACAAAGCAGATACATGCCATACACTATAAACTATGACATGTCTCTCCCTAAGCCTGTCAGAAAGACAAGGCCTCTGCACATATCTACAATGTAATTGTTTATTCTTGATCTACAGCCTCTAATGAATCTTAACTTGTAACACAAAAACCGTACAGCTATGAAAACCAGAGATGAGGTACAGTGCAAGTGATCAATACTAAAACAAGGGCGCTGTCAGGGATAAAGATTTCTAGGAATTAATCTATAAAAACTGGCCTTGTGCATCTATGACACAGACAACAGCGTGAAGTTCTCCTGACATGCATGGCTGCCTCTGCCGCCCTATCTAGTAAGATCCTTTATTTCAAATTGTTCATCTCAATATGTTCGGGTGGCCAAAGTGATACTGAGAGGTTTGTGCTGTACAAAACAGCAATGCTTCCCTTCTCACTACAGATCTATGATCTAGCAAAGATGACCCACTGATCTACACTTATAACCAGTCTTGTGGACCAAAGGACTCATGAGCAAGAACTTAGGTTTATATAAAGAATCAATGAAGGTATGTTGAAGATAGGGTCAGATTATAGGAAGGGTACATGGGGTATTTGCCCTGAGACCTTCATGACACACTCCTTTCGGTGATCCTATCCAGATTTCCACCCATAAGTGTAGCTTTTTCTTGGCTTAGCTGTGTCCACAAATTTAATAAACTTCAGATGAGGGGGCCACTCTCATACGTGGCTACTTTGTCAGGCGTCCATGTCTCATCTTTTTGAATTGCCGTGCTGTGAGGGTTACTGTGCCTACACGACAAGTCCTCGTTGCTGGACTTGTCAGAGTCACTGGAAACCGAGCCAATCAGGTTTCAGACTCTATGTCCAATCCCAGAGCTAGGTGGGGCATTTAAGACGGCTGTCTCCTACCAACCATGTCTGAGTTTGCTGTTAGTATTCTAGCTAGAGTTCTAAATTTCTGGTGATCTGACTTTTGGCTTGTTTTTGGATTTTCCATTGTGCCTGCTGTTCCTGTTTATCTCGACTCTCCTAGTAACTGACCTTGGCTCTCCTCTGAATTAACCATTCATGTCCTGTATTTATTGGGTTTGTCTTTTCCTAGGTATTGACTAAGGCTTGTCTTGGATTCAGATTTTTTTGTTCTGCATTCATCGTGTTTTGACCCTGCTTGCTGACTGCTCTTTTTCCTACCTGGTCATTCTGTAAGGTCTGCTACTTGTGTGCCTGCACCAGCATTTTATTATCAGCTCCGTAGACGTATCCTGGGTCCATAGCAGTCAAGTCCATCCTGCCTTGCAGTGGGTCCTGGTAAAGAACCTAGGGGTCACCGAGGAATGGTTTTGGAAGGCTGTTAGCAGTTTTGGAGTACACTAGTTGTGGGCCAGACAGGGATTGTAGTATGTCGTAACATACTGTACCTCTCTTATTTGTGGCATGGATGGGGGTCACATGGGGTCAGAGGTGGGATGAAAGCCCTGAACAAACTGTTTGCCCAGTGGCCTCCACCAATTGTACTCCAACACTGGTTACAATGAAAGTTACAGAAGGTATCCTTGACTGGAATATTTTGTCATTATCAGGACCCATTGAGAGTGACTAATTTGTCTTCATCTTTATAGTCTAGGATAACTTTTGCTCCTCTGTAAAGGACTTTCTATAGAATTCTGCCTCTGTCTTCTGAGCAGGCTCCCTCCACAAGGCAAGCAAGGGCACCAGGGCCTGGTAAAGGCCTCCGAGCCTTCCATCTTAGTACTCCTAGTCCAACAGAGGCAGGGTGTAATAGTATAATGTCAAAAGCATAATACATTGCAATTCACAAGTACTGCAGTATATTGTACAAGTAATCACATATGTTTAATCCCCTAGAGGGACTAAAAAAAGGGGGAAAAAAGCATAATATAATTTTTTAAATATGTGTAACAAATGCATTAACATGTAAAAAAAGTGAAAAACCTAAACATTAAAAAAAAACTAATTTGGTACACAGCTCTGTCAATGAAATATTAAAAAGAATGGGCCTCAGAATATGGCAACATGGTTTATGATTTTTTTTTAAAAGTACTTTAGAAAAAAGATGACTGAGGGGAGATCTAATAACTACTTATAAATACATCAGGGGTCAGTACAGAGATCTCTCCCATCATCTATTTATTCCCAGGACTGTGACGAGGGGACATCCTCTGCGTCTGGAGGAAAGAAGGTTTGTACACAAACATAGAAAAGGATTCTTCACGGTAAGAGCAGTGAGACTATGGAACTCTCTACTTGAGGAGGTGGTGATGGTGAGTACAATAAAGGAATTCAAGAAGGGACAGGATGTATTTCTGGAGTATAATAATATTACAGGTTATAGCTGTTATTCTGGTTGCCTGATTGGAGTCGGGAAGGAATTTTTTGCCCTTAACTGGGGAAAATTGGCCTCTGCCTTACAGGGGTTTTTTGCCTTTCCCTGGATCAACTTATAGGAAACAGGCCGAACTGGATGGACAAATGTCTTTTATCGGTCTTACATACTATGTTACTATGTTACTAAACATAAAAACTATAAAAATGTATCACTGTAATTTCACTTACCCACAGAATAAATGTATCATTATAGTTCATCGTGCTGTAAAAACTAAACCCCCCAAAATGGCATCATTGTTCCTACCAAACAATAAATAAAAAACTGTCTCAATACATTTTATCGTACATTTGGTGCATTCACTACTATGCAGCTGAACAGGAAAAGAAGCGCCCACATCTGGTCAGGACTAGAGATGAGCGAATCTTTCAAAAATTCGGTTCGGCCAGTTCACAGAATTTTCCGGAAAAATTAGCTTTGACCCGAATTTATTTGCAGCAAAAAAACACGCATAAGGAGTCTGCTGTGGTAGTGAAATAATACTGTGAGTCAGTATGACATGCACATGACAGAGGTCGCTCTCAGAATCACTGCCCACTTCACTTATTTGGGCAGTCACGGAGCCAAAGCTGACAAAATAACTGAAGAATCAACTCAGACTTACAGGTAGATGTTAGCATCAAGAAGAAACGTACTCCTTTTACACCGTCGTCAGCAGTAAGTTTGTGTTGACGTCACTGATTATTTTGCCCTTCCTCTGATATGTCAGTATCCCCTAAAAAATTGATCCTGTCTGTTGAGCATCTGCCTTCACTCAGTCAGCATTTGGTCAGTAATCCATCAGTACTGCTAATGCCAAAAAAAGCAGGAGTGGATCTAAAACAGAGATGACACGTGAATGGAATATTTGCATGTCTTCTGTGTTTTCTACCCACTCCTGCTCATAAGCCAATTCTGATGGGACCATATTGGCCTTACAGCTACTACACAGACAGGATCCGTTGTGCGTCTCATTTTTTCTCCTTCTGACAGATCAGAAGAATGGTCAAATAAATGATGATGTCAGCCAGGCTGAAATCCAAAATAGTGGACCTGTCATGAAGTGGAGAGGGTTGGAACAGCATGAGAAGTCCATAGAGTGGACCTATGACATCATGGTGAGGTGGAAACAGCATAAAGAGACCACAGAGTGGCCCATGACAGGGTCTGAAGGTGGAAGCAGTATGAGGAGGCCACCAAGTGGCACAATGACAGAGTCTGTAGGTGGCGGCAGCATTAGGAGAAGGCTACTGAGTGGCACAATGACAGAGTCTGGAGGTGGCAGCAGTATGAGGAGGCCACCGAGTGACACAATGACCAAGTCTGCAGATGGCAGCAGCATGGGGAGACCACAGAGTGTCACAATGCCAGAGTCTGGAGGTGGCGGCAGTATGAGGAGGCCACCAAGTGGCACAATGACAGAGTCTGCAGGTGGCGGCAGCATGAGGAGACCACAGAGCGGCACAATGACAAAGTCTGCAGGTGGTGGCAGCATGAGAAGACCAAAGAGCGGCACAATGACAGAGTCTGCAGGTGATGGCAGCATGAGGAGACCACAGAGAGGCACAATGAAAGAGTCTGGAGGTGGCAGCAGTATGAAGAGGCCATCGAGTGGCACAATGACCGACTCTGCAGGTGGTGGCAGCATGAGGAGACCACAGAGCGGCACAATCACCGAGTCTGGAGGTGGCAGCAGCATGAGGAGGCCACCGAGTGGCACAATGACCAAGTCTGCAGGTGGTGGCAGCATGAGGAGACCACAGAGCGGCACAATGACAGAGTCTGGAGGTGGCTGCAGTATGAAGAGGCCACTGAGTGGCACAATGACCGAGTCAGAAGGTGGCAGCAGTATAAGGCGACCACAGAGCACCACAATGACAGAGTCTGGAGGTGGCAGCAGCATGAGGAGGCCACCAAGTGGCACAATGACCGAGTCTGCAGGTGGCGGCAGCATGAGGAAGCCACAGAATGGCACAATGACAGAGTTTCGATTGACCAAGATACTTCTGGGGGAACCTGCTTGGCATGAACAGGCCTCTAGTAGCTAGAGACAATGAGAAGACAAAGATATCTTTAAGCCCAGAAAAATCGCGAAGTTCATCAAGATATGTCACTAAAGATTTTACCGTACATATTCGCAGCGCTGACCGCAGAATAAATTTTGTTTTTCAACTGAAATACTTCAATAAAGATTTTACCACATATAACTGCAGTGCTGAACGCTGAACACAATTTGTTTTTCCACCGAAAAGCACTATACGGATGTCTCAGAAATGAACCGCTGCTCTCCACAGCAGCTCCTGGGAAGGTCATGGAGCGTCCTGGTCATCCGGCATCTATCGCCCAGCTGAAGGATTATTTTGAAAGTGTGTAGAAGCCACACGGGGCCCCCACGCTGCAGATTTATCATGGAGACATCATGGAGATTTTACCGCATATAACTACAGCGCTGAACAAATTTTGTTTTTCGACTGAAATACGTCCCAAAAGATTTTAACACATATAACTGCAGCGCTGAACAACATTTGTTTTTTGACCGAAATACATCACCAAAGGTTTTGCCACATATACCTGCAACAGTGAACATATTTGGTTTTTCTACTGAAACATGTCACTAAGGCCTCTTTCACACGGGCGTCACGTTTGACGCCCGGATTGGATGCGGGTGCGTTGCGGGAATATGCGTGATTTTTCCACGTGTGTGCAAACTTTTGTAATGCGTTTTGCACGCGCGTTGGAAAAATCGCCATGTTTGGTACCCAGACCCGAAGCCGGACTTCATCACTGAAGTCTGGTTTCGGGTTGAGTATTCTGGAGATTTTATTATTTTCCCTTATAACATGGTTATAAGGGAAAATAATAGCATTCTCAATAAAGAATGCTTTGTAGAATGTTGATTAAGGGGTTAAAAATAAAAAAACTTAACTTACCTTAGCCACTTGATCGCGTAGTTGGCGATCTCTCTTCTCTCTTCAAGCTTTAGCTGTAGTGTAAAGGACCTGTGATGACGTCATATCACATGGTCCAATCACATTTGTTTGGAATCCAATTCGCATTTGTTGCGAATCTAATTTTTCCTGAAATTCTAAACGAATTCCACTTTGTCAGCTTTGATTCGCTCATCTCTAGTCAGGACCCATAGCTCATTGGCATTCGGCATCAGCAGAACAGAGGGACTGGTAAGTATTAACCTATAACGGAAAAAAGTTGTGGCTTTTGGAAGACAGGGATTAAAACTAAACACATACTATGAAAAATGGCTGCAATGGGAAACGGTTAAGGATACAGTAGGTCTACATGCAAAGAGGTATCTTCCAAGAAAGAGAGCCATCTCACCAGCGTCACCTATCGAAAGTGGATAGCCATGAGGCAAGATCCGACTTTCCAATAAGCCATGACAGATATCCATCAGTAGACAGCTGTTTTGGGGTGCTTGTTCTTCATCAGTACAGAGTAGGATTGTGGTGATGCCTTGGAAGCAGCTTAGGGTGCTGAATCTCCTTAAAAAGACCAGTTCTGTATGGAGACTTACTGGAAATACTCCAGGATATGAAGACTTATTGGCATTGCTCCATGGGAAAGGAATATGCAAAGGTATTTCCCATGAAAGAGAACCATCTCACTAGCGCCAATAGGACATGTCCATTATTCCCTATGAAAACTTTCATGCATCCTGTATAGATATCAGAATTTCTGGAAGTATTGTATGGAAACCAGACTGTGCCCTCAAATTGTGACACCTAAGGCTGACGCTCAGGCGCCAAATTTTAACTCAATGGAACTTATAAAAGAAAAAAAATACAAGTGAACTGGTTGCTAATAACAATCGAACAAAGTGCAACTTTTTTTTACACAATTTTGATACCTCTTTCAGTCCCTCTCTCTCTGCAAAAATTCTCCTGAATCGAATCACAAAAAAAACAGATTTTGTAAAATTCAGATTTTTGCAAAATTCTGGTCGACTTTTTATTCTATACAATGGATTCCCTCATCTCTAAATTATAAAGCACAATGTTCTGTTATTTAAGGTTATAATTCTAGTTCTAATTATCACAAAACAAAGACCTTTCTTTTTTTTTTAATCTTGACTTTTGAATCAATCAAACACAAGTTCCAATCTGAGGTCCTGCAGTATTTCCAAACTGTACTCTTGCTCACTGCAAAATCGGCTGCTCCCCCCACTGCCAAAAAAAAAAAAGTCACAAAAATGGCAAAAAGTGTTGCAGATTGATATGTTATGGAGTACAGGGCTGTTACTTTAATGTCTTGCACGCTCCACTAGCACCACGGGGGTTAATGTACTTGCAGTATATTAACACAATCACTTTTTGACCACACTGGGAAGCCATCCCAAGGCAGCTGAACTTTAATCGAGTGAAAATTCTGTGAAAGAACATATTACTAGGACCAGATGTAGTTTATAACCCCTTACTCTCGATTTTATTTTATTTTTTTGTACCCAAACGTATTTATGAAACCAACTAAACCTGAAAAGAATGAGGCGTTCTTATGGTGTGAGGAGAATGGGTATGCGACTGAATGGGTTAACAAGGTCTAATACTTATATATCATGGATGGGATCAATCTTAATTACTGTCCCGAAGGGAGTCTTTTTGTTGTTTTTTTTAGTGGCTTTTTGTCAGTGCAAAAAAAGTTACATTAATGAGAAACTTTAAAGGCTTGCTAACAATATCCTTTCATCAATCATATGTACTGTCAGTGCTTCGTGCTCATGTCAATTTTCACCTTCCCACACGGCTACCATTTCTTGCTTTCTCTGCACTCTTTAAACTAATATGTAGACCCCTGTCTGGGCAGAGTTGAGGGTGATGGAGCCCAGGCCTTCTCCATCTGTCTACAGCTGGAGCCACTTGGTCCAGAAGGCTTTGGACTAGTGCCCTGAATCACTTAAAGACATATCAGTACCTGCAGCTTTTCTGAGCTCTGCTCTTCGGTTGTAATTGCCACCTAACACATTACTTCACACAGAGCAGGGGCTGTTCTGGATCAGCGTTCTGTGCAGAGTTCACATTGAAACCCAATGGTCTGAAAAGCATAAGAAGAAAATATCAGAAGATGAAGTGGACGTGAAGGGCGGCTTCTTATGGGCACCAGAGAAACACATTTCATTGCCTGTTACAATTTTCAGCAGCAAGTAAGAAAAAATATCAATATATTTAACTTAATATTTACCTCGGACACTAGTGATGAGCGAAGTATTCCAAAATTCGATTCGGCTGCTTCGCAGAATTTTACAAAAAGGTTTGCTTTGTGACAAATTACTTTCTTTGTAGGTAGTGGGTGCAATGACGATAGCGCCGCTCCCTGTCATTGTACCCTTCAGATGCTGTGTTCATAGCTGATCGCAGCATCTGATAGAAATAATAGAGTATAAAAGTTAAAAATAATATCTGAAATAGTGTAAAAAACAAAAAAATCATACCTACCTAATCCATTTGCTCGCGATGGGCCGGCTGCAGCCTTCTTGCTTGAAGATCTGGCTCGAAATCCAGCGTGGACCGTGGTGACATCATACGTCACCATGCAAGGGATTTAGTGCAAGATCTTCAAGTAAGATGGCGGAAAATAGATTAGGTAAGTATGATTTTTATATATTTTTTTTACACTATTTCAAGTTAAATCGATTCGCTACCATGAAGCATGAGGAAATTCGGCTTCGAATCAAATTTATCCAGAAATTCGGATGGAAGTCCACTTTGTGGACTTTGGTTCGCTCAACACTAGTTGGCCCATTTCTTGCTCGGCATTAGAATAGATTAAGGGAATTGCCATATTTGTGAGTTGCTTTTTGGTGATTTTAGAAAGACGTGTGGATTGTTTCTCTATTCCGGTCTGTGGTTAGCTAAACATGAACCGTATTGTGAATCACTGTACTGTCAACTTTAAAGTTCCTTTGGTTCTCATTTGCCATGACCAGTGATTGGCTGCAGCGATGTCAAACCAGATGTTAACAGGGATGGGGTGCAGTAGGCCTGGAGGAGAAGGAGCGGGGAGCCAGCTCCGGAAAGCAGGTAAGCAATCTTCCTTCCTGTTCAAGTGGGGGGTCAGGGAGCTGCCAAACCCCCTATGATTTAGTTATGCAGATTTGTCTCATGTAACTGCATTGTTACTGTTTTGGTCCTAAAATTCAAAATTTTAAGTATTTTGTCAGAATTTTGTAAATCCACCTTTGTCTTACAGCACTGCCTGAATACTTCTGGACGTGCTCTTGATCAGATTCATGCCTCGACCGAAATCTGTTCCCAGGTCTCTTCTACATGTTACCAGTGTTGGTGCATACTGGTCGACTCACTTGGGTATGAATACATCTTTTTCCTCAACTCTACCTACAAGTGTTCGATTGGGTTGAGGTCTAGGGACTGTGGAGGCCATTCCAGCGCCTCTACTTATTTGTCATTGAACTATTTCTTCGCCAATCTCGACGTATGCTTTGGGTTGTTGTCCTGCTGAAACACTATGTCGTCCTTTTCATAGCCATAGTACTTTAGTGGATGGTGAGATATGGAGCCCGAAAGTCTAACGTTCAAAACATTGTTACCCTTTTGGTCATCAGTGTAAATATCCCCATCACAAGTCAAGTCATGCGTGGATTCAGTCATGAAAATTGTAAATGCTGTGGAGTTTCATCACATGATTCCACCACAGAATGTCTGCAGTCTATACGCCACGCGTGATCCAATCTTCACCAAAAATTTTTGCATTTTGGATGCAAATTGGCTTGAAAAATTTGCACCAATGGTAAAACTCAATATCAAGATCACGATTTCCCTTTAGTTCCTGGCCTCGCGAACATTCTACACCGTTATTACTGCTCTATCTTTTCAGCAAAATGCTTTAAAATTTTTAATGAAGTTTAAAAAATAAATAAAAAATCATCAAGAAAATAAAAAAAGAAATTCCATCGTTTTTCTAATTTTTCTTATTCAAAAGGCAACCTCCGTGGCCTGAACAGGTACAGAACAATGGCTCGGAGAGCAGCGAGTTTGACACGTTGTTTCTCGGCTCCGTCATGCATTGTGGGTCATTCTACGACCACAGCAGGTTAAAGACTACATCTCATGCCGTGAATTAAGTGCATTTATATCTTATGTATGCGCGGAGCTATCAGCACCAAAAATAGCAAGTGAACCCTTGACAAGCTATAAAACTTGTATGACCAATTTGCACATCAATGCAGTTGAAACATCCTATCTGCTTTAATGGGGCCAGAGTGTAGTGTCTGTAATATTTCCCATTGTTTTGTAAAGCCCACCCCCCCCCCCCCCCTTCACCGGCAGCAGATAGAGGAGAATGACTGACACAGGCTACAATAGAGAGAAACATTTTCAATGCAAGTGGATTTTATGTGAGGATCTTCGAGGAATTACAGCTAAATCCGGCCATGTAATTCTTGGAGGATTTTAATATTCCTGCATGATTCCTACAGAGCAATTACTCTGGGATATAAATCTTACAGCACACCTCTGCGCTTTAAGTTATCACACATCATATGCAATCTATTGAGCGCTGGGTGCTCCAGACTTTACTTTCATCCTGGCCTAGCTGTGACATATGCCCGGTTAATTGAAATATTTATACATATTATACGCCGCTTGATAGCAGGATCACGCCAGGAGCTGTAGTAGCGTGCACAATGCAGGACGCTTGCCTGCCTCCTAAGAGAAGTCAATCTTATCCCAGGCTCAAAATAGGTAGAGGAGATATGGCTGAAAATAAAAAGGTTCTAGGACGCCTGGGAAGTAGGAACATTGAGTCCCTGAGGGTCCGTACTACTAGGCCACCATATGGTGGTAGAGACAAGCACCTTTTACGGTATATGGTAAAGCTTGGAATCATACATATAGAGGTACAGTGGGTGACCTATTATTGCTGCATACAACATCTTAGGCTCTGTGTTTGCATGGTTTTATTTTTGTCCATTCTTGGACCACCTGTTGTTCTATCTGGAAGATCTGTTCCCCATACAAGAATAGTGGACGCCTCCAGCCCTTTTTCCTGAGGCTGGTTTCATATGAACCAGTTTCTAGGTTCTACTGACATAAATATCCTCCAGCTACAACTACCCATATGGTGTCATACTCCGTAATGAAATACTCATGCGATGTCACAATAATCCCCTCAACTGACTACCCATATGATGTCATACTCTTTGTAACTGACCACCCATGTGATGTCATACTCTCTGTAACTGACTACCCATGTGATGTCATACTCTCTGTAACTGACCACCCATATGATGTCATACTCTCTGTAACTGACTACCCACGTGGTGTCATACTCTCTGTAACTGACTACCCATGTGATGTCATACTCTCTGTAACTGACTACCCATGTGATGTCCTTATACTTCCTATAATAGACTGCTCATGTGATGCCATAATACTCCTCATATCTTGTCATACTCTCTATAACTGACTACCCATGTGATGTTAGAGTACTCCCCATACCTGACTCCCAATGTGATGTCATTATACTCTCTTTAGTTGACTGCTTATGTGATGTAATAATACCTATAATAGCCTGCTCATGTGATGTCATAATACTGTGTATAACTGACTGGCCATGTGATGTCTTACTCCCTATAACTGACTGCTCATGTGATGTAATAATACTAATAATAATTGACTACCCACGTGGTGTCATACTCTCTGTAACTGACCACCCATGTGATGTCATACTCTCTGTAACTGACCACCCATGTGATGTCATACTCTCTGTAACTGACTACCCATGTGATGTCATACTCTCTGTAACTGACCACCCATGTGATGTCATACTCTCTGTAACTGACTACCCATGTGATGTCATACTCTCTGCAACTGACTACCCATGTGATGTCATTATACTTCCTATAATAGACTACTCATGTGAAGCCATAATACTTCTCATAACTGACTATTCATATCTTGTCATACTTTCTATAACTGACTACCCATGTGATGTTAGAGTACTCCCCATACCTGACTCCCAATGTGATGTCATTATACCCTCTTTAGTTGACTGCTTATGTGATGTAAGGTAACTAGTGCCCAACCCATGTTTTTGCATAGTTGAAGATATTTTGCTGCACAAGTGATTTTTAGGAAATTCAACAGGAGGAAATGAAAAATTTGTGCAACTTTTTGAAACCACAGGAACAAAACATGTCTTGTCGGAGTCGAAGGGGAAGAGGAGACAGTCAGTAAATGTTCAATACACCTATTAGACAAGCAAAAACTGGAAGAAAAAAAAAGATAAAAAAACACAAAAACAAACCCATAATAAGGAAACATCCAATTTGGGCTAAAAGAATAATTAGCCAATTCTTTGACATTTGAGTCTGTGTCCCACATTTCCATCATTGTTCTTATTTTCTATGATTTTTTTTTTTGTTCCACTGACCCTTCATAGAATTTACTTTCTTTCTGGTCAAGGGCATCTATTCCATTGCAAATCATGTGCCGCCAAAACAAATATTATTTTTGAATCTTTCATTATCTTACTCACTGGAAATGGAGGAAAGCAGCATGTGTTGGTATTAGATGCTGCAGAGCCAGCTGTCGTGCCTGGCTGCACAGTGTTTCTGTGTCAGCAGTTCAAAGAACTGTAAGACTGAATGGGGAGGTAACTTGATAGGTCAGTGGGACCCCATTCCAAGTCAGAGGAACACGGCTCTCATGTGTATTTTTCTAATTTGGGGCATATTTGTTTGTTTTATTGTACCATTACTTTTGACTTGCTTTGTCATAAATATGCAGCCAACCCATAACCGCAGCACACCAGCAGATTAGACGATTGATTTTCTTTCCTTTTCAGTTGAGAGGCAGCTGTATTAAATAATGGGCACCAAGAAGAGGCTTTAAAGAGTTAAACTATCCCCGTTATGAGAATATACATCTAAATATGTATATATATATATATAAAAATCTAAAAATAATAAAAATGGAAAGAAATCTGAACTTGATTTCCAGATTGGCAAAAAATTTAGAACCATTGGAAGTTTAGAAGCAGATGGAGCAAATTGCTAATGGTGCGTCTCCGTGTTCTAAAAGATGCACGTATAGTGGTTTAGTGCTGACCCCTGCTCTATGCGGCCCCAACTGAAAATTTAAAGGGGTTATCTAAACTATAAAACATGCCCACCAATGTCCGGGCCCCTCATATAGATTATGCTTAGGGCCAATGCACACCAACGAATTTTCTTTCCGTGTCCATTCTGTTTTTTTTTGTGGACCGTATGTGGAACCATTCATTTCAATGGGTCTGCAAAAAAAAACCTGGTTACTCCATGTGCATTCCGTTTCCGTATGTCCATATAACCGTTATGCAAAAAAATAGAACATGTCATATTATTGTCCGCATTACGGACAAGGATAGTTCTATTAGGGGCCAGCTGTTCCACAAAATACGGAACGCACACGGACGTCACCAGTATTTTTTGCGGATCGCAAAATACATACAGTCGTGTGCATGAGCCCTTACCCCACTCCCTGGCACCTGTCTCGCTCCTGGTCCCCACACGGCTACCTCTGCATCTTTCCGTCACGTACATCAAAACATTCGGTGATGGAGGAAGCAGCCAATATCAGGCTGCGAGGGGGCCGAGCACTCGTCCTCGTCGCGGCCTGCTATTGGCCACCCCAGGATGTTTTGATGCTTTGGCGGCCAGAAAAGGGTAAATCTGCACCATTTCCGCCACAAAAACAGCAAGTATTACATGTGGTTTTTGGCACGGTTTCTGTTACGGTTTTTGCAGCGGATCTCTAACATTTGGATGTACCCTAAAGGTGTTGTCCAGGATTTGTGTTTTTAAATTCCCCTCCCAATCGGTACCTGTGAAGAGATCTATACTTACCAGGTCCCTGCCAACCCATTCCGGATCCGTGGCTCGAGGGCTGTCTTCACTGGTCTTCCGGTCCCTTTCTGTCAACTTCCAGACAGATGCAGTCACTTGCATCGCTGCAGCAATGACTGACCTCAGCAGTGACGTGTCCTCAGGTGGCACATAACCCAGCAATAACGTGTCGCTTGGAGACACATCATCACTGAGGCCAGTCAATGGTTGCAGTGTCGGATGTGACCCCATCCATCCATAAGCTGACAGGCGGGGAGCGGTAGTACAGTGACGACAGCCCGGGAGCATGGAGCTTGGGTGGAGCAGGTAAAGGCACTGTGCCGAGTTTTTAAGTTATTACCTAGAGCAGGGGTGGCCAACCTGCAGCTCTCCAGCTGTTGTAAAACTACAACTCCCACCATGCCCTGCTGTAGGTTGACAGCTGTAGCAGTCTGGGAATGCTGGGAATTGTAGTTTTGAAACAGCTGGAGAGCCTGGGGTTGGCCATTCCTGCCCTAGAGGATAACTAGCTGATTGTTCGGGGTTCAGCCACTGATCACGGGAAAAGGGGTCCTGTTTCCCCATTGTAATGGAGTACAGGTCATGCATGCGCAGTGCCCCACCATTTACCGGTATTCTCAATGGGACCACCAGAGATAGTTGCGTACAGTGCTCGGCTATTTCTGGCACTCAATAAAGCGGCAGTGTGCGTGCATGACCTTCGCTCCATCAGAACGGGGGAATGGGAGCCCCGCTCTCATGACCGTTGGGGTCTCAGCTTTCCTAAGCTCCTGAATGGCAAATATGACTAGTTATGGAAGCACGCATATAGCATCGCATAACTTGGCTGACAGGCTGTTCAGGAGCCTGGCTAAGCTGGGTGACCACCTACCTGGGAGGTCTAATAACAGATATACAGGGCAGATTTACTAAACCTGTAGATGGCGCAATTTTAGGTTGATTAGATCTGCACTAGACTCAAGCTGGGTGATAAACCTGGTGCGGGGACAGACACATTTGTCTAACTCTATACCATCTACTGGTTGGCTTAGTTTTTCAAACTGTAAGCCATAATTGTAGTACAACTTTGGCACAAAATGTTGCATATTAGACCGTGTCCCTTTCATGTGAAGCCACGCCCAATTCCTGGAAAGCCACACCCGACTGTCAGACTAGGCACGGGTAATTTCTCTTAACCTAGATGCGCCACATTCTGATGTAATTTAAAGTCAAAATCTAGGTGCTCTCCCCCTAGTAAATGGAGGCCCTTCATTATTTTTGTATATTTTTCCAAGCACAAAAATTAGCAGGACTTTTTGGCTGGAGGGGAACGTCTCTATTATGTGGGACAATATATGAGAAATTGATTGCAAGCCTATAAGGTTTTGTCTTAGAAGATCCACCCATGTGCGACGTATAACTTGTCACCTTTTCCCCAGCACAAGGTGCTCCATCATTAAGGTGCCCGGCCAAAAAACCCAGGAGGCTGGAAGCGATGGAGACATCGCAGCGAGGAGATCAGCATTATTAGCACAGGAAAGACTGCTAACGTAGCACCTAAGAAGCAGACGAGCGCCCTCCCTCCTCCTTTAAATAGAGTCCTCCGAGGTTGCTCCGGCCAGGCACCCTTCATTAGTGGTCACCCCCCGGCCCACACCGTGGGCATCATTAACGGGCCCTGCGACAACTGACAAAGAGGAAGCTATTCTTCATCCTCCTATCTGACTACAGCACCTTCCATTGGACGCCGGCTCTGGAATACTAGGAGGCTACTAATTCCTGAATGTGAGATTTCTTACAATGCCGCTTATTATAGCAGCCGTTCTTAAAATACCACAAAAGAGGGGGGAAAAATGTGGTGAATCAGGATTTACTAAAGAAAATAAAGAGTAATTCTTCTAATCTAGGCTGCCCTCTATTGAGGAGAGAGGGTCGGAACATTTCCTACAGAGCAGCCACTGGAATTCATCAGCGAAGAGAAGAAATAATGATGATGAAGGAACGACGTGTTATAATCGTCTTTGTACGGCTGGGTTCACACGTAGTATTTTCTGGCGTTTTTGAAGACTTGCAGTTTTTACTGTGTTTTGGTGCCTTTTATTTTATTTAATGCCTCCAGGTTTTAGCTGTAAGTCTATGGGAATTATAAAAAGCAGTGCAAACGTTTTTTTTTAAGTGACATTTTCTTCCCTTTCATTGCATTTTTTGGGCCCGTGGCATTTTTTAAAATCACATCATGAAGTTTTATATTCCTAATTTCTCTTTTTGAGCTATCAATTCTTTTTTTTTTTGCCCCTGCTTGAAATAACAGGTGTCAGGCCTCGTTCACATTTCCGTGTCCGCTGCACCTCCGTTAAAAAACTCAGTCCGTGGTACATCGGTGAAACATCCGTGTTTAGTCCGAGTCCGTTTTTTACCCTCCGTGTGTCATATTCCACAGATGCTGCTCAGCTGAAAATTTATTTCTGGAGCATCTCCTATTAGGGATCAGTGAAGAATGGACACAACACGGATGCCATCCGTGTTGTGTCCGTAAGTTTCACGGACTCATAGACTTCAATGGGCATGTTTGGCTCCGCATCACGGACCAATGTCGTGCATGTCTCCGTGAGTTTTTCAGTGACTCACAGTTAGTAAGAAAAATACTGATGTGTGAATAAACACATTGAACTAAATGGGTATATGTGCTGTCCGTGGAAACTGTGGAGAATACGTCAGTGAAAAACGGAAATGTGAATGAGGCCTCAAGGTGTGCTGAATTTTGCAATCGCATGGCTTGCAAAAACAAAAAGCAATAAAAATGCATGCTGAAAAACACACTATGTGTACAAAAGCTATACAAATGTCCAAAACATCGCCATAAAAGTGCACGTAACATGAAAAAAGGCATACATTTTTCTGGAGGTTTTTACCTGAAAAAAATCGCCAAACCAAATCTGTGTGTGAAAGCAGGCTTACAGGCGGGGTTGTATACTGGTTTCATGTCTATACACATCAGTACGGATCCGTGTGTATCACATCCTTATAGATAAGAAGCGTATAGACGTACACTGACCCCCTCCCCCAGTGCCCTATGTCCAGAAGCACTGCACATGTATAAGGAACCCCCCCACCTTACTCATTCATCATTAGTGTCACCTTGGTGTATAATTCAGTGTTGTCACACATAGCAAAAGTGATGCAGCAGAGTGGAGTTTGCTATCTGACAATGATCACTCGTTTTTACATGGGACTGCAAAGCTACACGACCGCAGAGCTATGCACAAGAAATACAGCAAATAAAGCTCTGCTACATCTCATGCATGCACTACACTGTGTGAATCAGAAAACGTCTACTACATCGGTAACCCTTTCCAGGCCACCTGCCTTAAAAAAATAAAAATAAATCAGAGGTGGTAGTAAAAATGTGCACTTGCACTTGCAAATATGGCCGCCTGACGGTGGAGTTCTACTTTATTACATAGTGTGCAGGAACACTGGAGTCCCTGCGTCTCTGAGCAGCTGGCATTCAGAGTGCTGCCATATGGTGCTCCTGTGCAGCACCACGTTACAGGGGAATTATCAGTGCTTCTAGAGTAGAAGACTCCCATAAGGGCACTGGCACACTACGTTTTTTGTGTGTGTTTAACAAAAAAAAAAAAGGATTCAATAACGGAAACTAGTGTTTTTTTCAGTTTTTCTTGGATTTTTGTGGCTTTTTATAGCAAATTCTGCTTTAGCACAGGCCTATTTACGGATTTTTTTTTTTGCAACCCGTGCAATTTTCATGTCACTATCTCTGTAGATCAGCATGAAAAATATACTTTCTGTCCTTTTATGATTCACTCCTGACTTTGGCTTCCAAAACTGCATCCAGAAACCTGACCGTGTGCTATACCCTTAGGCCACCTGCACACGAGTGCCGGTGAAAGCACATAAAATATACGTGAATTTCCGTGCGGATTTATGTGCTTTTCTACATTGAAATTCGCAATGTCTTACAGTGGTCGGATTTGATGCGGTTTTGCCACAGATCTCACCCTTCACTGAAAAGGCTGACATCCGCAGCTAAACCCGCAGACATAATTGACATACAGTAAATTTGGAAATCCGCAGGTCTATTTTCAAAAATCCGCAAAGTGTACATGAGAGTTGTGCAATCTCATACACTTTGCTGGGACTGTAATATGCTGCGGATTTTACACGTGCAAATCCGTGCGGAAAAAACGCATGTTTTCTGCAACGTGTACAGGTAGCCTAAAAGTGAATACTAAAGGGGGCACAGAGCAAGGACAGAAATGGCGCCACTTCTCCTCCCAAAACCGAGCCCATTTTATTTCTAATCCTGTATACTTTCACACTTGCGTTGTGAGGATCTGTATGTAAAAACATACAGCATTTGTAGACGGATGCGGATCGGTCTCACAAATGCATTGCAATAATGGATCCGTCTTTCTGGTTGTCATCCGTAAAAACTGATCCGTTATTTACTTTTCCACATTTTTAAAGGTCTGTGCATGCGCAGACCGGAAGAACGGTTCCGTCAATGCGGTATTTTTTTTAAATTTAAATGTAAATTAATGCCAGATCTGGCATTCCGGCAAGTGTTCCGGAATTTTGGACTGAGATAATATCGCAGCATGCTGCGGTATTTTCTCCGTCCAAAAAACGTGCAGTGACTGAACTGAAGACATCCTGATGCATACTGAACGTATTTCTCTCCATAAAACTGATCAGTTCTTTTCCGGTATTGAACCCCTAGGACGGAACTCAATACCGGAAAAGAATAACGCTAGTGTGAAAGTACCCTGAGTCCTTCAAGGGTATGTTCACATTCTGCATATTTGTTGCAAAATGTTCTGCGACCTTTCCATTCGTCTGAACAGGATTCCAGAAATTCATGCACATGCTGCAGTGTGTGAACATCCACTAAGGCGCTGCCTGTGCTCTATCAGTTTAGGCTACTTTCATACTTGCGTTGTTGTTTTTCGGTATTGAGATCGGCAGAGCATCTCAATATCGGAAAAGAACGTTTGCGTTTAGTCCCCATGCATTCTGAATGGAAAGAGATCTGTTCAGGATGCCTCAGGATGTCTTCCATTCTGGCAGCATTCTGTCTTCCATAAAAATAGGGAAAAAAAACGGATCCGGCACTGAAAACAATGCATTTCAATTGTGACAGGTCCGTCACCCATTGACTTTGAATGTATTTAGTGATGGATCAATTATTTTCCGTTTTGATTTCACGCAACCGCATCTTAATGGAACAGATGCATCCTGATGTGAAAAATCAAAACGGATCCATTTAATTCCGGTATTGAGATCCTCTGCCGGATCTCAATACAGGAATTACCAACGCAAGTGTGAAAGTATCCTTAGCTATATAGAAGAAATCAACGCTTATCAATGCAAACAAAGCAAATACAAAGTCACATCCGACTCTTCGGTGTCACCTTGCAACGTAAACAAAGCACCAAACAAGCACGACGTAACACCCGAATGATCTGTATTTATACAACTTTTTTATTCTTATGATTCAGATAACCGTTACTGGATAGGAATATATTTTTGCTGGCAAGAAAACACAGAAAATGATGAAGGAAGTCAGAAAAAAAAAAATTGTCACCGGCATCCTTTGAACATCTACTCCAGGATCTAAACGATAGCAAAAAAAAATAAAAAATAAAGATACATAAACAAAACCACAATAGACATTTCCTTAAAGAAAAGCAGAACCAAAAGAAGGCTGAAAAAAACTGCTATTTTAGTGCGTGGCAGTGACATACATCAAAGGATTAGGTGGGAAAGCTGGGCACCGATGTTGGCAGAGGGACAGGATCTCCGTTTGGATGAATACAAGGCTGGGCAGGAATAGGGAGGTGTATGTGTGTGTGTGTGCGCATATTATTTTGCTGTGAGTGGCACGCAAGGGCTAGGACTCTGCCTGCTGTCCCCTCTAGAAGCCAGATGCTTCCTTGCCGGGGCAGTTGAACCTCGGATTTGCCACGCCACTCCCCTCTCTTTTTGCTTGCTTTAATGGGCATTAAAAATAGAACAAAACAGAACTGGAGATGAAAAAGGGGAATACAAGCCCAACAGGCCGGGTCTGCTGTACGCATTCTGCTGTAAAATGTTAAAACAAGACAAAGCACACAAGCTGCGTCCCCCAGGACACATCCAGCCTTTTTAATATAGTAGTGCCACCACACATCTCACATCGGATGTTGTATTATATTTATATGCCACTCAAATATTTACAATTTTCCTGAATTCGCCTGCACCAGAGAGAGAGAGCTTACACAGCGCTGTGCCGGGGTTATATGCTTTGGCTGCTGTACAGCTCTAGGTGAAGGCACTAAAAACACGTTCACATTTCGCTCACATGCTTCTCGTGTGCCAAAAGCCAGAGTTTCACATTGTTTCCTTTGCCGCCGCTGTAGTTGCCAATTTTTCCGTCGCTGCAGATCACCTGGTGGCACGGTATGATAAGTGGCACCTGGAAGAGAAAATAGAGATATACATGTAGCAATTATTCGGCTTATTAAATGGGCGCTGCGGCGAAGATTACATAACTGGCGAGCACTAGCCGCGTGGTACCTGGTGCTAAGGTGAGGAGGCACAGCATAACGCAGACAGGGAGCGTCAAGAGAAGGAAAGCACTAAAGGAGTCGTCCCACGAAAAATATTCTACATTTTTCAGCTGGATCTGAATACTTTTGTAAGTGTATTTGGTTAAAAATTTTGTAAAATCACCAAGCTATTCAAATAACTGTATCTGTATAGCGCCACCTGCTGTTTGCTCTTTTTCAAAATTCTTTGTCCGGCTCACTGAGAAGGAAGCACATGCTCAGTTCCATCCTTCAACAGAAAGGACACACCTCTTGAGAAGGGAAACGTACCCTGCGCTGCCAAACTGAAATAAATCTAGCAGAGCAATTGGAGCAATGAATGGGGAGATTTTCGTGTTTTACATTATAGGGGATAACCCCTTTAAGGGTAATGTCAGGTAACCTAGCCTCCTTCTGATACATAAGAAGCAATATGCAGTAAAATATGGTCTGAATTATAGGCTATGGAAGATTTCATGGCAATTTTTTTAATGATTGGTTTTTACTCATTTTGGTAAAAAAAATGATGTTTTACTAGTGGTCTTTTTTAAACATTTTCAGCTACTTTTGACACGCAGGGGCTAAAAATCAGTCTGTTTGCACAGTATCACTTCCCAGTCCTATCAGCTGACGGTTTATGTGAAGGTTTATCTCTGATCTCCTGACCTCATAAACACTAATATAAGCCATGAGTTTAGTAATAATGAGGGTTTATGAGGTCAGATCAGAGGTAAGGCTTCACATGAGCCGTCATTAGAGGTGAGCTATGTTTTAAAAAAATTAGATTGAGCAAATTCTTTCTGAATTAATTTGTCACGAATCGCTATAAATCAGGTATAAGTAGGCCACTCTGCCTTAGGGTGCGGCCACATGGAGCGGCTGCGCTGTGGACGGGTTGCGGCCGTGCTGCGGTGAAGAACCGTGCGACCAATTAGCAGCTGCCTTTCATTTAATAATGAAAACCGCACTGTACAGTCCTTCTTCATTGCTAATGGCCGTGCGGCACCTTTAATCAGGGGCTGTTGGAATGGGGTTTGGCTGGTTAGGTGGGGGCACAATATGCTGGCATACCGACTTCTCCAACCCCAGCGCTCCCCTGTCCTACAGGTGGGAGCCCTTCTTCTGCCATCTGCTTTTCTTCT
Organism: Bufotes viridis; assembly: GCA_033119425.1. NCBI lineage: Eukaryota > Metazoa > Chordata > Amphibia > Anura > Bufonidae > Bufotes > Bufotes viridis. The sequence goes on along the minus strand of CM065594.1, from coordinate 31,915,361 downwards.
TTTTCCACATCATCTAATATCGATGAGAATATGTCATCAGGAACATCCAGCTGCTCCTCGCTCTGCATCTTGCTGACTTTTCTAGGACATGGAGACCAAGAAGGATGATTTGGAAGAAGTAAAGCCAGCAAAAGATGAGGCTGGTCATCATTAAAACCTAGCCCCCCTAGGTAGTGCAGACTGGATGGTATTGGTTGGCACGCTGGCAGTGGAATAATAGTCTTCCATCTTATTAGTATTGAATTATATATTTTAGTTTACTGATGATGTAGGAATAATAAATGTAGGAATAAAATACAGTAAAACTGACGCAGAATAACTCTCCCGGCACTCTCCCTCTCCAATATTCTTCTATTAATCATTTTCAGCAACACTGTCCCTAGCACATGAGCGCTTGCCACATCTCTCCCTCTGCTCAGCTCATAAGACAATGGCGGAGACCGCGCAGAATGAGGGCTTTATAGGGCTGTGACAACACAGGGGATGGCTATCTGCGGACTGGCTGGTTGCACAGCATTACGGGTGATCTCGCATTCCCGGGCTTGTCTCCTCTACACTTGGTTTTGTTTTGTAACACGTGCAGCGGCTATTTTAGGACAACCTGATTTGTTACCAGGAACTGAGAGAAAATTTAGATTGGCTTAAAATCGAAATTTTCGTAGACGTCAACTTCAAATGCCATGAGTTGAGAGGACTGAGAAGTGATACTCTGCAAACAGACTGATTTTTAACCCCTGCCTCTAAAAAATGGCTGACATTTTTTAATAAAGGTGTCCATAGCCCTAGACCCATATCACACTCAGCCATGGCAAGGATTCCAATCATCCAGCACCTAACGCCAGTCCTTTTCTTTATTATTCACCATTTATGCTCTTGCAGGAATTCTAGATTATTGGTTGCCGGACAACTGGATGGCTTCCTGCAACAGTTCAGTTCTATTTTATTCAAGATGACTTTGTTGGATCTCCATACCTGTTTTAGTAAATAACTGTGTTCACTTATGGAAAATACAGGAATTTTGGGACATAGAGTTCAAAAACTGCCACTTTGTATTCTTGGGAACTTTTGTTATTTGGGGATATACTAATAAGTAAAAAAAAACAAAAACAAAAAAACACAAAGACCTTTTAATTTTCTCAAATTTCCCACAAAATACCAACTGTTTATAACAAAGAGGCCCGGCTGGGCAGTCACAATATTGTAACTAGACGTCTCCTCTTAATGATGCTTATTTGCATACTGATATGTTGCACATGTTGTACCGCGGCTGACACGTAATTTGGGCACTGTGGGTGGCATGTGTACAAGTATTTCCCTTTAACCCTTTCCAACACCAGGTTGAGGGCTGAATACAGCTTCCACATATTGTCGTACAGGTACAGTTGTACCATGTGATGGGAGAGTAGCCCGAGTCCTCTGAAAGGACCTTTTAATCCTTAAAGGGTATGTCCACCTTTGCAGTCAAATTTTTTTTACATTACATTGCTTCAAATCTAAAAAGAAAGAATTGTGCAAATTCGCAATAGGTCTTAATGAAAAATGTCCTATTGTTTTGTTTCAAGTTTATGCGTCTCCATGGTAACAGACTACAAACAAACTCCAGGCAGTGAAATCAGGGATTCTTGCAGTCTTTGCTTGCAGTCGGCTTCCCTCTGTTTGACCCATACTTTGTGCTGACATAGATTAGGTGGGATAACCAAAAGTAGAGGACAGACAGAAGGGAATACGAATGCACGATCAGACTACAAAGAGACTGTTTGTTGTCTGTTACCATGGAGACATGTATACTGCATAGGAGCTATAGAGACAAAACTATAGTCATTTTTTATGCAAATAAATTGCCTCATATTTCATTATAAAAGTGTCCAGTTGTACATAGTCTTTAAAGCCAAAATTGTTTTCTTCCAGAAACAGTGCCACAATTTCCGATAGGCTGCTGGTGGTATTGCAGCTCAGCTCCATTTAAAGGGGTTTTCCAGGAATTTGGAAATGGTATGTCATCAAAATCAGATGGGTGGGGGATCTAACACCAGACAGCCTCACCCATCAGCTGGTTTGGGCAGAAGCTGTGCTGGAAACTAGCGGAACCCTGTCCATAGTGTGGGTTCCCGTGCCGCGTCCTGCAGCTCAGTCCCCACAACTGCTCTGTCCACTGTATAGTTTCCTGCATTGGTGGATGCCTGAAAAAGCTGATCTGTGTCAGGTGCCGGACCCCCGCCCATCTGATATTGATGACCTCTCCTGAGCATAGGCCATTAATATCTAACTACTAGAAAACCTCTTTAAAGGGGTTCTCCGGGTTTTAACTTCTTCCAAAACCAGCGCCACTCTTGTCTGCAGGCAGTTTCTGGTATTGCAGCTAAGTCCCATTCACTTAAAGAGGTTTGCTGGGCTTTTAATATTGTAGACCTATCCTCAGGATAGGTCATCAATATCAGATCAGTGACACCCGGCACTCCCGCCGATCAGCTGTATGAGGAGAAGGCACAACATGCCATCTCTCTTTTCTCTTCCTGCCCGTTGCTGCTTTGTCTATAGCGAGCAGGAAGCTCGCCTTCCCTTCATAAAGCTGATCGGGGGACTCCCGGGTGTCGGACCCCCACCGATCTGATATTGATGACCTATCCTGAGGATAGGTCTACAATATTAAAAGCCCAGCGAACCTCTTTAAGTGAATGGGACTTAGCTGCAATACCAGAAACTGCCTGCAGACAAGAGTGGCGCTGGTTTTGGAAGAAAGCAGCCACATTTTTCCAAATCTCATCCGATGGGGTAGGGTGGGGGGGTCACAAATTTTCATTTCGCCTCAGACAACAGAGGTGTCACTATTACGGTAATACAGGGGCCCCTATGTAAGGAGGGGGTGTTCTTACTTATGGAAATATGCTAGGACTTTTCTATAACAGATGATATCACTCGACGCAACATCGAATACGTGTTCTAGTAATCTATCCCATAATGTTGTATAGTAATTCCAGGTGCGGGGGGGGGGACTCACGTGAACTCCCAGAACGGGCGCGCCGCCGCATCACACAACTTAATTAACCCCTTGATTAAGAATGTATTGTGCATCCCCAAACGCCGCCACCGAACAAGATGCTAACATCATAAATCAAATATAGCAATGGTGGCAGCCTCGTCCCGAAGGGAATCAGCCGCAAGTCACACAGGACATCATAATGCATCGCTGTGATGATAGCAGATGATTTTATATGTGCGCGCCGGCTTCGTCTGCTAAAAAAAGAAAACAGTCGTCTATTTGTAAGAACCCGCATATACACCGTAAACTGTCCGCGTCGCTGCGCATAACGTGCCCCCATTATGTCTGCTGGATGACAAGAAGCAGCCCTTTCTGTTTGACCCTTTCATTAGTGACCATTTGCTGTTTTATATTGTATTTTATTCTATTTTATGTTTCTTTGCTATTTGCATTGATAACAGATTTATGATATAATAAACATAACACCTTTATTCAAGGGCACAGGACTCATACTGCTGGGGGGGTCTAAAGTGCCTTTTGACCCTTACTTAAAAAGGAGTTGTCCCCTCTCCAGACATCCCCCATGTAATACCAATTCTGGAACATCTCTATGATGTGCCATTCCTTTATTATTCCTACTAGAAACTGCAAATGGATTTCTAACAGTTTGCAATGAAGGTCCAGATGGGTGTTACCAATTGTGGTGTGTCCCTGCACAGTCTGACACAATTCAATCAGTGCTGCCAGAGTCAGACTATGCAGGAACACACTCAACTGGTAACACCCAGCTGGACCTTTATTGAAAACTGCTAGTACAGTCATAGCTTCTAGCAGGAATAATATAGGAATGGCACAACATAGAGTTATAAGAATAGAAGCTCCAGGGTTGTTGCACATTACAAAAAATGATTGAAGGGCAGAGAAAAGATGTCATCACTTTCTATCTAGAGGGGAGCAGAGACGGCGACAGGAGCTGTGGCGCTGGAATGGCAGGGCTTTGGAAAGGCGAGTGTTCTTTTTTGTTATTTCTACACCATTTCCAGACATTCCGTCAATTCTTTCAGCCCCACTGGATGCGCGCTTTTTTTTTCCAGTGGAGTCCTTGTCGCTGAATGGCATTTTTTCCGTCTGCACTTTTTGGTGAGGTTTTTTGCTTAAAAAAAGCCAGCTTCAGATGTTGGCTGAAAGTTTATGGGATTTATAAAATGCAGACACACAGGCGTTTTTATGGCTAGAGGGCTTTTTTTTTCTCTAATTGCTGAAGTTTCTGCAGTATCTTTTCATAGCAAAAAAATATATAAAACATTTAGATTGCCTGAAAAAAGCCATAACATGCAGCATAGAAAAAAAACATGGTATTTTGGAGTGGTCAAAAAACGTTTAGTTTTTGTCACATAACTTTAGTACTTTTTTGGGGATTTGCAAAAACAACACCATAAACACATACATTTTTTTAAAAGCTTTTTTTTTTTTTTTTTACCACAAATCCACAAGTCCAGAACAAAAAGCAGATTTAGGCCTAATTCACACGTCCGTTGTGTTTATGGATCCGCAAATTGCGGATCCATAAACACACCCGGCCGGCAGCCCCATAGAAATGTCTATTCTTGTCCGCAATTGCGGACAAGAATAGGACATGCTCTACTTTTTTGCGGAGCTGCGGCCGTAAGATCGGCGGCGCGCTCCGCAAAAACTGATGCGGAGAGCACAGTGTGTGCTCTCCGCATCGTTCCGTGCCCCATTCACAGTCAATGGGTCCGCATGTATTCCGCAGAATTGCGGAATACATGCGGACGACATTGCGGACGTGTGAATAGGGCCTTAGGCCCCATTCAGACGACCATATGGCCACCACACCCGTGTTGCAGACCCACTGTTTACTACCAACCATGTGAACTCCGCATCGCCGTACAGGCCCTCTGACTTTAAATGGGTCTGCGATCCGCAACACACAGCAAAAGATAGGACATGTTCGGCCTTTTGCGGTGAGGAGGCATGGACCTGGAAGCCCACGGAAGGACTTTTGATCCATGCTTCCGCTCCTCAAAGGAGAGAACATGTCCTATCTTTTGCTATATGCTGCAGATCGCGGACCCGCACCGCAGCGCGGAGTTCACACGGCCGCTGCACATGCTTCGAGACCCACTGTTTGGCTCTACAACTCGAGCACAGCGGCCATCTGGTCGTCTGAATGGGGCCTTAGTGTGATTATTGCTGCAGATTTGTCATAGGTTTCATAACTTATGGTCCGTGGTGGCAATTCTGCGTTAACCCCAACCCGAACTTAGCTCATCCCTAACCCTGTGTATTGGAAAGGGTGAAATCCACAGTGAAAATCTGCAACATAAATTGACAGATTTATAATCCGCAGCGCAGTCAACAGAAGATTTTTTTTTATGGACTGCACATGGATGATGTCGGTGTCCTGACAGTTTTTCTCGTGGACCAACACATTTCGTGTGCCAAAACATCAGACCAAAGTAGTCCATGCCACGATTTTCTCTGCATGCACTGATGGGCCATGCCTAAAATCCGACTGCTAAATATAAAGTACGAACAGCCGACGCCTCTGGATGAACCGCCAGCACAGGAGGGAAGAAGACCTCAGTGTTCGGTCCGTGTGCGGTCTTGTACTGCATTTGGACAGCTCCAGACGTGAACATCTCTCTTTTGAAGGAGCCGCAATGTTCTCATTCAGGGCTCGTTCACAAGAACGTTTTTTGCGTTCCGTATACTGTCCGTATATGAAACCATTCATTTGTATAGGTCCGCAAAAAAACGGAATGTACTCCGTATGCATTCCGTTTCGCTTCATTTTGAGTCATGTCCTATTATTGCGGGCAAATCACGTTCCGTGGCTCTATTCAAGTCAATGGGGCTGTAAAAAAAACGGAATGCATACAGAATGCATCCGTATGTCTTCCGTATTCGTTCCGTTTTTGCAGAAGCATCTATTGAAAATTTTATGGCCAGCCCAATTTTTCAATGTACTTACTGTTAAAACAGTATTATATGCTTCCGTTTCAGTTTGCGATCTGCAAAAAACGGATCACAAATGGAAACCATACGGAAACAGAATGGAAACACTACTGACACCAAAAACGGATCTTTTAAAAACGGGCCGCAAAACCATAGGGTCATGTGAATGAGCCCCCACTGACAGCAAAACCACATTTTGCAAAGCTGTGTAACCTGATTATACAATAAAGATGCTTGATTTATAAAAAACTGTACAAAAAAATTAAATAAAAAATCATAAAAAACATACATAATAAAAGACAGATCAAATTGTAAGAGTTTGTGCTGGAAGCAGAAGAGCGAGAAGAATATCTAAAATCAACTGACACCTTCGTTCACACTTGTAACCAACGATTTTCACCTAAATCACCGTTTTGTCCTCCCCTCCCCTAAATGACACCATCTGGTGCCGGACCTCCTATGGAATATAACAAAGAATTTAGTGCCGCACCTACGATTCCCTTGTAAAACCTGCAAATTATGGCCACCTGTTCATTATTACTGGGAAAGTAGGTAAGCACTTGCAGGAAATTTCTTTATGACATAGTTCACGAGACAGAAATGAGGTGGACAAGAACAGAAAAGGAGGAGAAAATGACAAAAGGAACTACAAAAACATAAAAAATAGGTTAAATTTATGCGTCTACAGATTACATAAAATTATGCAAATATTAAATTGGTGATTGACCATGGTAGAGAATTAAAAGCAACGTAGGTTACCTACAAATAGGATGATGGAGGGGACCATTGAGTCCTTTTTATTTCTGCTCCGAAGTATCCTCAGGAGAGGTCATCATTATCAGATTGGCGGCGGTCCGAGATCCAGCACCTTGTCCATCAACTGGTGAGCACTGAGGGTTCCTGACAGCTTTCCAAGCACAGCGCCGTACATTGTATAGTGGCAGTGCTTGGTATTGCAGCTCGGCCCTATTGACCTGAATGTGGCTAAGCTGCAAGTAGACCTCATGACCGATGACATCACATGACCTAGGAAAAGGCCGCGGTGCTCACAGAGAGCCCAGACTGTTCTTACAGGTGATCGGTATCGATCTCAAGTGTCCGATCCCCGCAGATCTGATATTGATGACCTACTGTATCCTGTAGCACCAGATGTCCTGCCAGTCAACAGGTAGGTGTGCGCTTCTTCACCTATGGGGACAGCCCCTCACAGGTGAAGAGCTCCTGCTAATGAGAGGAATCAATTCATTAGAATTGATTCACTCATCTCGAAGATAGAGATATGATAAACAGATATAGATAGATAGATAGATAGATAGATAGATAGATAGATAGATATGAGATAGAAATGATTAGATAGATAGATAGATAGATAGATAGATGATAGATAGATAGATAGATATGAGATAGAAATGATAGATAGATAGATAGATAGAATAAACAGATATAGATAAATAGATAGATAGATATGAGATAGAAATGATAAATAGATATAGATAGATAGATAGATAGATAGATAGATAGATATGAGATAGAAATGATAAATAGATATAGATAGATACTATAGACGGATCATACATTGTAATCAATTATTTATTACACTACATTAAACTACATGGTTATAATATTGTATCACACATTAATCTATGTGTTTAGATTTGACCTAAGATTAGATAATACGTCATTAAATCCGGCTTTACAGATGAACCTTTATCCGTTTAGCGCTTTCTGTATTTGCGTTGCTAATATCTGAAGTTAATGTGAATCATTTGGCAGCTTGTGGTATAAAGGGTCCTTCTGTTTTATGGCAGGACCTGCCTTCACAAAGGACACAGAACACAAGTATTTGGTTTCCAGAGGAAAGTATTCTGCACTCACTCATGATAACGATACAATGGGCTGACATCAATGATTGATGAGCTTGATATGAGTAAGGTCCAAAATATGTTATATGATGGGGAGGGGGACGTAGGCCGCCTCTCGCTCTCAGTAGACAAGAAGCACTTAAACTGCATCTGTAAAAATGTGTACAAAAAAGTGTCCCTATCCTTCACTGCAGATATGCAGATAGACACTAGGCGCAAGGACGCGACCACAGTATGGATACAACAATGTCTTTATTGTGTAGACGACGCGTTTCGGGGCACCAAAGACCCCTTTATCAAGTCTGTATCCTTGGCACCGCACATGACACGTGCAGCGGGCTGAGAAGCGCTGCACGCTGACCAGATCTCCCTGTCATCCGGATCCCTTCAGCCAGGATCACCACAATATCTACAGGAGACATCTCTACAAAGTGCACGATATTAAGGATACAGACTTGATAAAGGGGTCTTTGGTGCCCCGAAACGCGTCGTCTACACAATAAAGACATTGTTGTATCCATACTGTGGTCGCGTCCTTGCGCCTAGTGTCTATCTGCTCATCACACAATCAACAAGTGGTAGACGAGCTGTTCCCTTACACTTTACAATATACCAAAGTGGCGGACTGGCCCACGCCCATGGTTATTCAGGACACGTTACGGCAGCATCGATTATTGTGACCATAAACCTCCTACCGGTGACCCTTCACAAAAGTGGACCGTTTTGAGCGGAAATCTACCAGGTGAGTAAAACTAACTCAACCTGGATAGATAAGACGAATAAATATATTTTCTTCATCACTACCTATGAGCGCCTTTCTGTTCTTCTATTTGGCCATCCAACTCACTGCAGATATGGCAGCGTATAAAATATATGGTGAAAGCACATGTTAATACATTATAATGGCCTGCTATTTACCCTTATGGATGTGTAGGACTCCTTCATGTCCCTCGTCTCGCCGAGCAATCCCATCTTGGGATTGCTGAAGGCATCTGTGTTGGTCCAATGTTCATATGTGTCCGCATTGCTGAGAAAAATTATGTTTTAATATATGCATATGAACAGGCTATGGGGGGGCAATTGCCAAGGGCCCCGATCCTCCCTGCTTTAGTCTCGGCAGTTCTCTCGGCAGAGTCCCTGGTCTGACTCCATGTATGGATGTGTCTATGTATGGAGTCAGTGTTATGAACATGAAATAGGTATTCCTAAGCATGGTCAATATGCTTGGGGACACCATGTGTATAGAAGTCTAATTAAGACTTTATTTTTGAAATGTTTCTGTGGGGATTCGACCTCACAACCATCTACATTAAAGGCAAGAACCTTAACCACTGGGCTATAGAGCCTAAAATCCTCATAGAGGTTTCTCTTGTATGATACAAGATAAACAAGAGAAACTTCTTTGAAGTTTTTCAACACTGACTTATCATTGAGCTCTATAGCCCAGTGGTTAAGGTTCTTGTCTTTAATGTAGAAAGTTGTGAGTTCAAATCCCCACAGAACCATTTTAAAAATAGGGGCTAAATAAAACTTAAATAGACAGGTTGTCCCCAACAGTGAAAAGTTTGATTTTATCTAGAAAAAAAATGGAGCAAAATGTAAAATATGATCGAATAACACCTGCATTAACCCACATCAACCTTTTTAACTTGTGTAACCAGTTAAATTTTGTTGGGAAAGGTGGCAACCGTAACAGCACCCGCGCTCACGATGTCTATAGGCCCACTCACTACAGCAAGCTAAGCCTCATCAGGACTCAATTTTTTTCTTTTTGCGATATTCTGACCCTCATAACCTTTTTATAGTTTTGTCTACGGAGATGTGTGGGGGCTCATTTTTTTGTGGGATGACGTTTTTGACAATACCATTTTGGGGTGTGTATGACGATCAATTTGTATTCAATTTTCTTGGGAGATAAAGTGATGAAAAAAACGTGAATCGGCCTTTAAAATTTTTTTTTATGTTACACCTTTCACCATATGGGCTCACTTTTTAAAATATTTTAATAGTATGGGTGTTTTCACATGCAGCCATTCACATAATGCTATGTTTTTTTGTTTCTTTTTATTTTTAGGAATGGGGGTGATTTGAATTTTTACAATTTTTTATATTTTCAAAACTTTTTTAACATTTTTATTTTACTTTTTGTTAAGTCCCCCAATTGGACTAGAACTTACAATCATCAGAGGTAAATTGTTCCATTATGGTCCATTCACATGTCCACAAGTGTTTTGCGGTCCATAAATTGCGGATCCGCAAAACACGGATACCCGGCCATGCGCGTTCTGCAATTTGCGCACCGCACATGGCCGGCACTTTAATAGAAATACCTTTTCTTGTCCGTGTCTGCTGACAAGAATAGGACATGTTCTATTTTTTTGCGGAACTGATCTGGATCCATTTTGCGGACGTGTGAATGGACCCTAATTCTGTATATAAATCACTGTATCACAATTCAGTGCTGCCATCCAGTGGCCTGAACTGGGATATACTAACACCGAGCCTGGAAGCCTAGTACAGGCTGCGGCTTATTTCTAGAACAGGATGCTTTCCCCAATCTCCCTGAAGAGGAATCCCATGCTTCCGGTTTTTAAAACGCTCAGATGCCATGAGTGAGGGGAACTCATTGCTGTGAGGGGAGGGGGCATGTGGCATATTCTAGGGCCATGAGGGTGAAGAACTGTGTGAGGAGCTTTATGGGGTGTAAATCTGTGAGGGAGGGCCAGAATCGACAGAATGTAACTGTGCTGTTAGTACATTATTACAAGATTTGAGGCCTCACTTTTGATTTTGCCCAAGGCCACATTTTGTCTAAAACCAGCCCTGCATATGAGCCTCAAGGAGCAATGGGGGCGTTGCCATTACACTTAGAGGCTCTGCTCTCTCTGCAACTACCGAGTCCTCTGCACTTTGATCGAGAGGACCAGGCAGTGAAAACATCAACATACCTGGACCTGTCAGTCAGAGTGCACAGGATGCGGTAGTTGCAGAGTGAGCGGAGCCTCTAGGTGTAACAGCAACGCCCCCGTTGCTCCTAGAGGCTCATTTGCATATAATAAAACTTCATTTTTCTCAGCAATGTGGGCACATATGAACATGGGACCAACACTGATGCCTTCAGCTGCCAAGTGCACATGTAACAGGTCAGCCAGGGTCATAGGGACAAATCTGCTGACAGATGCCCTTTAAAGATTAAATCCAGTTATTGCAAATGTAAAATCTACGATCCTTGTAATCTATCTTTATTAGATATCCTGTTTCATCCTGCCAGCTTCCTGCTGTTGACAGATCTTATTATAGCTAGCTTGTCAATAAACATTTAAAGGGGGTTTCCAGTGAAATATTTTTTTTAAGGGTCAGAAATGGATAATTCCGCTGCTGCCTAGTCCTGCTGTTCTCCACTTCCTGCTTCTGGCGCACCACACAGGAAATGGCTTGGAATACCCGCTGACTTCCTGCTGGGTGGAGCCAAAACCAGGAAGTGGAGACCGGAGCAGTGACGGAACGGTAGTAGATCGGTGAGGTAAGCAATATTTATCATTCCCTCCTTCTGACCCTTTAAGAAATATCCTTTAAACACCCCCTTCAATCACCAATGCTCTAAAATTGAAATATGGCAGATTAACATATAAATAATTACTAATTGTATTAGATAACTTTGTGCTATTACACATTGCATTTTGTAACCAATTTAAAAATACCTATAAAAACTGAATCTAAAAAAAAATTGTTTTCTTTTCTGGAAAGGCACATGCATTTTTCATTTTTGATCAATGATTATATCAATGATTGCATTTTTATTAAAGGCAGACCTTCTTATATGCAGTTTTTCAAATGTGTTAGTGAATGCATCGTATAATAGCACCTACAATAAGAATTGATGTAGGGGGCATTTAGGCTGTTTTTCCTGCTAGTGGACATGGCCGCTGCCTTACTCACCCCCTTTATAGCTGCGGGACACGGTGATGTTCCTTCCACGGAGGCATGCTTTCAGCCGGCAAAGCCTCTCTCTGCCCCTACGCTGCGCACGTGTTCTCCCTCTTGCTCTTAAAGGGCCAGTAAGCACACACCCTAATCTTTCCCAGCCAGTAGCAGGTTACTCTGTGGTAATGTGCCTGAGCAACAGGTTCTAGTTCACTAATTTCCTGCTAAGGTGTGTCATGTCTGTTTCCTGTACCTCACCTCTGCCTGTTCTCTCTTTTAACCCTATAATGCCTGCCCTTACCTTGGCCTGTCCCTGACTATGGCTGTTGCCTAATCCCTTGGTGTCCCGCACCGTTGACTCCTGACCCCATGGGTCAGCAGACATTTGAACTGAGACTACTTCAAGAAGTAGTGGTCTGGTGTTTCCCATGCGTCGAAGTCCAGATCCCTGTATAGGAGTGGAAGCTACTTAGATAACGCCCTCAGAAGTAGCCCTAAGCCAAATCTGTTCAAGTGACACAGTGGGTCCAGACTCACTTCTGTACAGATTTTTTTCATCACTGACACCCTGATTATAGACACATACACACCATATAATGTGCAGCAAAATTCTTAGTGATTCCAGCCTTATAGGAAAAAACACAAAAGATCTTAAAGGGGTATTACAGTATTTTGATATCCTTAGGATAGGCCAGCAATATCAGATCACTGGGGGTCGGACACCCCGAAACCCACTCTGATCGGCTCGGGTAGTTTGAGCATCTGACGTCAGCTCCAGGATTATACAGCTCAATCCATTGGGTAGTGGACAGAACTAGTTACTGCAGTGCTGCTTCTGTTCCAAAGAATCAGAGCAGCGCTTCAGTAACAGGCCCCGTCCAGTGCACAGCGCAGTGTAGTTCCAGCGTTGACTTCTGTTACCGGGAGGATGCCAGGTGTTGGACCCACGCTGATCTGATATTGATGGCCTTCTCCTGAGGATACTGGACAACCCCTTTAATAGGCCAATCACACACAGAGCTGATATAAAGTTACAGTAAGCATCATGTAAACAGATACCAGAGAATAGATCTGTCAGCAGCATCTTGTTGGTAGATTCTATGTAGTAATAAAAGTTTTTCTACAATACAGAAATTAGCCCTAAACTGAAAAAAATAGATGCCACCTTATAAAGGACTCCAGCTAAAACCAGTTAGCAGGTGGCACACCACATTTTTTTCATTGCTTTGCCCTCAACTACTGTCAAACTGGTGCACAGCCCTTGCAATCGTATACGACACTATCGCAAATAGATCTTATTTCAACAACAACATAGAATTGTGCAGCAACATAAATCAGAACATAAATCACCTGAAAATAAAACTAATTCTTATTCCATCGACTCGTCTCGGGTATAAATCGCACACCCAGGTCGTTCAAACCTGGCATGAACTCACGGTTCAATTTATCAAAAAACACATTTGATTAATGTCGTTTAATTACACTTTTCTCCTGCACTCAAATGTATTGCTTTATGAATCTGTTTTGTTATATTTTCCGCTATCTAAGGACCTATTCGGAATTAAGGCTGAAGAAAAACAGCAGTGCAGTGATTGAAAAGTTTAGAATAGGGAAAGTTGTGTTGTACTGTTCTACCAGTTAAATAGTGCCGCCACATGTGTATTTTCTTATATATCGTAATAATATGCCGAAGAATTCCTTTAAACTGGAATCATTGAGGCACGATAGGTGTCAGATCATTAAGGCCTCATGTACACGACCTTATCCATTTTGTGGCCTGCAAATCGCAGATCCGCAAAATACCGATGCCGTACGTATTTTTTCTGCAGGCCCATTGACTTTAATGGGTCCATGGTCAACATTTTTGCGGACAGATTTTATCTTTTAGCAGAAAGAATGGGTCATCCCTATGTCTGTTCTGCAAACCGATAGAACATGTCCTATACTTGACTGCAAAATGCGGACCACGGACTCACTGACATCAATGTGGACAAAAATGTGGATGTAACACAGACTGTATCTGTATTTTGCGTATCTGCAATGTGCACACCATAAAATACATATGGTCTTGTGCATGAGGCCTTAAAAGTATGAAAAACTTACTTGTAAAGTATAGTTCCTACAAATGTTTTTATGTCAATGTCTGCACGCTGCCCCTATAATGACAAATGATCCATGATTAATGTTTTCCTGCACGGACACACAGAGTCGGATGCTGGAAAACAGTCATCCACTTTACGGAAGAAAAATGCGTTTTAAACTCTATGCAAAGTATAGAACAAACGGATTTGCCGTGGTTTTACCCATGATAGTTGCAGAGCTGGAGCAATTTCGGGTAAAAATCCATGAGTTTCTAGCGTTCCGCTCAATGATGTTTACTGCATGTTGTATGTGGGAGACATTTTACCCTTGATGCAATGCTCTGCATCAAACTGGAGGCACAAGGAGGTCTGTGACCACCATAACAATCTAGGTGCGCTCCGTCATGGTTCTGCACAGCACAAAGCCGCAAGGCGGCTGTGTGCATGAGACCTAACTTTTATATATATTTTTATGGGAAGTTCTTAATAATCTTTTGACATCTGCTCAGTCTTCTGCTTCTGAGCTCCCAAAATTGTATGCTCTGGAATTGTTGGATTATTAGATTGCAAATAATTCACCTGTTCAGTTTCCAGCTGCGCCATCCTCAGCTTTGGCACGCCCCCTGGTGATGCGACCTTAGTAACAGGATGCAAAGCTCTGTTTCTCTCTGCAGCGAACGTTCCTGGGGGAGATTAGCAGTGGGCTGATTGATAGCTTAGCTGCTCTATTACTGTGTACTTGCGTTTCTGACTATTGGAGCCCTTAATCAATGGACATATCAGGTTCTGATCCAGGGACTCAGCGTTCAATATAAATCCCCTCCTGGCCATACACCATTGCCAGTGATAGCCTTTGTTGGCTCTAGCTGGTTCCCTTGTTCCTGTGTTGCTATTTGTTCCCAGTGTTCCTGAACCCAGCTTGTTTTCTGACCACTCTCTGTCTCACGTTTTGGTACTGCATAGCCTGTCTGGTTCTGACCTCGGCTTGTCTTCTGACCACCCACTGTCTCACGTTTTGGTACTGCATAGCCTGTCTGGTTCTGACCTTGGCTTGTCTTCTGACCACCCTCTGTCTCACATTTTGGTACTGCGTAGGAAGTCTGGTTCTGACCTCGGCTTGTCTTCTGACCACCCTCTGTCTCACGTTTTGGTACTGCATAGCCTGTCTGGTTCTGACCTCGGCTTGTCTTCTGACCACCCTCTGTCTCACGTTTTGGTACTGCGTTGCCCATCTGGTCCTGGCCTATTTCGTATGACTCTGCATTTGTGTTGTCCGTATTGTGTGTCTTGTTTGTCCTGCACTTATACTAGTGTAGACCTGTCATCCAGTTGCGGTTCTGCCATTTAGGGCTGTCACTGCAAGTAGGTAGGGAATTCGGACTGGGTTCTAGTTCAGTGACTCACTGTCCTTGTCTGTCCCTACCTACAGTTGTGACATAAATATTCTGGATTATAAGGTGTCAGATATATGAGATTATGAAATTTCATTTATATATATATATACAATTTTGGTGACAACCAGTGCATCACATTGTTTGTTACTCTTCTCTCCATAAATCCTACATGGCAATTTTCCAAACTCAAGCTCCTGATTTTATTAGCTACCGTATGTAGGGAGGGCCTCTCCTATCCCAGAAGCTTGGCATCTCTCCAAGCCTATTGGATGCTACTGTTTTCTATCCCATACATCCCGACATTCCTGATAATCTGGATGAATTAGGCCACACCTGATCCACTGCCGCTACTGACAACAGCTGCATCAATCGCCTCACGCATGGCGGCACCCATGTGGAACCTGGGTCACTAAAGTCCTCATTGTAATGTTTTTATAGAATTTGGCAATCAGGTTTATTTCTATTTATCTATGAGCAGATAAAGAAGAATTGAACTACATAGTGAAGAAATAATGAAGGGAAATATTCTCTCTGACCATAGTAATGAACAGAAGCAAGATCTTCCATAAGGTGGGTAGGGGTGTCCACTGAATAATTCCATGTAAAATCTTCAGAATTTTTCCTTGAAAATGATATTTGCTACTATAGTGATAGCCAGTAATACATACAGAAGGAAGGTTCTAAAGTTCTGGTGTTCTATATTTTAGACATTTTTGTAAAAATTATGGGCAAAATTAAGAAAAGTTGACAAGTAAAAGGTCATTTAGTCATTCTGTAAATATGTCCGCAATTGTAGAGATCTCTTTAAAGGGAAATGGCTCTGAACAGAACATTCCAAATGTAAATTTAAAGGGGCATGGATGAGGCATAACTTAAAGCTCCTAAACCTCCATGCAAAATGTATAACACTGCACCCACCACCCATGTGCCAGTTATAGTACTTGTGTCTTTATATGTGGCAGAAGTAACAAGGTCTACCCCTAAATGCAACCCCTTTAGCAACGCTCCTGGTAATGTCCTTACAAAAATGGTTACTATATAGAATGAACATAGAACATAATCTGCAGTGCTATCCTGGTAATACATTCACATAGAGGGACCTGCAATATAATTTCCTGGACCTAATTATGTAGGAAGACAATTAAAACGGGTATTCTGGTTCCCTGAATTGGGTCTGCTTTGAAAGAACTATGCAGGTTTTACACATGTCTAATATACTGCAATAAACGTTTTAGCACTGTTCTCTAATATCTGCTTACTTCTTAGTCTCCCTCCCTTAGTTATGACCTGTCTGCTCTCTCCTGCTGCTGGTCGAGCATGCTCAGTTCCTCTGCTCTGTGTCTAGTCCCAGCATTATGAAATGCACTCTCATGAACCTGGGACCATCTCTGGTTGTAGCTTCTCTGCTTTGAACTTCTTGTCTGCGGAGAGAGGGAGCGGTCATCTGATTTTACAATTTGGGGGGTAGCATCTCTCCTTGGGGAGAGAGCAGCTTAATCGGTGTGAGGAGACTTATAGGCCATACATGCTCTTCTGGAATTCTGTGAAGAAAGGGATTCAAATAATCTCTTAACAAGTACTGGCTTAACTGGATGAGAATCCTAAATCAGGATTGTAAGGCAGCTATTCTATATATACCCTCCCAATCGTGACAGTCCTCTCAACCAGTTAAGCCAGTACTCTCTTCTCTGCACTGATGAGAGGCAATTACCCCAAAACAGCTGTCTGCAGATGAGGTGTTGGCTTAGTTATTATCCAAGGCATGTCTCAAGGACAGTTTAAAAAGTCAAACACTGACTTATAGGTTCACTAACTTATATCTGGTGACATTAGAGGCAGAGCTTGCTAAGAGCTCATTTACATCCTTTCTTCCCTGATTCCATAAGGCATGTAAGGGAGCTGTGCTCTAGATCACCTGAAGCTGGCTTCAGGTTTTGTTGTAGCTTTTTCTGTTTCTTGCCTGTGTAGATCTTGCTCAGTGTCATTTGGTCTTTTTCTGTCTGCTTCATCTGTTACTTGCTGTTTCCAACTGCTTTGTGTGCCTGGATAAACTATGTTTCTGCCTTTTACATAGCTGTCTGACTGTATTAGTCTGCTTCTGTGTTACTGTGTGTCGGTCAATCTGTCTGAGCCTGTCTGTCTCCAAATCTTACCATGGGTCTGTATGTTTTTCACTATGTATCTCTCTCTATTTTCCAGATCTCCCTCTGTATGTATGTATTGTTCTGTCTTTCTCACAAACATCACATGGCAGAGGATGCTCTCCACTGTGTGTTTCAAGGAAGAGAAGCAGACCCGGAAGAAGTGGGGGCATAATTTAAAAACAGAGTCACTTCAGAGGCTGATATGTATCGGGTTAGTTTAAGTGCACCACATACACACCAATGCTACAGAAGTTGGAAAAAAGTTACATAACTGAAATACCCCTTTAACCTTATCCTGTATATTGGTATGTGTGAGTGAGGAAAGCAGTATATCTTACAAAAATAATTACCTCCAAAACAGCCCCTTAAAATGATGACACCATTTAGAAACCCTCATAATGCTGAGCAAGTGCTCATCTAATTAGTAAATCCCAACAGAACAGACTGAAAAAGTAGCGTGCCAGATAGTCAACTGAGCGTTCATGATTAACCCACATCCCTCCAAAAAATTGTATATCAGTTCTTTTAGTCAAGACCATGAGATAATGCTACAGCAAGGGTTCCCAATCTTTTGTAAGTTCCATGCTGAGTAAATTAAATTAAAATACAAGATACTGTAATATTAGGTTCAGAGTCTAAGGGCTCCATTTGTTCTTCACAAGGGGCTCCTACAAGAAGGTTTGGACTTCATGCCCTCAGAATAGTCACTGGATGGTAGCAAGACGTGTCAGTGATGAGGCATGGAAGGCTAGCAAGGTGGCAGCCATGGGTCAGAAAGGGGAGCGGTGAGAGTGACGAATGCAAAGGATGAGGTAGAGTCATCGACAGAAGTCCAAGCCATAGGTCAAACCAATGGTGACAAATCCAAGGGACAAGACAAGAAGAAAACTCCAGACCGAAATCACGGGCTGAAGAATATAATGCAGGCTAGAGGCAATGTCTAGGGATGACAAGTGATACTCAGGCTAAGATGTGGGGGTGTTTGAATGTTTAAACAAACTTGCAGAATTGGCAATCATGGTGGCAACTGGACACCTGCATCATTTCTGAGCACCTGGTAGGCTTGGCAAGACAATGACAAGCGGAATGTAACAACACAGCTCTAGTCATGATAAGAAGCCCATGATACCACTAAAAAACAATAGTTTGTTGCCAACAAATAGGGCGCTACATTTAGGGAACCCAAGAACAAAGTGTATCTCCCAAGCCACTGGTTGGGACAAATGCTTTAGAAGATGCCCTAATGATGCAGATCTAGTAGGCCATTCACTTAAAAAAGACAACTGAAATGCCAATTGGTTGGTTGTCTTCTGGAGTGGTTAGAATGGAAAGACCAATATTGGTCACTATATATAATTGAGATCAATTGCAGACATGGACGTTATTAGCTAATATGAGAATGTGTATAATGTAGGTGTGACTGATCCTAATTCCCAAACGAAGTGCCAAGATATGAAAATATAAAGGCTGGAGAAAAATAAATCTTCACAAAAAATGTGAGAATTACATGAAAGATGAGGAAAAGAGTTGGAAGACGTGGTTCAGGCATAGCTAGAACGGATAATTAGTGACAAATGACTCAACCACCAAGACAGTCAGAACTGTAGCAAATGTAAATTCTATAACTGGGCACAATAATTGCTTGTAATAGTCACTTAAACGATGTATGCTCTCAGCCAAGACTAATAGTAGAGCTTATTCTGAGCAAGATTACACTGAACTGTGAGATCTAAGAAGAATGGATCAGACACCACATGGCAGAACGACTCAAATGTGCTAAGCAATGCAATAATCGGACAATAATGTCACGCAGCGTACAACGTTCACAGCCATTTCTTACTGCAACCAAACAGGAATTTTCAGTTTTCAAGAGACAATTCACACTTGAGATGTTGAAATATTAAACCATAAAAATATTATTATGGCGAGTATTAGTAGAACTAATGAGCTCACACACTGTGAGAGTAACTCCTCAGCTAGTCTAAGGCAGTAAAAACTTGCCAACAAACTGATCGTTATCACCCCAAGTGGGCATGGTGGATACCAAAGACCTCCTTGTGCCACTCATCTCCAAGAAGAACATTGTGCCAATCCCCATTCTCACCAGACCTTGAACAGTTAAGTGGTCCACCCATACACCTTCGATTTTTGGTAAGTCCAGCCTAAAAACTACAAGGCCTTCATGAATAATTCTAATGTGCATGCAACATTAGATGCTGGGTAAAAAAAAAATCTTCATGTATTTGAAAAGGGGCACCCCCGAGATGTGTGGAACTTCCTGTGGTCAAAAGGCTAATTCTTTACAAGGCTCACCAGTATAACTTTCTTTTGGGGACACATCAGAAGTTATTTAATGGGAAAAAAAAACGGAAGTACCCAGCACAGCCACTAGTAAAAGTATAGAGCAATGTAAACAATGAAGAGGCCACTGAACTTTCTCGAGTGCCACGGCCCCTTAAAACAGCTAATTGGCCGGAGTGTTGAGCGTCAGACCCCCAGTGATCTATTGATGTCAGTCCCAAGAAGAGGACGTCAATTGTCAAAATTTGGATTTAAGAAATTCATTACAGCATTTTTTTTGCTGTAAACCCACCCCAAAACGCACCTCTTGTTACCATAAACAGTTCCAAAAACATGGATATAGCAGTGAGATAATACTAGTTTACACCAGAAACGCCAAAGCAAGGTGCAAATCATGATGTTTGGCACATTTGTGCAAAAATGTTGACCTTTCTTGGAACTACTTACATTTTAAAAGTGCCAAGAAAAGTGGGCATGGCCTTCAAGGAGTTGGAGTGGTCTCCAAGTTTTAGACAGAGTGGCTAAGAAGAAAGACGGAAAATGGTGCAAATTTTCTCACAAAGCTGTGACTGCTCACAGGAGCAGAATTGCTTGCTTTTTCGACAGTCTTCAAGGTGCCAAACTTATTGTCAAAAATCACTCTGACTATATATATTTTTTAGAGTGGCCTAAGAAACACTAATTATAGTAAATGTGGGTATTCAACCCGATGAAACTGTTGCCACACTAGAGCCACACAGTACTTAAAGGGGTTATCCCATGATTGATGTAAAAAAAAGACAATCAGCCATCATATAGTACATGACAATACCTTTCTAACAAAGCTAGAACCAGCTCTGTACTGTAGATGAGTCCACATTCATTGCTCTTCTACACTATCTTCAGCCTGGCAGCTCAGGGGGCATGTCCTTTCTGCTGCAGCTCCCTCCCTGCAACTACCACAGCTTCTAACAGAACATATGGCTGGTGGCAGTTAAAGATTTAAACCAAGCACGTTCGATCAGTTCAGTGAGATGGACAAAGACTAAGTAAAAGAACAAACAGCAGGTGGCGCTATAGAAATACATTTTATTGAGTAGCTCATTGGCTATACAAAATTTTTAATCACATGAACTTACAAAAATATTCAGATTCAGGTGCTGGTTTGAGGAATGTAGAATATGTTTTGTGAGTCAATCCTTATAAGCACTGGCTCCAATCCCTCATGTCTTGACCATGTAGCAGAGGAGGCGGACTGGTATCATGAGCACAGTAATTCACAATGAATTGCCCACACTCTTACACAAGTACGTGTGATTTACTCTTACACTAGTGTGTGTCTGCTAAGTGGGAATGAGACAGTGATCAACCCTTGAAGCAGGGACTAATGTGGGTAACTGCAATGTATGTACAGCGCTTCATAAAATACTGGAGTTATGTTACAAGACTTGAGGGGAGTGAATCGATTCTAAACAAATCGGGGTTGGCTCGAATTTTATAAACATTTGAGTTGCATCCGAACCCAAATTTTTGTTGATTCAATTTGGGCAAATTCTAGAGAGAAAGAGAAACAGAGATAGAGAGCGAAAGAAAGAAAGAAAAAATAATTAAAACAATTTGAAAAAAGCGAGAGACTAAAGATAAAAAAATATGAGTCCTAGGAGACCACAGAGTGTCATACACAAATTTTCAGGCCAATTGGAGCACTTTCGATTCAGGTAGAATCAAGATGGACATGAATCGTATTGGATGACCGATTCAGCAGAACTTTAATATCGAAACATAACATAAACAATGAATAATAAAACCATCTGGATAAATGCACCATAATAATAACCAAATCTAACCAAATAAATCTAAAATAGTGTTAAAAAAGAGCAATTATCGGCTGCAGTACCACATACTAGCACATTAACGTACTAATTAGCACAACATACGAAGATCATAGGCAAACATCTTTGATCCTGCTATTTCAGTTTGCAATATGGCATTATAAGCAAAAAAATATAATGCAACATTAATGAAAAAAGAAAAGTGATGCAACGGCTGGACACAACCTCTGTACGCGCACAGCTGTCCTTTGTCTCGAAAAACAGCCATTGGGAAGAGACAGAATGAAAATGTGCAAAGTATCTGGGTGAAGATATGCAAATGATCTCATAAACCAGCCATTAGATACCACAATCCTTTCAAGGACTACTGCGTTTTCCGAAATAGGTGCTGTAATACCCAGTGCACACAGTTCTAAATGTTCATTAACTAATAAAATTATTCCATATAACTGGGTTAAGTTAAAAATTCAATCTTCATATCATTAGTTAGTTCCTGTATAGAATCTGAGCTTTACAAGTCTGTCAGAATACTCCGAGGAAATCACAGACTTAGATTCCTCCTAACAATATTGATCTATTTTATAATCACAAAAACTCAGGGGTGCGCCATTCAGCTCTGCCATAATCAAATTCAGCAAACTAACGCACAGGTTTGAGTGAATTATATTAGTAATTTGTGACCCCAATTACAAAATTATTTCGAAAATCAATCAGGTATAACACAAGACAATTGTCGGCTACAGAATTAAACTTAATTGTCATAAACAGATCTATGGAAAGATTAAACACACCCAGGAACGCACAATCCTTTGGTGAGAAACACCGAGTCTCTTTGCCTTGAAGTTACCTTATGTTCAGGTATAGATGCAGGTCTTCGGGGAACATTTAGATAACAATTGTTCATGTCTAGAAGAAGCTTGGGTGGAGTTTGTGTTGTTGGGAAGAGGCGTAACTTGAAGCTTCTGGGCCCCAATGTATGATCAATAACAGGGCCACCACCTACCATGTAGTATTTACAATACTGATGTCTTCTCCTGTGATATCTTTTTGCCCTTCAGACACCACAGCCAGGGTGCAATTTCTAGCTCTGTAGGTCTACCTTGCAGAGGATCTGTCCTCCAACTTTTTCGAGTGATAAAAGCTGTTGTCTGGATGTTTAATCCCTCTGACTTTTTCAAGGATGCTGAGCAAGTGATTGCACTGGGTGGAGTGAATATCAATACCTGATATGACTGACATTCAAGATTTTACTCTAAGTGAAGCAAACACCTAAGGAGACCAAGGATGGTCATTTGGGTAGCATACTAGAAAAGGTCTAGTAGTCGCAACCTTAAGATGGAAACTTGACATATTTAAGAGGACCTGTCAATACTCATGACATGCCTGTTTTACTACTTACTTGTATTCCCCATAAAATACTAATTCGGGACTTTGCATTGTGCCATTCGTCCTCTCTCTAAATTTCCCAAAACTGGCAGCCATTACATTGTCTCAATTGGTTGTCATTTACTTTTCTAGACTTTTGGAAGGTTACATATACCTGGTTATGCATTATTCATTTTGCCCCTATATTCCTGCAGCAGATTAGCCATTATAAAGAGACAATCCCTCTAGAAGCAATCACGCACTGTATTCGGAGGCATCCTCTTTAAAAGGGTTGTCTGATCATGGACAATGGGGACATATCGCTAGGATATGCCCCCCCATTGTCTTATAGGTGCGGGTCCCACTGCTGGGACCAGCACCTATATTGAGAACGGAACACCACAAGTGAAGGAGGACGCACTGTGCATGCGCAGCCGCCCTCTATTCATTTTCTATGGGGCTGGTGAAAATAGCTGAACGCTGACTCGGCTATTTCCATCGGCCCCATAGAAAAGAATTGGAGTGGGGCCGCGCGTTTACTATTGCCAAAAACGCGCGTAAAACGCGCGACAAAAACGCGCGGGAGACGCGCGTCTCAGAAACGCTCAGGTGTGAACCCAGCGTATAGGAAATGAAATGGGACTATACAAAATTACAACTTGTCCCACCAAAAAAAAGTTTTCATAAGCATATGTAAATGGCCAGTAAAAAAGTTATGGTTCTTTGAAAGCGGGGAGGTAAAAACAAAAACTCAAAACCAAAACTTGGCCCGATCTTTATGACGTTAATCCAACGAGAGCCTTAGATAGGGTTCCTTTGATGAGCCCAAAAAGTTCATTTCATCTCCCTAGCTCTGTATCTAAAATCTTCAAAGCAGTGGCCTGCTGGCATGCACCCTGACACTTGGCACCTGGGGCACGTGTGTCTCTGGCCCCTCCTCCACAGCTATGCCTTTGACCTGACAAAGGAAAGAGTAGAAGGACGTTCTTTTGTAGCAGAGCCTTGTCTATACCATCCATCCTTTCTGTAAAATACATGGATGCCTATGAAATAGTTAAAAGCTCATAAGGCGGCGAAACGTCGAGTGCTGGAGGATCCGGTGTAAAAGGCAGCATTGATTATAGCCTTATAATCGTACTTAGCAATGCAGATGTGGAAATGGAAAATTCTAACTAACCTTAAACCACAGGGAAGTTATTAAATGAGGTATTATACAGGACAAAAGATTTGTAATTTTAAAATATTAAACACAGTTTAGTCAGGGCCTACGTCTGGTGCAAATATCCAGTCTGCTAAAACAATTAAACTTACGAAAATTTATTACAGCCCTTAGGCGGTTTTAGGGGGAATATTACCCTACTTCTCTATTTGAAAGCGTTCGCTGCATAAAATGTAATTTTTATCAATATCCTAGGAGCTGCAATATTAAAGCTGCACTGAAATCCTCACGCTGTGAAATCTAATTCGTCCAATACGCGAATCCATCATTTACACGGACCCTTTTTTTTCTTCCTTTCTTTCAAATACTATAAAACTTCCAAACCCATAGATTTGTCTCTAACAAAAAATAACATGAAGGAGCCTTTCAATCGATATCGGAATCCCTCTGATTCCAGAACCAGCTGCATATTTTCTCTAAGTTTGCATTTTGTTCTTCGGGGTAGAGGCCCCACAAGGGACCGAGCTTGTTTTCACATGCAGCCTCATCAATACCTAAATCCTAGTGAACAAGTGACATCGAGAAGCTGTAATCAATAGCTCCCTGTGCGTTTTTTTTCTTTCTTCCTTCTGGTCATATGGCTCAGTACTACTGACAGGCTTGACACTTAGAACATGATGCTAAATCTTTATCAAGAGCCTTCCAGGTGACTGGCAGAACAAAAGTAGGGTGGTCATTAAGAGTCATGGCAATCTGTGAATAAAGCGAGTCCTCAATGACACCTTTGTTCGGTGGGGGGTAACAGGGAAGAAAAGGTATCTCGGCAACTATCTGCACAATGTATTGATTCTGTTAGAACTGCATTTAGCAAGTGCCGAGGATGTTATAGACTGATGGAGAAGAGCTTGTTGAGAGTTCTCGGTTAGATGAAGCTACAGAAGTTGACTGGGAACATAAAGTGGCCTTGTAAAAAAAAATCTCAAAGTAGACTCACAGAATAGGTGGTTCTAAAGTGGCAGCAGGTGGGGCCAACTTATGTAGGCAGGGCCAGAAATCCGCCAGCTGTAGCCACCTTAGTGGTTGATCGGGCCAATGCAAAAATATAATGGACTGAGCTCTCCAACCCTTATATGCAGATGCATACTAAAATATGGCGCAACATCATTTTATATACAGCCATACAGTGACATGTGGCGCCCACTCATTATATATATAAATAATATAAAAAAATATATATATTACTGAGACAAGGACAACTATAACTAGAAAGACATCACTATAGTGATACATGGATTACTATGACTATAGTAGTACACAGCACCCTTGTTTTCACCCTTTAACCCCTATACAGGGATCTGGTCTAAACTGCAGGAGAGCCAACAAGTTGTAGCCTTTTGGAATGGTCCCGTTGTAGTTAGCAGCTGACCCAAGAGGTCAGGAACACTTGTGAAAAGCACCAGGGGATCAGGCAATACTTGCAGTTATAACTTAACCAAATTGAGGCAGGCAGAATACATACGAATCCAAATAACAGTCCCAGAGGCAGGGCAGAAGGCACAGGGTCAGAATCCAGGAAACAGGCATAAGACAGAGCACATGCAGACAAATAGATCAATGTAAAAGGCACAGGTCAGGTCAGACAGACAGACTAATGATTCAGGCAGAACACAGTCCACAGAGGGACAAATGGATTATAGCTCATTCACAGTATCCAGCAGACTAGAAAGACCAGACAGAACCTGTATGCTCAGGCCACGGGGAGGACGGAACAACACAGTTTATATAGGAAGGATGAGCTCATTAGTAAACAGCTTAACACATGGATCAAGAGAAGGTTAACCCTTGCAGTACTGCAACTAAGGTGAGATAGAAAGAACAATGGCCCTAATTTACACACAGGGCCAGGGCCCACAAGCACAGGACAGCGTCAGCCATGAACCACAATTGTAAGACACTGAAGTTACTATGTTTTTCTCTTCTTCCCTTGTTTGCCTAGCCTTTCTCTTGTTTCCTTCCACCCTTCTTGTGATAACTAGAGATGAGCGAATCGAAGTTGACGAAGTGAAAAATTAATTTTCACCGAAGCCGAAGTCCCCCGTGCTTCGTGGTAACGAATCGCATTTTTTCCTAAAATGGCTGCTGCACATGTGAGGACATGGAGAAAGGATCTCTGAGGAGCCGGGATCACCTGTACTGATATGCATGCAGCCAATCAGCAGCCAGCCAGCCCTGTGATGTCACAGCCTTATAAGTAGCGGCAGCCATCTTAGATTCTGCCATTCACCAGTGTACTTAGTAAAGAGAGAGACGTGTCTGCAGGCGCTAGAGACAGTGATAGAAAAGACTTGATTATGGTGAAAAAATTATTTATAAGTGCAGGGAAAGGATAGGGAGGAATCGTTCCAGAGCATTTATGTAGAACAGGGTTCAGTAGGGGAGGTTACAAACGGGGTAATGGGAACAATCCTATTACACCTTGGTGCACTGACTGGAGATCCAAATTGCCATTATACAGCTCTGTCATTCTAGCAAACCGTTCTTGTTATTGGGGTGCAAGTGCCGTTTGATACAGCCATTAACAGGGTTTATTACAATTAAATATTTCTACAGTACGTCTTATTTGCCTTTGTGCGGTTCAGTTATAGGTTTTAAAGCCCTTTTTGCCGTGTATTAGCGGCAAAAGAAAAATATATTTTTGGCCTTGTGTGGTGCAGGCGAAATTAAAATATATTTGCCGTTCTGCGTTGCACTTATCTGTTGGAAAGCCTTTTGTGTAAAAGTTGAAAAAAATTAGGGCCTAATTGCCGTTCTGCGGTGCAGTGATATATTCTCAAGCCCAGTTTGTCGTGTATTAGTGACAAAATAAAAATATATTAGTGAGGGTTAATACCGTTCGGGCGATTCCCCTGGCGAAGAGCACAGCAACCCACAACCGCTGGAATCCACCGAACTGGAACCATACGAAGTCCTCCTTTCCTGGAACAGGCAAGAGAACGTTCTGACGTAGCAATTCCCCCCCAAGTACGAGACGAGACTCCGTATTAATGGTTAAACAGGAATTCTAACTTTATTGAGGGCTACCTGCCCGGTATTTATGCAAGTCTCCCACCTGGTGGACACTCCCCTAGGGGACCAGAAGGAAGACTGCGACACGGGATACAGCAGCCAATCACACACAATGGGACAATACAGACACCCCCAGCATATCCCTCCCCTCTGCCTGTGATACAATTACCCTACACAGGTTAATGTAATCATCACAGGCAGGAGAATACACAATGTCTTCTGTCCTGGAGACAATCGAGGACTCATTCAATTATCTCTCAGGACAAAGGGAAATCTCCAATACACACATGGGGACAATAGGACAGACATCACTATTCACTTAAAAACTACATATTCACAATCAATCCATTCAGGTTAACAACATATTAAAAAATGACACGAATCAGACCAGGGGTTAACAAGTTAAGGGAAAGTCCTATTTGACCAAATGAAGCATGGCTTTTCTGGTTCAAACTGGTTTTACAGAGCCCTCTCTCCTGGAGACAATGGGGAAAATAATCCAATTATATCCAGGGATAGAGGCAGACTCCATTGAGCACATGGTTGCAAAAGGACATAAAATTACACAATGTTACAATTACTACATAAAACATATACATGCAACATATCCCCAGATGGCTTCAGGTCTGAGCGCTCAATATATCCAAACAGCGCTCAGATGCCACAAACACAGTCAAATCGCCATGGGGTTTAAGTTTAGCGTGGGCTGATGAGAGGGCCATAATCCTGGGGCAAGAGGCTGGCAATCTGTCCCCTCCAAAACTCAGTGGCGAGTTTGGTTTCGCCACACATCTCCCCTTTTCCAAACAGACTAACAGGGTATCTGACCTTCTGCCGGTCAGTGCCCTTGTTAGTCCAGCAGCCCACCCACAAAACAGAAACAGCAGTACAGCCCACCCACAATAAATGTTTACTACACCTGAGCAAGGGATAAACCTGTCCATGTCCATGTGCCTCACTACGGCTGTGTGGGGGACTGGTAGACTGCCTGAGTGGGTTGCTGAGTGGGCAGAGACCAGCGGTACTCTGCCCTGGTGCCAGCGCTACCACGGAAGTAGCCTGGTTGGAGCCTGGTTGTTGTAGGGGGAGACCGACTGTCTCCCCTTTAGATAGACCACCATGCTGCTGTGGGGGGAGACCGACTGTCTCCCCTTTGGCTAAATGGCCCTGTTGCTGGGGGACAGGGCCGACAGTCCCTACCCCCTGTGCTGTGAGTGCAGAGACCACGGTCCCATGTGCACTGTGGTGGGGCTTACTGTCTCCCCCTGGTGCGTTAAACTGCCGCTGGGGGATGGAGACTGTGCTCCCAATTCCCTGTAAATCACACGGCCGATGGGGAATGGAGACAATGCTCTTCTCTCCCTGCAAAACATACTGCCGCTGGGGAGCAGGACCGACTGTCCCTACTCCCTTAAAATCCGGCTGCCGCAGAGGAGAGCAGGTAACAAGCTTCTCTCCCAGACATACTTCCAGCCGCTGGGGAGGGAGACCAACTGTCTCCGCTCCCAACACAGTGTCCTGCTGCTGGGGAAAGGAGACTGGGCTCTCTATTCCCTGCCGGACTCTCTGCCGATGGGGAGGGAGGACAAGGCTCTCCTCTCCCAGTAAGTCACTCTGCTGCTGGGGGCCAGGACCGACTGTCTCTGCCCCCTGTAACTTAGCCTGCCGCTGCCGAGAGGGGGTAACAAGCTCCTCTCCCATACATACTTCCAGCCTCTGGGGAGGGAGACCGTCTGTCTCCGCTCCCAATACAGTGTCCTGCTGCTGGGGAAAGGAGACTGGGCTCTCTATTCCCTGCTGGACACTCTGCCGATGGGGGACAGGACCGACTGTCTCTGCCCCCTGTAACTCAGCCTGCCGCTGGGGAATGGAGACTGGGCTCCCAATTCCCTGCAGGACCGGTGGAGAGACCTCGGTCCCATCTCCACCGGCCACCTGGGGTTCTTCCCAGTAGACCTCCACAATATCCTCCCAGCTGAAGGGCTCTGGACCTGGGTCTGACACTCTGCTCTCTCGCTGAGCCCTCTCACTGGAGTGGAACAGCTGCTAGTAGTCCTGTTCCAGCTCCATCTCCCGGGTCACCAGGTGGACCAGGTCTTGCTCAATTTTGTGAGTGTCGTCCCAGTCATACCTGCTCTCCCGCCACTCAAAGAGGTCCCTGAACCGGGCTTGTGTAGGGCTCCCAAACTCCAGCTCTGAAAAAGTTTCCCATAACAAGCCAGGACCATCAAACTCCTCTCCCTCTGGCATGTCATGCTCGGCTGTCCGGGGTAGGTACCGAGCTTCATACCACCAGAGTGCCTGGTAAGCATTTTCCAGCCACATCTCCCGCCTTACCAGGTGCTTCAGGTCTTCTACCCACTCTTCCAGGGGCTGCTCTCCTAGGAAGGGCATCCGCAGGGCTACTCGCTTCTGCTGTCGCTGCTCGTCCTTGGGGAGCCTCTCGTCCCGCAGATACTCCACAATACCCAGTGCCTGGTACCAGATGCTTTTGCGGACTGCATCTCGGTCATCCATGACACCCTCATCATACTCCACTAGTGGTTCCATACCGGTGCTGTACTGGGACACGCTTTGCCCTCAAATTGTAAAATCCACGGTGTCTTCTGTTGCTGTCCTTCTGGCTGTAGGAACGATCCCGCTGCTTGCCACCAGTTGTTACGGTATAACCCGGTATAGTGAGGGTTAATACCGTTCGGGCGATTCGCCTGGCGAAGAGCACAGCAACCCACAACCGCTGGAATCCACCGAACTGGAACCATACGAAGTCCTCCTTTCCTGGAACAGGCAAGAGAACGTTCTGACGTAGCAATTCCCCCCCAAGTACGAGACGAGGCTCCGTATTAATGGTTAAACAGGAATTCTAACTTTATTGAGGGCTACCTGCCCGGTATTTATGCAGGTCTCCCACCTGGTGGACACTCCCCTAGGGGACCAGAAGGAAGACTGCGACACGGGATACAGCAGCCAATCACACACAATGGGACAATACAGACACCCCCAGCATATCCCTTCCCTCTGCCTGTGATACAATTACCCTACACAGGTTAATGTAATCATCACAGGCAGGAGAATACACAATGTCTTCTGTCCTGGAGACAATCGAGGACTCATTCAATTATCTCTCAGGACAAAGGGAAATCTCCAATACACACATGGGGACAATAGGACAGACATCACTATTCACTTAAAAACTACATATTCACAATCAATCCATTCAGGTTAACAACATATTAAAAAAATGACACGAATCAGACCAGGGGTTAACAAGTTAAGGTAAAGTCCTATTTGACCAAATGAAGCATGGCTTTTCTGGTTCAAACTGGTTTTACAGAGCCCTCTCTCCTGGAGACAATGGGGAAAATAATCCAATTATATCCAGGGATAGAGGCAGACTCCATTGAGCACATGGTTGCAAAAGGACATAAAATTACACAATGTTACAATTACTACATAAAACATATACATGCAACATATCCCCAGATGGTTCAGGTCTGAGCGCTCAATATATCCAAACAGCGCTCAGATGCCACAAACACAGTCAAATCGCCATGGGGTTTAAGTTTAGCGTGGGCTGATGAGAGGGGCCATAATCCTGGGGCAAGAGGCTGGCAATCTGTCCCCTCCAAAACTCAGTGGCGAGTTTGGTTTCGCCACAATATTCGCCGTTCATCATTGCACTTATCTGTTGAAAAGCCTTTTGTGTTGTGTAAAAGAAGAAAAAAAATAGGGCCCAATTATTGTTCTGCGGTGCAGTGAAATATTCTGAAGCCCTGTTTGCCATGTATTAGTGGCGAAATAAAAAATATTTGATCTAACATTTTATTATTTGATCTAACAGTATGTCAGACAGAGGACATATGTCAGACAGGGGAATGGCAGACATATGTCAGACAGGCGCAGGCAGAGGTCGCAGCAGAGTAAGGGGCTGTGGCAGCAGGGGTCATCTCGAGAGCTCCCAGTGTCAACTAGCGGTCGTGACCAGTAACCCAGCGGTTCTTGAATGGTTGACTTGATGTTCGACTTCATTGCAAGAGACATCAGACACCCCCAGCCAAGAGTCAGTGGGTTCGTCAGAAACAACCCTTAGTTGGCAGGCCCGGGAGTAGGTCCTGTGCCCTCACCTGTCCTCAATCTGCATCTGTCCTTTTTTCCACTAGGCGGGCAAGTAGTGATGAGGGGAGTGGCGTGGGAGCTGGTGTTGCGAGCGGTCAGGCTCCTGACCCAGAGACCGTTGAGGAGGACATCAGTGACGTGCAGACAGTACTCGATAATGATTATGTAGCTGATCGCACTTGGGAGCCGAGTGACGAAGGGGGTTCTTTTTATTTATTTTTTTTCATTTATGTAATAATGTAATATTCTAAAATCCGGTATCTCCATGATAAATCTGCAGCGTGGGGGCCCCGTGTGGATTCTACACACTTTTAAAATAATCCTTCAACGGGGCGAATAGATGTCGGATGACCGGGACGCTCCATGAATTTTCCAGGAGCTGCTGTCGGGAGGTTCATTTCTGAGACGTCCATATAGTGCAGGGGAATCCAAAGACACTCTCCATCCCCGTGCACCACAGGATGTCCTCCTTCCCATCCATAATGACTGGGAACTCGTGATGTTTTCCCTGACGAAGAGACCAGGGGCTGGTAGTTATGGTTTGAATCTTGATGAACTTTGCGACTCTTCTGGGCTCCAAGCAATCTTGAAGCTTTGTCTTCTCATTGTCTGTAGCTAGTAGAGGCCTGTTCATGCCAGGCAGGTTCCTCCAGAAGTATCTGGCTAGGTGAGCAGCCGATACTGCACTTGCATGAATCTTGACAGGATTTGTCTCCAGGTGGAGTGAAATTGTTTTTTGAAATGCTTTCTCCATAGCAACCACATAGTCGAATAAACAGAAGACTGGCCGATTCTCTCCTGTCTTAGGCAACACTTAATTTTTTTAATAAAATTTATTCAATATTTTACTTTAAATTGAACCAAAACTTGATTAAAATGATAAGAAAGTAAACTTAAATTCGCCAATATATCCCAATCTTCTGAGGAAATTCCTGGACAATAAATTTGCCAAGCCTTTTGTGCCGGAGAACGTGTATTATTAAATCGTGTATTACGCAACACTTTACAAAGTTGAGAAATTTTAACCTTCTGTTCTGTCCCATATTCCCTATAAATAAATAGACGATGCGGCCACTCTGTGGCCTCCTCATGCTGCAGCCACCTCTGCAATCTCTCGTCATCGTGCCACTCTGTGGCCTTCTCATGCTGCTGCCACCTCCGCAATCCATCGTCGTCGTGCCACTCTGTGGCAACCTCGTGCTGCTGCTGCTACCTCCACAATCTCTCGTCGTTGTGCCACTCTGTGGCCTCCTCATGCTGCAGCTACCTCTGCAATCTCTCGTCATCATGCCAGCTCTGTGGTCTCCTCATGCTGCTGCCATCTCCACAATCTCTTGTCGTCGTACCACTTTGTGGCCTCCTCATGCTGCTGCCAACTCCAAACTTTTTCACCGTGCCACTCTGTGGCGTCCTCATGCTGCTTCCATCTCCACTCTATGTCACCTTGCCACTCTATGGTCTTCTCATGCTGGTGCCACCTTCACACTATGTCACCTTGCCACTCTGTGCTCTCCTCATGCTGCTGCCACCTTCACACTATGTCACCTTGCCACTCTGTGGTCTCCTCATGCGGCTGCCACCTCCACACTATGTTACCTTGCCACTCTGTGGCCTTCTGATGCTGCTTCCACCTTCACACTATTTCACCTTGCCACTCTGTGGCTTCCTGATGCTGCTGCCACCTCCACACTTTCATTGTGCCACTCTGTGGCTTCCTCCTGATGCTGCTGCTGCCACCTCCACACTCTGTCATTGTGCCACTCTGTGGCCTCTTCCTGATGCTGCCACCTCCACATTGTCCTTGTGCCGCTCTCTGGCCTCCTCATGCTGCTTCCACCTCACCACTATGTCATAGGGCCACTCTGTGGACTTCTCATGCTGTTCCCACCCTCCCCACTTCATGACTGGGCCACTATTTTGCCTTTCGATCTGGCTGACATCATCATTTATTTGACCCTTCTTCTGATCTGTCAGAAGGAAGGAAAAATGAGAAGCACAACAGATCCTGTCTGTGTAGAAGCTGTAAGGTCTGTATGGTCCCATCAGAATTGGCTTGTGATTTGGAAGCCAAAAGCAGGAGTGGGTACAAAACACAGAAGACATGCAAATATTCCATTCACGTGTTCCATTCATCTGTTTTGGATCCACTCCTGTTTTTTTGGCATTAGCAATACTGAAGGATTACTGACCAAATGCTGACCGAGTGAAGGCGGATGCTCAAAAGACAGGATCCGTTTTTTGGGGGTCATTGTTCTGACGGATCAGAGGAAGGGCAAAATAATCAGTGATGTCGACTTAAACTTACTGCTGACACCCTCTCCACTCTGTCTGGGGGCTCTACTTTAATAGAACAGATTATGTAAAATTAACTGACAACGGTGTAAAAGGAGTGCGGTTCTTATTGGCGCTAACACCGACCTGTAAAGCTGAGCTCATACTTGAGTTATTTGGTCAGTTTTGGCCCTGTGACTGCCCAAATAAGTGAAGTGTGCAGTGATTCTAAGAGCGACACCTGTCATCTGCATGTCATACTGTCTCACAGTATTATTTCACTACCAAAGCAGACTCGCTATGCGTGTTACTGCAAGGCACAGTGTTCTACACCACTATAAAGGCTCTCAGCAGCCAGGAAATAGCAGTTCTTTAACAAAATTTGCTGTGAACAAATTCGGGTTGAACCAAATTTTTCCCAAAAAATTCGAAGAACCAGCGAATCAATTTTTTTAAATAAATTTGCTCTTCTCTAGTGATAACATTACAAGTTATATAAGTTACTAGATTTCTGGAGATGGATCATTTGATTCAGGGATTTATTCTGATTGTTAGATTTGGAGTCAGGAAGGATATGTTTCCCTTAGATAAGGAAATTGGCTACTATCGAATGGCTTTTTTGCCTTTCTCTGATCAAAATTGCAGGATGACAGGTTGAACTTGATGGACATATGTCTGATTTTTCCACGCCTTATAAACTTACAATTAAAAAAAATACTGATATTCTTTCAATAAAATGGGCCCTAGCGTATATGCATGTGTCTGAGGTTTGGAAATTAGATCATGAGCTGAAATTGAGACATGAACTGATATGGATAGTGATGATATTGGTAAGACAGTCGGCACTAATATGTAAATAACTGTAAAATTATACGAAGAAAGAGTTGAGGAAGAGCATGTGATAGCAGTCCAACTAATGAGTCCCACAGGTCAGTGATGCCAACAAAAGGTATTGTCACAACTCCAGACGACTAATATGGGACAATGAAAGCCATCTCCCAGGTCATATACCAGAAATACACTGACTAGTTGCCAAAAACAGAGCCAAACACTAAAGTAAACTGAAAATGTGAGAAGCATCCAAATACTGTACAATCCTAACAAGGATCAATACCCCAAAAAACACCCATGAAAAAAATATAGCGCCACATACACTGTATTTTTATCTTGATAAATTCTCAAAAAGATCTGCTGCACTCCTCCAATTATAGCATAGTGTTTTTTATTCACCAGCAAGCATCAAAGCAAAGCGATGTTTCGACTCTAATGAGTCTTTTTCAGGCTTGATGACTATTGGGGAATATAAACCACTATGCTATAACTGGAGGTATGCTGCAGATCTTTTTGAGAATCCATCGGCTGGGATCACGAGCCAGGATCCAACGCTGCTTGTACCATTAATTCTCATGAATGGATTTCATGTTTTTGCTTTTTTATGTTTAACCTAATTTATTTAGGAGGTTGTGGAGTGCTGCTTATCCTTGAACTTAGTATTTTTCCGCTTGATAAGACACCCTCTTTCCCACAAAAGAAGGGAGAAAAATTGCAGTGTGTCTTATCAAGAGAATACTAGTGAGTGCTTTAATTATGGACGCACTCACTAGTATGCAGGATGTGCAGGGAGCAGTGAGTGAAGCTCTGTCTGTACTTACCGCTCCCTGGTCTTCTTCCGGGAGCTGCGCTGTCCTGACTGCCAAGGGCAGATTGGGAAGACGGCAACACAGTTGAATTCAGGAGGGCACCTACGGCTGCTGGCCAGGTGCATAAGTGCCTGATGCTCCTACATTAATTAATGCTAAAAGCATAAGGTCTTTATGTACCTGGCTGGCAACCATGAGGAGGGCTTGGGCGGCCCCCTGGGTATCGGCCCACCAGAAAATTTTCCTGTAAAGTCTATGGCCAATCCGCCCCTGCTAACTGTGCACAGCCTCAGGACGTAGTGCCCACACTATAACCTGACGTTGTATGCAGTCAGGTCACACTGCAGAGTGGGGCCCAGAGAAAACCAGGGAGCGGTGAGTGTAGAAAATGCCCCCGGATCTG
Source organism: Bufotes viridis (assembly GCA_033119425.1). NCBI lineage: Eukaryota > Metazoa > Chordata > Amphibia > Anura > Bufonidae > Bufotes > Bufotes viridis. The sequence goes on along the minus strand of CM065594.1, from coordinate 31,879,865 downwards.
CAGAGTGGTGGCAGAGCAGGAGAGGTAAGTTAATTTAGTTATTTTCTCTCTGATAGGGGTCTGATCTGAGGTCAGACATGGGGGTCTGATATGAGGATCTGATCTGAGGTCTGATAGGGGGGTCTGACTTAATGTCTGATAAAGATTGAGGTGTCTAATTTTGGGGTCTGATTAAGATTGGGGGTCTGTTCTGAGGTCTGATGAAAAATATTTTTTCTTGTATTTCTCCTCTAAAACCTAGGTGTGTCTTATAGGAAGAAAAATACAGTAAATCATAAATAAGTGAAAAAACACCCACATCATAAAATACAACTTTTTGCCAGATAAACTGATTATTAAATATTAAAGATTAAATATTAAATATTACTGTATCATAATCAACCTCCATCTATATAGAACTGGTAAGGATAACACTAAACGTACTTTGTATCACTATTCTACTATAAGGTCTTCCATTGAAGTCTTCTAGAGTCGTTAGTTCCTAGCAGTATACCAAATTCTTTGTATTAGGCTTCATTTATCTGAGTCGGATTTAAAGCATTAATAACTTAGTGACAGGCTGTACACTTTACTAAGTCTTACCTGGAACCGTAATTTAAGCAAGCAGAATATAAAATCTGGCTATTACCGCTAACCGACCACAGAAGACATCTTATTTGAGTAACAGAATAATCATTTATGAAGGCCTCTGACTAATCAGACAGGCATTCTCTGTCTCCCATGAGTCTTTTTTGATTTCTGTTTGATCCTCCTATACAATCCTAATGAGATTTTTAATTGAACTTTATGGGTACCCTTTGAGGCCTGCAGACCTCACAATCAATCTTGAGTGCTGTAAACTATTTGAAGTTTTTCTTGCAAAAGGTGAGGCACCCTGCATGTCCTAGGCATAATTTGAAGTGGAGATGTTGCTTCTCTCCGCAGTTGCTGGCACCTTTTCCACCTTCTCATAAAGTTGAAGGTCATTGTATGAATTATGTGTAGCAATAGAACTACAAAGGCGAACTTGTAGACAGTGTACACCACGAATTAAGCATCACCCTGACAACACTTGACAGAAAATATGGATTTTCAGCTATTTAGTACAAAAAAAGAGGAGCGACCTGATTTTTGGCTTTTTAGTAAATGTATGATTTAGTTCATTTTAAAGATTTTTTATTTGAATCTACACAATTAAAGAATCTTCATCCCTATAAAGAAGGAAATGCAGCGCGTTTCATTTACTTATACAATTTCAGCGTACATAGTAAAATGTGGAGCAACTTAAAGGGGTTGTCCAAGATATTTTAAAAGTTCCCCGTAAATGTGTTAAAATAATAAACAATCATATATTTACCACTTATTCCCACTGCCATCTGCAGCACTGCCGTTCCAGTTCCTACCTCCAGTCCGTGTTTACAGGCTGAAGCAGTGATCTACCTATATATGGCCAATCACTGGCCTCAGTGGTAAATGGCACAAGACCAGTGACCCCACTGATTGGCTGCAGTGGTCACATGCCATATATGGCTAGATCACTGCTATAGCCTGTAAACACAGACTGGAGGTGAGGACGGTAGTGGCAGCACTGAAAAGAGTGGTGAATGTATAATATTTTATTGTTTTAACACATTAAGGGCATTGGGCCACTTTGGAAATAAGTAGGACAACCCCTTTAATGACATAATTTGGGTTGCTTTTATTTTTTCAAGAAATATTGTCTCTCTCTTGTATAGACTGTGTCAGGTATTGCAGCTTATCGCCATTGAAGTGAATGGGTCTGAGCTGGAATTCCAGGCACAGCCCTTGGGCAAAAATATTTTCTAGTCCTGGCCAACTTCTTTATAAGGGATGTCCAACACCATTAAAAAAAAAAATTTAAACGCTTACAACGGTGCAAATTAACTAATGGATGTAGCTGTGATGTGGCGATACTACTGAAGTCACTGGTGCAGCCAATAATTGGCTGCAGAGGTCACACGTGCCAACACGTTATCACTAGAGCAGAAAGAATAGAGAACGGTGGGGGACTGGAAAGCATGGGTAACAGAGCAGTGGGAAGTGGAAAGGTATAACTCTTTTAGCCATTTTACACCAGGTTTGAAAAAAAATTGGATAGTTCACCCCTTTAAGGATTTTGTACCATGTAAGATACATGTTTAGATGAAGACTCCACCATCGTCTCACCGAAGCAGATAAATCTTTAAGGGTTTTTAAGTGTTCGCTTTAGAGGGGATAACTCAAAATATCTCTATTATTGATCTTTGTACAATTGTATGTTGAGCTGACATCTATTACAAGGTGTAAAAGCAACCAATGGCGGCACATACGTAAAGTGCACTTGCAATTTTGTCAAATTGACATGGGAATGTGACCACTCAGAAGACCACTGGCCAAGCCGAAGCACCACTGCCTCCAGTAATTGGCTAAGATGTCACATTTCCTGTGTTGAGAGGGACCAAGGAGTAGAGACCACCCAGCGGAAGCATCAGAATGGGAGCAGTGCGGGAGCATTACAGTATTTCTTATTCTATTATTTCACACCATTCTGGGCAATTAAAACAAATATAGAATGACTGCTTTAAAGGGGTTGTCCACTCCTTTACTAATGATGACCTCTCCTCAAGATAGGCCATAAATATCTGATTAATGGGGTCTGAAACCCTGCACTCTGATGATCAGCTGTTTTGGGGTAGCTCTGCCGGTAACTACAAAGCTCTGTCTATTGTAATTGCAGAGCTGCTCCCATGGACGGAGCGGCAGTTACCAGCTCCATCCATTTTGGATGAAGTTGTGTAGTCCTGGCACCAGCGCTAGTTCCAAACAGCTGATCAGCAGGGATGTGGGGTTTCAGACCCCTGCCGATACCGATGGCCTTAGGATGGGCCGTCAATACTGTAGTTAAGGCGTGAACGGCTCTGTTATGACTTCATGTTAACCCATTTGGGACAATAATGGTTGCCATTACTAAATGTCAGTTTTGCATTTCCAGCACCTGTTAAACCTAGATATCCCAGAAAGGGGAAAACAGAATATGATAATACAAAAAGGCAAGGTTTTTTACAACTTATTTTTTTGCGTAAGGGTGGAATAACCCTTAAATGAAGAAGCCAGGAAACTTACGGCCCTCTACCTATCTGTACTACTCATATAACCATACATTGTAAATGGCAGTATTGCATTTTCTACAGGTCTTACATTTAAAGATAACCATTGTGATACAGCTACATGGAAACACAAGGTGATTTCTGACATTTATAAGAAAAGAGCCTCTCTTTCCCCAATGTATCAATGTATCTCAACACAAAAACACCGGACTGGCTCTGTACGCTATCGCCGTCACCTGGTGCGAATGTCAGCGAAATAAAATGACCTTTAGATTACAGTAGAGCAGAGTGACTTTTACTGCAACATTTGGCCTGTGTGACAGGGAAAGTGTGAAAATAGTAAATTGGCAAAAGTACGGGTGTTTAGGGGTGTATACACCGGAGACAAACGTCATGAAAGAAAATGATGGAAATATAAATTCGCCGGGCGGCTTTTCCAGCAGGAGCCATCAATAACTAAGGCTGAAATCTACCTGCAACTGTATTTTTTTACACTTCCAATAACTGGTTTATTAATATTAATCAGTTGTTCTTTACAAAGAAGTTGTGCAGGAGTACGAAAACAGGACATTCTGTTACTACCAAGGACATTGGTACATTAGTGGGTATATAAATCCATATTTACAGCATTAAAAGGGTATTCCAAATTTTTGATCTTGATGGCCTATCCTCCGGAGAGGTTATTGATATTAAATTGGTAGGGGTCCGACATCTGGCACCATCACTCGAATTGGAGCTGAGCTACAGCACCCTAGAATACTAGAACACCCTAGAATTTTTGTCTAATGGAGCTTGGGGGTCTGATCTGAGGAGGAATGGGGGTCTGATGGGGGTCTTATCTGAGATGGCATGTGTATCACTGGTGTCCTTAAAAGGGTTTTCCGAGATTTTTTTTACTAATTTTTTACTAATGACCTATCCTCTGTCATCAATTCTGATCGGTGGGGGTCCGGCACCCGGGACACCCGTCAATCAGCTGTTTGAGAAGGCACCGGCACTCCTGTGAGTGCCACAGCCTTCTTGCAGCTTACCAAGCACAGCGCCGTACATTGATTGGTGGCCTTGCTTGGTATCGCGCTCAGCCTCATTCACTTAAATGGGGCTGAGCTGCTCCTAGGCCACGCGAACAATGAACGTGTCGTCACTGGCCTAGGAAAAACCGAAATAAGGCTCTGGAACTAATGCGAGCGCTGCTGCCTTCTCAAACAGCTGATTGGTGGGGTTCCCGGGTGTCAGACCCCAAATGATCACATACTGATGACCTACTTGAGGATAGGGCATCAGTATAAAAAATCTCGGGAACCCGCTTTAAAGGTATTGTGCCATGATTTTAAGCTATCCTCTCTACCCACTTGCTGTACCTGGCTATCTCCAGCGCTACCATAAAGAAGGGAGCAACAGTACACATGTAAGACCTGCCGCTCCATCAGAATGGGGGAACGGGACCCCCATTCTTGTGATGGGTGGGGTTTCCAGTGGTCAAAGAGCAGTGATCATGTAAAAACTTGACACAACCCCTTTGCTTAAACATAAGCCTGGGCACTCTGTACTAACCAATATGGCTGCACTTCCTGTTGTTACTTTTTCAAAATGGCCTCTGCAACTGAATAGAAATAATTACTAACTTTGTGCTAACGAATGATTTACTATTATATGGCAATTTTTACTTTTTCAGTGGAGCTTCGCCATTAGCAGCGGTGCAGAATACAATCCAATGTGATGCAAACAAAGGAGAATTTTGTGATAAAATTCCAACCAAGGTTAGTGTCAAAAGGGAAGTGTATGTGCTGTCTAGTAGAAATGAACCAAACGTTGCCCTGAGGCTGCAGGGTGGCAGTAGCGCATAGACGAGCAGTAGGAGCAGGCCGAGAGGTGTCTATCGCTCTGCTCTCCTGTTAGCACGGAGGGAAATTGCGCACTAAAGCTATAGCAATTTGTTTTTTAAGCGCAGGGTTCGGCGTGAAAGGATGGGGAGCTGGTTATGGTCAATCTTATTTCAGTTATTTTCTATCCCTCGGTGGTAGTATAAAAAATTTGTGTTCGCTAATATAATGCCACAGTTTGATTATATTACAGACTTCAGAGCTGCTTTAGGGGAAAAAAGGAGCTCCTTGCACATTCCCTTACTTACAGTTGCTGCGGAAAGTCGCTAACGATATAAAACAGAAATGTTTTATTTATACAGTAATAATATTACAAAGCACACCATGCTTCTTCCAGGTAGCTTCTTATTTAAATGTGCCGCTGTGGCCTTTTCTGATTTAACCACTTGTGGTCCGGTGTAGCCCGAAATACACTACATTGAGCCAATACGAGAAATGCGTGTCACTATAAAATCTGAATCAAAATGCTTATTCTCCGGCTTCTTAGCCCCCGATGCAGTTGCTTTACAACCACATGTACAATATGGAGATGTTCAGGGTCCAGATACAAAAATGATTGAGTATTCTTTTTTGCAATGATACTGCTATTTTTATATGATTACGATGCTCCACTGTGCCGCCATGCTCCGGCATATCTCGCTGCTGTCCCCTTATGTAGCATCAATCGTTGCTTTAGGACACCTTTGGAATAGGAGCAGTGGGTGGTGACCAGCAGAATTTTTCTTTTTTCTGGACAACTTATCCTAAATCATGAACATACAACATTTTTTATGGACAAATTGGAAAACCATAATGGATGATAAAGATTATATGTAATACAGGTCTATAGTTCAGTATATTGATAAGAACTTGTTACCAGCATTTACTGTTAGTAGCAAAATGATGATAATTACCATTAAAATAATATACTCAAGTACGACCGGCCTCAACAAAATCACGGACATGTATATTTTTTTTCACAGATGCAGGAAAAATGTCGCCTGTTTCTATGAATTGTCCAGAAATGTCTGGTCAGTGGGCAACCCTGGTGGTGACTGAAGCCTCTGCACCTAGTACTAGTAATCCAGTCTTTGAAGCCTTTGCCTACGTTAACTTTGTTCTGTCTGAACAGGGGCAGACTGGGAACTAAAAGTGGCCCCATTTTGTAGGTGGGTGCAAACTGAGAGAAGGCAGGTCCAACACAAATAGGGGGGCGGCAACAATACCAAACTGTGGCACAAAATACCGCCCCAGTAACGCCAAATACCTCAGTGCAACACAATAAACTGGCCCAATAACAACATAAACCACAGTGCAGCACAAAATAATGCCCCAGCAGCACAAAATACCTCCTCAGAGGCTGTCCCTCTTTGGTGTCCTGCGCCAACTGCCATGTTCTGTCTTCCTACTCTGGTTGCCTCAGGATGGCAGTACAGTAGATTTCAGGAATCAGGAGGGCTCCTGTGGTTGCCGGCCAGGTACATAACTACTTGACTCCCCCAGTGTTAATTAACTCTGGGAGCGACAGATCACTACTTACTTGGACGACAGCGATACGGAGAGCTCAGGCGGCCCTCTGACACTTTTGACCGGTAAATTTCCCTGTAAGGTCTATGGCCAAACCGCCCCTGTGTCTGAAAGAACCCAAGGGCTGCATGTCGACCCCAGATGCTAGTTGGCCACGACTAATCTACACAAATAATGACACTTTTGAAGTCCTATGCAGTCATGTCTGAAACATAGACAGGATACTCCCTCACTGGTGGCATCTTTGGTCTGACTGCCTTGCATGGACACATCTGCTTCACATGGACAAGAAGCACAGTTAGACTGAAAATCTTATGGTGCTAAAATGCCAAATCATACCACGGGGTGTCTCATGCCTTATTAGGGGATACAGATTTGATAAGGCTTGGTCCATGCACATTTTACACGGTCAGCCATTCATTGGAATGGGCACGATACTATACATAATATGTAAATGACGCGATCTGTGCATTGGGCAGTATTGGAAGCCTGATCACGGTGATCAGCTGATTGCTGGGCCAGCTTCAATTAAAAAAGTGTCCTTGATTAGCCAATGCCTATAAAAAACGGCCAAGAAGGATATTTAACAGAATAGGAAAAACGCAAGGATTTTTATGTTTATTGGTGATTGTTTAAAAATTATTTTAGGCAGAAAAGCTTTTGTCTGTTTGTCAAGTATTTTCCGATAAAAAAAAATGGCTTCTGGGGCCGAAAAAATGTATATAAAAAATAAAAAACATATTTGTAATTTACATAGAAGTTTAATAAAAAAAAATATATATATCATGACCTTGGCCTTCTTACATATCCTTAGTACCAGAAATGATTCTTTTTCTGTGATTAACCCCTTTGTGATGCTAACACGAACCCATCTTTGACATCTGAATCCTTGCCTGCTTCCTGGACCAAAGTTAGATTGGAACAACCATTCCAAATTGATATTCTTCTTCTTATTATTAATATATATATATATATATTTATTTTTTACATTAAAAAAAATCCTTTTAAATCTCTTATGACCAAGGCCCGTATAATGCATTGCTTGGCTACTGCAATTATACAATGACATCAAGATTTAAAAGATTTCTAAGAATTGTAATGACAGGACATCAAGTTATTTTCTGACTTATTATCTAACGGTCATGAATAATAAGAAATATAATATTCATAGATTCTGTAGGATTTATTTCATGAAATAACTGCTGCCGGTGCTGTTGGGCTGAGGCTGCTGTCCGTTCTCGCTTTCACTGGCACTGACACTTTCATTTTAATCCTTTGTTAAATCCCGTGTACTTTTCCTGTAGGAACATATGCATGGCTTCTTTGTGCAACAAGTGTGGCAAATCTCCAACGTCTATATCCCTCTCCCCTGGAAGCTGCCCACTGGACTTAGTTTTTCCCACTCCGGTTATGTGGGTCAGCCGAGAGCCAACATTCCTCGGTGAGTCACTAATGTAAAATGGACATCGTATCCATTAAATAGCCTCGTGTTGCCACCCGGGTGTAGCCAAGTTTGCTTTTGTTGAGAAATCTGACGGAGCTGAAAAGGTTTGTGAAACGTGTGAGTGAAATCTGTCAACAATTAAAAATAATTGAGCAGGAACGAAGGCCTGACTTGGTGGGGGTGGCAGAGAAGGTGGCAATAAAGACGCAAGACAGACTCAAAAATAAAAACAAATAATTGTAATAACTCGGCCGGGCAGGGTTTGATCCAAAAATTGCTGATCCAGATTTTTGTTTTTAGAATTTTTTTTGTTCTTTATTTTTCTCTTTTTCAAAACTATTTTAAGGATTGTTTAGCAATGAATCTAAGAAGAAATATCAAAAGAAATTATTGCATACCCTAGAAGGGGAGTTTATCTGGAAAACGGTAGGACTTGATCACCTAGTATAGGTAGGGACTTGCCATTAATGGTGCACAAGAGAACTGGTCAGACGTGCACTTTGTTCAGCCGCCTTCGTGGCTGCGAACACTTCTGTACATGCACTGAACAGAAGCTAATGATGCTCAACACGTGCAGGTAAAGGTAGCAGAATCTTTTGTATATGCCGTGCCTGCACAGAAAGCCATACAGCAGGGGAAACACTCACATGAGTAAGCCCCACAATCGCCGACCACCTGATTCTTATAGACGTGGTGATTGCTGAAGTCCATTGTTTGAACATCCTATCCCTGGGCAGTAGGGGTTATCCAGGTAATGAGATTAGCCTAAGGATAGGTCATCATTACATTGGCCGGGGTCCGATTCCTGGCACCCTTGCCAATCAGCTGTTGCAAGGAATTGCCGCGCTCAAAGAAGTGAGCACAGCCGGCTCCTGGCAGCTCTCCAAGCACAGCACTGTACATTGTATATTGGCTGTGCTAAGTATTGCAGCTCAGTCCCATTCACTTCAATGGGGCTGAGCTGCAACTAGGCCACGTGACTGATGTACGGTTACATCACATGGCCTAAAAAGAGGCCACGGCACTCACGGGGTGCGGGGCTCTAACAACTGATTGTTGGGGGTCCCGGGTGACTGACCACCACTGATCTGATACTGATGACCTATCCTCTGGAAAACTGGATGACCCCTTTAAACTAAAGATCTAGGTTAGAAGGTTTATCAAGCTGTGTCAAATTGATGGCCTATCCCTAAGATAACCCATCAATATCAGATAAGTAGAGGTCCGAAGTGTGGTGGGAACTCCAACAATCTTATATTGATGACCTATCCTAAAAAGATTCCCAAAAAATTTCCCAAACTGCAACAATCCCTTTAAAGAATGAGGATATTTAGACTTTTCTATGACAGAACACTACAATTTCCAGGATTTAAAAGATTTTACTAGAAAGTGGCCAAAACAAGGTCTTTTATGCAGAAACAGCACCACCAATCAATCCATAGGCAGTGTCTGGTATCGCAACTCTGCCCCATTTAATTGAAATTTTTACCTTTTGTACAGGATAACGTCACCAAGACATTAACCATGAATTACACCGGCCATTAATGGACTAGTATATTATTCTGTTTATATAAGTACACAAACTGGTGCCGGCTGCACGTCGATTCCTCAGAGAAATGAGTTCCCAGCTATAATAAAAGTGATGATGTTAAGTGGTTTAAATTTAACAGATGGCATACTCTCTAATTGCAAAGTAATTTACAAGATGCTATAGAAGTTAATTACAATACATATGTGTGTGTCATAAAATTCTAGAAATCATAAATTCAAATGAGAGTTATGAACATATCCGAGAGGTTTTGCTATCTTACCGGATTGTTTCTCATAGCTCCGCCCACAGCTCTCGCCGCTTTTGCATTGCCGCTGAGCTCAGCAAGTTCCTTGTAGGTGATTGTCTTTCCCATCGTCACATTCTTAAGCAAAGCCAACAGTACACTCTTCTGAAATGAATCTAAAAGACAGAAGAACCTTCACTCATGTGATAGATGGGAATATGGGTATTAAATCATCTTTTATCTAAATTGTCCTCTAATTTATAATGCTTTTATTAAGTATGTTTTGGGCAGGGTCTTTGTTTAGGGCAATTATTTTTGCCAATTTTCAGTGCTGAAGACAGTAATTAGTAATTTAATGAGCAACAACAACAAATTAAGCACCTAACAAACATAAAGTACAAGTGAGTACACCAGGGCTCACTATCGCAAGAAACCCAGAAAATAGCCAACCGAGAGCAAACCAAATTGGAGGAATCAGACTAAACCACAAGTTGACTGGCAGACGCTCTATTCCAGGTTTCATCAAGGGATCCCAGAAAACAGACACAAAAGCAGGAACTAGAAGCTACAAGAACATGGTCAGTAGTAGGGTACTGTATCAGACTCTTACAACTTACACTTACTCATTCAGATTATTAGTCAGTTTCCTGTAAGGCTTCATGCACATGGCAGAACAATGTAAAAAGAGGTTGCATCGAGGCAAGTCCATTTGGCTCTCTAATATATATCAAAAGGCACTATGTGTGCCACCATATTGTGCCTCTGTATTAAACCGTATTAAGGAGATAGACGCATTTTGGCTAAGACTATGTTAGTATCTGTTCTTGGTGTGAAGGGGCTACAGAGATCGAGAAGGTATGCTATACACAGGGTGGTTTAGACCCGAGTGTGTGCAGGTTGGTTTAATGAGGTTTTATTATCTCAGACATTCATGGCATATCACTAGGATATGCCATCAAAGTCAGATAGGCGTGGGACCCGTCTCCGAGACCCTAATTTATGTCCAGAATGGGTGTAAATCCCAGACTATTCTAGTGATATGCCACCAATGTCTAAGATGAGACAACCCCTTTAATGACTACCTGTAAATGGTCATCCAGAAATTATTTAGGAATGGCAAACTTACATAAACCATTTACTTCACTCTATTGAGTACACACTATTTTAGCCTGGTCATCTGGCTACTAAGGAATTAGAAATACTCACCAGCCTTTATGTTTGGCTGACTGCTGATGGCACATTTATTATGTTTTATAATAACATGAGTGTTCACTTTGCACCTGGTTCATCATGGGATTTTTCAGAATGTCCTGAATGGTGTTTCTTCTGAAGGGCTAGGGGTGTGTGTAGCAATAAGGTTCCTAACCCGCCAAACCCAGCTCTCCCTTATGGGGAAATTCAGCAATGATGGGTTATGGCGTAAGTGTGGGGAGGCCACTAGTTCTAGACCCTTGCAGGGCCTTCTGACCTAGAGGAACAGAGAATAGGTTGAGGGCCTTTATACATCTGAAGTGGGTATGCAACAGACTGCGTCCTACTAAGCAATTTAAGCTTTTAACAAAAATAAAAATACAAAGTTTGCACGAAGTCTTAATCAGGCATCGGGTCCTTTTTGTGGGCTACTTAACAATAGCCCAAGCTAAGCCCACATTCACACCATTGGTGTTTCGGCACTGTAGGCTGCTGTAGTATGCCCAGATCTAGCCCCTTAATAGCAAGGACTATCCACTATTCTAGGACATTGACTTCTCTCCATATCTCAGTAATTATATCCATTAACATGTTTCTATATTGAACTAAAAATGTCATTGAACTCTTTAGCTTCCACCAAAGTTACTTAAGTTTGCCCGGAAGGCTCGTGAACACTTTTTCATGCTGGTTAAATAAATAAAAAAATTGAGACTGAAGGGAATGATAATCACTTTGTTAAGGGGGCAAAAAAAAAAAGTATGTTTAGTCTTTAATATTATAACATTAAGCAAATTAAACATAAGCATAATCCAGGTGATACCAAAAGAAGGTCACCAAAGAAATTAACTTTTTTGTTCATTAATTTACATGGATTAGCAGAGGGCAGAAAGATAGCAAATCTGTTCTAGTTTTTTCCTATGATATAATTTCAAACCGTACACCGAGTGTGGCAGTAGGTTGACTGTGGGGTTAATCAGACTGATTTGTCCTTTTAATTGCTTTCTATTCAAAGAAAATTCATTAGATAATGTTCTCTTCAAAATTCATGAATCAATTTAACTGGAGAAACCACATTAACGGCTTTGGGATCATTAGCAGAAGCATCCGTGTTACTCGTTGATTGCTGGGAGAGTTTCCTTAGGCAAACATGGCTTTGTGTACTGCCACATCTTCTCGAAGAGATTGCATTTTTTGGGGGGCGGCATGTTGTCACTTTACATAAGAAACCTTGCCTCTGTATAGTGAATATTCATAGACTGGAATATTAAGACACTGAAGATCTCTCTGTCGGTGCGCACTCTTGTAGAAGGATATGGAGGTAATTGAACACAGACAGGAATCGGCTAGTAAGTTTGTTTCGTTCTTTTTTTTTTTTTTTGCAGGGGGACTGAAAAGGGAGGTTGGACTCAGCAGGGTGGCTGGAATTAGGCTTTGGGAAATCTGTAAGACTAAAATGAGAAGTCTATGCAAACTTAACTGGAGCATGTAACAGTTACAAGAAACAGGGGAATGGTTCCAAAAACATCATTTAAGAGTAGAAGAGTTAGAGAGAGAGCAGAAAGTAATGTCCATGTCACTGAATCTAATTTACATAGCAATAGGACAGACTTAAAAAACAAACAAAAAAACTATATGGCTCGAGGAGAGAACATTATTGAAAGCGGACAAGGTTGGCGGAAAAATGTGGCTCCTACATAATGTAATCCATGTACTGTAAAGAAAAGGAGCAAATACATGTCAGCGAGTCCCGGTGATATTCTAAAATCTGAGTTTTTTTCTAAGAATCTTAAAGGGGCCAATGAACCGGAATCAGGTTGAAGTCTTTTGGATTACAATGGGCTATGGCTCTGATCAAACTGGCGTCATGGCTTCTGTCTACAACGAAGTCATGACAGCACTGGCAGACATGTTCTCAAATGGATACGGCAAATCTTGAAGGATCCCACCGACTTTAGTTTGATCCATTGGGGTTTTGGTATTTTCGACAGGAAGAATCGCGCTGCAGACTAAACCAGATCGAAACTCAAACAGACCAGATTAACTCTAATGTGAACAAAGCCTAAGGCCTCTTTCACACAAACGATACAAATTGGTTCAGGATGCGTTCAGTGAAACTCGCACCATTTTGCAAGCAAGTTCAGTCAGTTTTGTCTGCGACTGCGTTCAGTTTTTTTTGCTTGGGTGTAATCCGTTTTCATGCATTTTTCACGCGCGTGATAAAAACTGAAGGTTTTTAAACAACTAATCATATATAACATACAAGCTTTTATTAGGCTCCATTTGCACTAAATTTGTGGTACAGGTTCTTCAAAAATGTTTTAATATATACACGATTGTCTCTTGGCACACTTTTTTTAGTAGAACATGCTTGTCAATACACAATTATTCCACAGAAATGAATATCTAGCAGTATACTGATCTAGCTTCTGATCTATTAATATATGCAAAATAACCTTTGAAAGATTAAAAACATGACTTGGGCTATCAGCCAAACCAGACACAGATTGGAAGAAAGAATGGTTTCGGGGCTGTGGCTCCTTCTCAGTACAGTATAAGGTTCTGGTTGGCATTGTGAAGGTAGGAAGCTACTGCTGTCCAAGAAAAATATTGCGGCCCATGTCAAGTTTGTCTGAAGTCACCTGGATGTTTCACAATGCTTCTGGGAAAATATTCTATGGAAAGGTAAGACAAAAGTCAAACTTTTTAGCACAAATGCACAAGGCTGTTTTTGTAAGAAAATGAACACTGCACACCAACACCAAAACATCATCCCAACTGTTAAGCATGGTGGAGGGAATATCATGATTTGGGGCTGCTTTTCTGCCTCAGGGCCTGGACATGTTTTGATCATTGATGGAACAATGAATTTTAAGGTATATGAAAACATTTTACAATAGAATGTAAGGTCAGCAGTCCATTTCCTCAAGCAGAGGAGACATGGGAAGGGGCAAGACATTGACCCAAAAAACACAAGTAAATCAACTAAACAATGGCTGAAAAAGAAAAAAAGTGTGTTTTTGAAAGGACCAAGCATAAATCCTATAGAGATGATGTTGCATGATTTGAAGACAGTTGTGCATGCAAGGCATCCCAAAGATTGATGATCTGAAAGACATCTGCAGGCAAATGGTCCAAAACTCAACCTGACCTTTGTGTCAATCTTATTTGCAGCTACGGAAAACATGTGGCGACTACAGCTAAAAGAGTATTAAATTCAAGTGATCACCTACTTTCTCTCCCTACACTGTGGATATTTTAGCGATAATACTGAATGATAGATGTGGTTGTGTGTTATAAGTTCAGTTAGATTGTGCTTGCCTGTGACTCGGATAACAATCAGTCCATATTTTATTAGCAACCAATGCAGAAATCCAGGTAGTTCAGAAAGGTTCACTTACTTTTTATTGAAATTGTACATTGCAGCCTAATTTGAACACATGGTCTGAAAAACTATTTATCTGGTAATTCAATGTCCACTTGATAGATCTGATGTTTGCTCCTAGCCAAACGTGTTTGGAGTCTCAGGGTTCTGGGAAATGTACAGTTATGATTCTAGCCCCATGTTCCTGGAAGCTGGTTTGGCAAATGTTGCTGAATCAGTAGGAATTGACATTCAAGTCTGGCGCTCTCTTTTTTGGCAGGTAGTGTAAGCAAACAGAGACACAGAAATTGACTACAGATCAAAAGGAAAACTATCCAGCAACCTTACTCTGGATATTCTTCAATCTTTACTGATGTCAAAAGAATCATTTCCCAATTACTTGACCCTCTGTGTAAAACAAAAGTTTAGCCATGTTTCTTTTCACACTGACAGGGGATCTGAGGAGATAGGCAGCAGTTGTCCCTGGCCACCTCCCCTTTCTCAATGTGTCATTAAAAAGTCACTAACAGTGGAGTTCATTCCATATGTGGAAGAAATCAATAGGTGCAGTTTAAATAAATTGCCCCAAAGGCTATTTTAATGGTTCCAACTGGGCCCCTATCCAGGAGCATAACTGAAATATTTTGGCAAAGTGGCAAATTAAAACAGCTCCTAACCCGGGTGGGTCTCCAGCATAGTTGTTTGCTCTCTCATTCATCTCTGTGTAGGGGAAACGAAGTGACAACTTAATGAGAACCACAACATCGAATATATATAGAGAGAACAGGTCCTAGCCACATCTGTTCTGATGAAGGCAGACCAGTAGAGGGGATGGTTATGCCAGGCAGGCATTTGTGCCAACCTGTAAAAACTCAAGACAAATATGAAGACATTATATAAAGTTTTTAAGAGGATCATTCTGGGAAAACCTAATACACTGTGTTATGCCTGGTGCAAGTTCTGAGGTGGGGTGGAGCGTGACATCTGGATTCTCTATATGGTGGACTTTGAATCTCTGTGGCATAAAGCTCTCATTCAGACGCTGGACCACAGATTAAAAAAAAAAAATATGTTCAGCCCAAAGCATTTCTTAAATCATATAGGTTGTTGGCTGAATGATTCATTTGCACACTTTCGTTGTCCTCCTGGGCTAGTCCATGCTATACCACAGTAAGCGGAAATGTACCTTTCAGCTTATCTGAGCTGAATGTTACAAGGCCTCCTGCTATATAAACATACCACTGCTTCATCCATGGGAACTAAAATGGAGGTGGTCACGTGGCTTTATAATGTGACTTCTTTCTTACCCGTCCATGGCTGCATCATCTTCAGTATAGGCGCTGGATCAGTCCAACTGCTGTCCAGCTGATAAGGTTGTGGCTGTGGATGGTTAAAGACGCACTCCAGAATATTTTTGTATATAGTGCAGGATAAGCCATTAATAAGAATAAGATATAGGCTCTTGTGTAGGCCTTCTGTGGGTGCTGTCTACCATCATGATATCTTTCCCTCAGATATGGCTTTCCTAATGATTTTTTTCATCATGACTGACTTTGCAGAGACCGAGGGTACAGCACCTCACCACACTGCGCTGTTCTGTGTCATCTGTGGGCAGCCATAACATACCAGTGACACAGAGCCACTCTTCTGTCACACTGCATGGTCTCCATGTTCTCCTATGTGATGCAGCTTGAGCCTGTTTTCCCTCTCTACCCTATTATCTCTCTCTCCCTTTTCAGCTCTTATATAGACGAGGCAGAGAGACTAATGTAAAGCTGCATCTCATAGAGCTACTGTACACTGGGGAGTCAGCACACACAGATAGTACAGTCAGGAGATTTATATAACTGCAGCTATTCACTGTATACACTCACGTACTATATATCTGAAGTCCTAGCCCTTTAGATGAAGAGACATTATGTCTTCAACAGAATACAGTGAGTTAGCAATATATGCAAAAAAAAACAAAAAAATTGAGTTCTCATTTAAGAAACCTGTTCGTGATTAAACCATGCGACCGCAATCATTTTGGTTCCTATGGAAGCAGTGGCCATGGTGGTGGGATATTTAAATAGTCCGGGAGCCAGGGGCCTTGTGACAAGTAGCTCAGGTGAGCTGAATGGTACATGTCTGATTATTGTGGCATGGCACTCACTTATTTGCCGATTCAGCCTGGATTCTTTTAAAGTGGCCAAACTATTTAACATACCTATACTGCTATTGTTAAAGTGAGGAGATAAGTGATTGCCAAAAAAAAACTAAAAATCTAACTAGTCAGATCCCCTTTTCCCCTAAAAGGAAACTTCAGAGGACAGTTTGGCTTCCAATAATGTGGATATAAAAATCTCGTGTTTATGGTCAGCTTCCTGATTTGACCTTCTATAATTACCGGTAATTCCAAAGCTTTGGGTATATCTGTATCATGTATGCTGGCAAATAGATTTTATTGGATACCTGGACATTATATGCAGCCTCGTGCTTGCCTCTTGTAAACAAAGACTGAAGGGCCACTGGAGTGTCTGTGCTGGAACAGCTGCAGTTAGAGGAGGTGTAATGAGTAGTGTATGTTTTTTTATAGCATTTTTGTGCTATTTTGGATTCTATTTATAAAGTATATCACCCCCTTCAAAGGCTAAAATAAAAAACAACCAAAGAACAACTGGTGCTATATAGTAACAGTAACATATAAATACATAAACACTCGTACTGTCTCCTTGGACTGAACACAAAAACTACCTAAAGAAAGTGGAACCTAAAACTTAACTTTTATTAGGATTGGTTTTAAAATACTGATTCAAAGATTCCTTGTGGTTTTTTGTTTCTACCTCAGTATCCTTCCTGAATAAGCCCCACCTCCCTTAGTCCCTGTTATTCCAGGACGATATTGGACCAGTGGACATCCAGGGACCTATTTACCCCGGGTCTACTATCCGGTCTTTCAGTATTCTATGAAGTTTCCAACATACCGGTAAGACGGTTCTATTTCATTTATTTGATCACAAGAAATCTTTGAGCCCCTTTAAAGGCTATAGACACTTTTGGGGCCATTTTTTAAATATTAAAAATATATATATATAAGTATTTTTGGGCTGAAAAGCATTTTTGTTACAGTGTTTTATTACTAAAACAGCAAGCTGCAAAATACAATTTCCAGCTAAATCTGACCAAGAGCTTGTCTGAGGGCTCTGGCTCCAGCCCTCCTCTCTCCTCTCCTGAACAATCTTCTGCACCCCCAGTGGATACTGTATGTCTTCTGACATCACGATCAGGCCTCCCATGTCCTCTGTCAGACTAACCGGTCGAACGGTCGTGATGTCAGACCCATGTGATCTAGGAATGGGCTGGTCGATGATCTCAAACCACAAGCACGACAGGGGACGTTCACCACTTGTCATATCGAAGCTACATGGAAGGAAACATTAGGAGAAGACAAGAGGATGATGGCGGGTGTAGAGGGTGGAGTTTTCGGCCCAAGGAAAGCGGTAGTAGACGTTTACATATTGCCTGATCTCGCAGCAAACAGCTGTATGGAAAGCAGCTCATCTATGTCCATAGCCTGGAAGTTATGGAGCATAATGAAGTATGGAGTATGAAGTGAAGATTCAGGAAAAGTTGACAGATAAACTATTATGTTCTGCAGGAGACTAGATGGGGTTTACACAAGTAAAATGATTGCACAAAAATGTGAGGAACTAAAGCATTTTTTAAACCCAATCCCTTCATTTCAGGGGCTCAAAAGTAATTGGACAAATCAAATAAATGTAAATAACATGTTAATTTCTAATACTTGGTTGAAAACCCTTTGTTGGCAATGACTGCCTGAAGTCTTGAACTCATGGATATCACCAGACACTGTGTTTCCTCCTTTTTAATGCTCGGCCTGGCCTTTACTGCCGCGGTTTTCAGTTGCTGTTTGTTTGTGGCCTTTCTGTCTGAAGTTTAGTCTTCAATAAGTGAAATGCTCTATTGGGTTCAGATCCGGTGACTGACTTGGCCATTCAAGAATATTCCACTTCTTTGCTTTAATAAACTCCTGGTTGCTTTGGCTTTATGTTTTGGGTCATTGTCAGTCTGTATTATAAAGCGCCGACCAATCAGTTTGAAAACCAATCTGAAAACTCCAGAATTCATCCGGCTACTTTTGTCCTGTGTCAAATCATCAATAAACACCAGTTCCCCTGGTAGCCATGCATGCCCAAGCCATCACACTGCCTCCGCCGTTTTTTACAGATGATGTGGTATGCTTTGGATCACGAGCTGTTCCATGCATTCGCCATCCTTTTTTCTTTGCATCATTCTTGTAGAGGATGATCTTGGTTTCATCTGTCCAAAGAATGTTCTTCCAGAAGTGTGCTGGTTTTTTAAGATTTTTTTTTTTTTTTTTAGCAAAGTCCAATCTAGCCTTCTTATTCCTGAGGCCTATGAGTGGCTTGCACGGTGCAGTGAACCCTTTGTATTTACTTTCATGCAGTCTTCTCTTTATGGTAGATGTGGATATTGATACGCCTATATCCTGGAGAGTGTTCTTCACTTGGCTGGCTGTTGTGAAGGGGTTTCTCTTCACCATGGTATTTATTCTGCGATCATCCACCACTGTTGTCTTCCATCAGCGTCCAGGTCTTTTTGCATTGTTGAGGTCACCAGTGTTTTCTTATTTCTCAGGATGTACTAAACTGTAGATTTTGCCACTCCAAATAGTGTAGCAATTTCTCGGATAGGTTTTTTCTGTTTTCGCAGATGAAGGATTGCTTGTTTCACCTGCAAAATGCAAGCACCGCACCTCAAATCAACTCCAGGCCTTTTATGTGCTTAATTGAGAATGAAATAATGAAGGAATTGCCCACATCTGCCCATGAAACAAGCTTTGAGTAAATTGTCTAATTACTTTTGGTCCCTTTAAAAATCAGGGTGCCACATGTAAAGGAGCTGAAACTCCTGAACCCTTCAACCAATTTTAATGTGGATACCCTCAAATGAAAGCTAAAAGTCTGGACTTTATGTCCATGTCCATTATATAACTATAACTTGAATATTTTCTTCATTAGCAAAAAAATTCAGCACATGCACTACAGATAAAATCCAAACTTTTTATTGTGATTCTTTAAAAAATTCCATGAGCTGATCAGAGCGCTTTACGGTCTACACGTATCAACAATCTGGGCATGAATAAGATAGATTGTCAAAATGCGTAGACTGTAAAGCGCTCTGATCAGCTCATGGAATTTTTTAAATAATCACAATAAAAAGTTTGGATTTTATCCGTAGTGCATGTGCTGGATTTTTTGGTTCCTGAAGAAAATGTTTTCCTGATCCGGGGTTCCTTGCACGCCTATGGAGTGGAGCAGCTGAGCTGGAAATATTTTAGTGTATAAGGGTCCTTTCACACTGGCGTTTTTGTTTTCCAGCATAGAGTTCCGTCCTCGGCGCTCTATGCCGGAAAAATCCTGATTAGGATCATTCCCATGCATTCTGAATGGAGAGAAATCCGTTCAGGATGCATCAGGATGTCTTCAGTTCAGGACCGAAACGTTTTTTGGACGCAGCAAATACCGCAGCATGCTGCGCTTTTTGTTCCGTTCAAAAATCCGGAACACTTGCCGCAAGGCCGGATCCGGAATTAATGCCCATTGAAAGGCAATAATCCGGATCCGCCCTTAAGCTAAACGTCGATTCGGCGCATCGCCAGATCCGAAGTTTAGCTTTTTCTCAATGGTTACCATGGCAGGCAGGACGCTAAAGTCCTGGTTGCCATGGTAAAGTGTAGTGGGGAGCAGTATACTTACCATCCGTGCGGCTCCCGGGGTGCTCCAGAGTGACGTCAGGGCGCCCTACACGCATGGATCACGTGATCCGAGCGCATGGGGCGCTCTGACGTCATTCTGAAGTGCCCCGGGAGCCGCACGGACTGTAAGTATACCGCTCCCCCGCTCCCCACTACTACTATGGCAACCAGGACTTTAATAGCGTCCTGGCTGCCATAGTAACCTCAAAGCATTTCGAAGACTGATCAGGATCCTGATCAGTCTTCTATGCTTTCAGGCGACTTGCGTTCTGACGGATCCGGCGGGCGGAAGTGCCTGCCGGATCCTCAGAACACAAGTGTGAAAGGACCCCAACTTGAATATTTTTTAGTAAACAGGTAAAAAAAAACTAAATTTGTGTCAGTGTCCAAATATATGTGAACCTAACTGTATATGGCTAGGTAAATGCATGGCTGGTGGTAACAAACGAGCTCTTTAAAAACACTGCACACTAAGACTTTTTTACTTTTTTTAAATAGTCCAAAAGTTTTAGCTTTAGTCCTCTTTCTTCATCTTTTCTGTCTCCTGATCTAAAAAAATTGTAAATGTCTTTTTGAGAAATTTGCCTGGATTAAATAGCCATAAAATCACATTCAGTTTCAAGCCGGATTTTTTGAAAATTTCGACAAATTCGATTCACTCTAGTAATCATAATTTAACTATCAGTTCTTTATATTGAAGTCAGAAAAGGACAATCAAAGGACACTATACCATGTGCCCCGGTTGTCGGGAAATATATATTCTAAATCTATATTCTTGTCTGTCTATCTATCTCCCTCCATTTCTTCATTCCCTACATTTTATAATTGTTCATCTCTACGTAACTGGCATGTGCTTTCTTTGGGGAAGCATCCTTTCTGTTGCAACTCTTTCTATCATAGCTAAAAGGGGGGGGGGATCTTTTCTGCTGCAGCTTTCTCCCTATTACAGTTCAGGGGACTTGTCTTTTCTGCCAAATCTCTCTCCCTGTAAGTGTCACAGCTTCTAACAGTAGATATGGCTGGTGGCAGTTGAAGGATGGAACTGAGCATGTGTGCCTATGGTCATCCAGCTCAGTAGGGGGACGTACACATTACTATATGTGTTAGACACCAGGGGGCACCATTATAATGATACATAAATTACAAAAGTTTTTTTTTTAAATATTATTTTAATTGACTTCATTATTATATAATTAATGCTGGCACAACCGCTTTAAACTTCAAGTCTATCTTTCAACAAAACAAAAAATTCCAAATGTAAGAGAAATAAAAAAAATATGCATTCACACAAGATAAATAAAAAAATCTCTTTAGCTCAGCAATATGGCTTTTCTGCCGGCTGCTTATGAAACCTCTGGTGTTTTCTGAAACCCCTCTCTTCGTGATTGAGCTGTGCAGATAAAAGCATAATCCCACTTCTACCCATGAGGTACACCTTCTGTAACAAAGAGGTTAAAATAGCAGTTGGGTAGTGGGAATAAATGACTAAAAAAAGGAACATGCGCTTAGCAATTATGATGTACCGTTGCTTAAATGGCTTATCCAAAGATTACCTGACAGAAATTTTCCACCTCTTACATGCTTCCTACCCCAACACGTTAGATGCAGCCAAATAGCTATCTAAATCTGCCAGTTAAAATTAGTGCTGGAGAGCCTGGTGAGATATGCCTGCACATACTTTCCCATGGAAATCTGTACAACGGGACGCCTCACCTGCTATTGTGTTGGTCCTAAGTATAGTCTTCTTTATAGACCATTCATACACAAAGAAAAAGACCTCAAGTAAATACTAATCATTGCTCCCTTTACAATCAACTTTAGTCCTTCAAAGTAATTGTCACTTGTGAGCCTCCATCTGTTTACCCTTTACAGAAGAGGCCTAAGAAGGTGCCGAAGTCTACACTTAATCCATGAAGTTTTGGGTACTCCAAGAGCAGGCCTTAGAGACATTTGTACCTATGAAACTGCGCGAACTATTACATGTACGCTTAGCAGCTGAAGGCATCTTTGCTGGTCCCATATTCATATGTGCCCGCATTGCTGAGAAAAATGACGTTTTAATATTCACAAACAAACCTCTAGGAGCAACAGCGCAATTCCCATTACACCTAGAGGCTCCTCTCTCTCTGCAACTGCATTTTAATTGACTTTGGGAAAAGTCAGGACCAGGCGTAATGATGTTTTCACTGCCTTGCCCTGTCAATCAAATTAAAGAGGACGCAGCAATTGCAGAGAGAGAAGAGCCTCTAGGAGTAATGGCAACTCCCCCATTGCTCCTAGAAGCTCATTTGCTCAGGTACATAGGTACAAATATGCTAACAGATGCCCTTTAGGTGACCATAATGGCAAAGTCGCCTTACCCTGATGTGTATAGGGGTCTATTGACTAACCCCAAACAGATAAGGTTTGAGGAAGGAAGGATCAAGTGTATTGAATTTCAAGCAGATTATTTCTCTAATCTTATTGAAAACACATATAATGTTTGCCCAAACTGAGTATTCATGCGGACTGGGATTGGGGGAACGTTGGGTAAATAAGCATTTGGCCCACAGCTATAGAAGGTGAATGGCCACCAGCGATAGTTTGAATTTTGCATCATGTACCAGAAGCTTCAAAATACACCTCTAAGTGGGATCAAGTGTGTACCACATGTGGAAGGAGAAGACGGGTGAATGCCATACTTCTTTACCATGAGTGGAACATGTGCAGGGCTTTCAATGGCAGAGTTAGGTTATCAAACAAGAGGGAACCAGAGCACCAGCACTACAGAATATAGGAAGGAGAGCCCAAATGAGCATCTGGCCTCTTTATCATTTTTACCATGGAAGCTTCTTTCCTATACATATACATTACAATAATCCATATATACCTATAGGCTCCCACGCAGCTAAAAATATAGCCATTCTATAAATAGGAAGCACAAAAATACAACGCAAAACATCAAGCTACGTATGCAAAGCTAAAATGACGTAGAATATGACATCATATGGTACTATATGACATCATTGGCATATACAATAATTTCTATTTAAAAATGTGGATCCACTATTAGGATGTTATAGGCAAAAAAAGGAATTTAGGTTGATATCTTCTTTTTCCTATCAAAAAGTGACTCAACAAACTTAATAAAAGGCACCTATTAAGAGTAAGAAATGTAATGTTCTTTGAGCGTTTTTTCCTATTAAGTTATGAGCTGAAAGAAATGGAATTCACAATAACATTCTCCAGAGTCATCGGGTCCTGTAATGCAACAAAATAAAAGAATACAAAGCCCCTCCTAGCACTCGGGAGGTTCAGCGGGTCACTGACCTACATATGGGCCTAGTCAGCTGTGAAAATGGCATATGCCACTAGTAGAAGTTGTGACATCCCATAATGCGGAGCAGATAAATAGGCTACGCTTGTAATAACTGACCAATAACAGGAACACTCAATTGCTTTCCTATATTTCACTCACCACAAAGAGGAGGGGAGGGGGGGGGGGTAGTGGATATATTTTCTTCCAAAAGAATTTTGTGCAGTTTCAAGACTAAGAAAGTGCTTTGTGTTAACATAACATCCTTTTATTTAAGGAATCAGGAAGCCTACTTAGGCTAAAAACATGATTTCACTCTCATGAATATAAATGCTTTGACAATCTCGGTCTAGATCTCCGTGCCGTGGAACATAATCCCGCACCTCCTATTGCCAGGAAGTATTGTAGTATTAGCCTTTAGAAATGAATACTTCTGTCTCAGTGAAGAGAGAAGCAATTATGATAAACTCTCCGTGTGTAGTTCAGCCGTATTAACAAGAAGGAAGGCCTGGAAAGGCAGAAAATAAAATAACCTAATTCAAATCGGGAATAGGTCAGCTACCCGAAAACCCCAAGTAGATGGAAGGAAAACACTCGTCAGCTGTTCAGGAAGCCCAATCATAAAAAGCGAACATAAATAAAAAAAACTGAAGAAATGGAAAAAAAATAAAACAGGTTTCGCTAATGAAAGCTAACTGACACCTACATATTCATCTTCGACATGAACATTTCGAGTAATGAACTGTTCAGCACCAATTACTCCAACACTTTGAGAAATACATCTTGAAAAGAGGTCGCTTGAATCACATCTATTGAATCAATGGTATTTGCGACGGTTTAGCATCGAACTTCCATAATACCTGACATTTATGGAATTGAGCAGAAACAGAATCATCCTATCCAATTTTATGGTATGCACTAAAAAAAACATTACAAAGGCACATTCAGAATATATATTTTCATTAGTTTGTAGTCCCAGGCAAAAATGGACAATAATTGAACTATGCTAGCTAGGGATGACCAACCTGCAGCTCTCCAGCTGTTGTAAAACTACAACTCCCACCATGCCCTGATAGGCATTCTGGGCATGCTGGTAGTTGCAGTTTTGCAACAGCTGGAGAGCCTCAGGTTGCCCATCCCTGCAGTAAGACAATGTCCAAACCATTAAAGAGCCCTTTAGATTGTTAGTTTTCCAGATGTGGTACCTTTATAGGTTTCCCCCTCTAGGTCTGGGAGAAGGGCGTATGGCAATCAGGTTCCTTACCCCCGTGGAACCCCAAAAGGAGGAGTCAGACCTTGACATGACAGACACCTGGGGTCAAAGACAGAGAAAGACGTGCTCTTCCTTGTGTTTGACTAAGGATGGTCACCTGTCCTTAATCCTTGCAGGGCCTTTTAGGTCAGAGGGATGGGGATTGGTTTATGCAATTTAGTTGTTAGGTGTGCAGCACTTTTCTTTGCACTTGGGTAAAAAAACTATAAAAAAACCACAATATCTTGGGAGTCTCTGGTTTGGCTGATATGCCTAGTCATGTGCTAAAGTTCATTAATGGGTCAAACGACTTACAGCAACATTCAATCCATTAGGCTTTGCGGCTATCTGGATAAGTTACAACACCTAGAGAGCCACAAGATGGGGAACATTAACTTATAGGATAGCTACCTATAGGTGGCACTAGAGGCAGTCTTCTTCCTTCTTGAAAACAGCTAATTTGCATACTTTCTGGAAGAAAAGTCTACTAAATCCCCGCCCACTTTTCCAGCACAAAAAAAAATGTTGCTTGCAGCAGCGGAGATGAAGGTGGTTTGAGAAATATGGAATTTGTAGCTAATACCTCCTTTCAATACATTTACACTACAAGAGCTGCTACCCTGTAGAAACCATACTGACACCATGAACACAGGTATTTTAAGGTTTTTACAATGTACAGATTGAAAACACAAAAAAATCCCTAAACTTTTACCTTTTTTTCACCTAATTTCCAGAAAGACTACTTCAGGAAACACAAACTTTAAGTATATACCGCAATACACGAGGAACTTTCTTATTTATTTCTTAGGGGAAAGGCTTGAACAACACACAGATTAATTCAAGTGTATGTCTCCTCCAGGGCACAACCTTGTTATCAAAACCAGAATAAAAGACAGGAAAGGGTTATTTAAAATGACACAACTCCACGCACGTGAGACCATGTCTTCTCTTGCCGACAGTGATGTTTTTCTTCACCAGGCTCTGATTACGATTGACAGTAGGGCACTGTGACAACACTCCGCTCCATCAGCACAATAATATTAATGAAAGCAGAAAAAGAAGAAGAAAAAAAAAAAGCGCACGCACACGGTGCCTGAGATGCATACAACATTCCCGACAGCTCTCCTGTATGTTAAATACGCTCGGAGTCATTAAAATTTTATTAGGGTTTTAGAATTACACAGATAAACACAGTCGATAACTCACAGGACTGGCAACGAACAGCCTATTACCAAACACATTGTTACCTCCTGTTGGCCTAGGTTGGGTCTATTAGCAAACATGTCACGCTACGAAGCTTCTAAAAATATGTATCCCCCCCCCTCCACAACCAGGCCTCACCAAACTGAATGTACAAGAGCCACATAATCAACATAATTTGACTTAACGTCAGGGAATATTTACAAAATCTAAGGGGGATACGTTTGACTGATATCTACCCAAGTGACTTATTAGGCTTTGTCTCAAAAATAAAAAAAAAGCTCCAAGGAACTGTTAAATAATTTTTCATTGATAATCACGCTGTCTCTGCTATCAGATAACTTTTTGAAGACCAATCAGACAGAGGGGAGCCAAGCCCCTTAATTTCTTAATAAATTATTCTTTACCATAGGATGGGGATTATGCCATGCAGAAAGAATATCATTACTGACAGAGCTGTCAGAAGGACAGGTGAGAGGGAAACTGGCAAGCTTTAATTTCTCTGCTGAGAAATAAGGGGCTCTTCGGGGATTAATCTCAGTATCAACATTGAGCCTTTGCCTCAGGGCAGCCGAGAAATTCAAAAGAAATGGTGACTGAATTTTGAGTGATGGAATCTAGCTCAAATTGTGCCGCTAACTTTGTTTTCTTACCTATTCAAATGAGGAAGCCGGGGCACAGGTAAGAGCAGCGCAAGGGTAGAGGCGTCAAGGTCCAGCCGTGGAGTTAAGGAAAACGTGCCAATCAAATGTGAAACAGGAGACTGTTGTATTTAACATGCGTGTCTATGACATGTGAAGTGAGTGTTCCATTTCATGCACTAGAAATATGCAGAATCATGCAATTAAGGGTATGCATAGACATGTTAGTTGTCTTAACAATCCTTCAACATTTGCCTAAAAAATAAATAAAAAATTGTTCCCACTGCTTGTGTATTTTAAAACCCGAGGCTACCACTGCTTGACTTACCAGTCCTGGGTTTCTAGGTCCAGGTGGCACAGACCTTCCCAGCGGATCCGGCCGCTAGGGTTGCTCTGTACCTCCACACAGGGTGTGGCCTGCTTGTCAGCAAGGCTCCACCTCCTCTGCCTGTAGACTTTTAAAGGGGGCCAGCGCATACAAACCCTGATATGCTCCAGCCTATGGCTGACTACATCATGGCACTTTACCCTGTGGATGCCTGAGAAACAGGTTTCCAAGTATTCTGCAAAGATGTGCCGTTTCTGTTGTTTTCCATTTTCCTGAATTGTGTCCCTCCATTGCCTGACATGACCCTGACCTCTGTATTGGCCGTTCTCTGCCAGTCCTGATCTTGGGCCGTTTACTTTGCTGTACTGACTTACTTTGCCTGCCCTAACTTCAGCTTTTCCCTGACTACGATCTTGCCTGAGCCCTCGGTGTCGCTTGACCCTCTTGGGTCAGCTATTAATCAAACAGAAACTATTCAAGGAGGTAGTAGGCTTGTAGCTTCCCTGCAGCAAAGTCCAGATCCCTGTACAGAGGTTAAAGGGTGAAAACCACGGGACTGCCAGGATAACGCCCTGAGGAGTAGCCCAAAGTCAAAGATGTTGGTTGATGTAGTGGTTACACATCAACATTGCTATACAGTCTACACATATGGAATGTTCACAGAGCATTTTTCCAACATGTCTTTGCACTTGACTCCAGTTCAGAAATCCAAAGCCAACCCTTATTTTTTGCTGCAGTTTGCATCCGATGGGGCTGGATCAGGGGCAATTCAACAATGTGTCCAAATAGAAATCCACCTCAAACAATAACATTTCACTTAATTTCCTCTAAATCCACATGCGGACAGGTCTGTACTGTATGAGCTATAGGGCGGATTCCCACTGAGATCAATTAAAGGTGCATGTCATGTGGATTTCGGCACAAAATCTGAATAAAAAGTCTATCATGTGAGCATACCCTAAACTGTGCTTCTACTTCTATGAACATTCAAATGCTACACTTGATTCTGTAACCTGTTCTTTTGGTTGGATGTAGTTAAAACCCTAAAAGTAGCACACAAGTATGTGCAAGTACTTTGGCGTTATAACCAATATTTCACTGTGAGGCACATTGATAATACTGGTCAACCCGTCTTGGTCAACCATAGGACATAAGAACCTTCATTTGTATTGTTGCAAATTATTGTTCCATTTATACGACAATTAGTTATTGTTAAACAGTCCTAAAATATTGAATAATATTGAATGTTATTGGATCCAATTTAACTAATAAATGTTACATCTATGACAGGATTAATTTCGGTGGAAAACCATGAAACCACCAGCCGGGGTGCGTGCAATGACTGCCTAACACAAAAAAGACAACATATTATAGTCCACCTGAACCATGACTGCAGTGTGCAACAGTATAAACTATTATACGGGATTCTTTTTCCTTTGTGAATCCTTTTGTTGGTTGGTGGCCAAGCATAAAGGGCTTCTGGTCTGAAGGCTAATGTCTGTACGGAGAATATATATTCCCCCTGTGCATGACCCGGTGAGAAGTGATTTCTTTCTTGAAAATGTTATATTAGGATTTCTCACAATATATTGCTTTACCTTCCATGCTCTTCTTTCTTCTATAAACACATTACAGAAAATGTAAGGAATTTTTTATTCTTTCTATTTTTTTCTATTTAGAACAATAAACCCTAAGATATCATTTGCGTTTTTCAGATAACGGATGGATCCAGGTGTACCAGGAGCCGCCACTGAAATGAACAGCAATACAATAAATATACCACAATTATGGTAAATGATGAACATTTTTTAATGAAGTCTCCTGCATCTACATATTGTACATATTTCACTCCCATAATGGAGTAGCAGTATATTCTCTGGTATTCTACACTCATCCTGCAGAATAAATAGGAAATATTAGCGTAGGTTCACATGACGGACTTTGACCATGTCAAAATCTGCCAGGTATCCCATGGCATAAACCACTGTGGTTTCAGCCCTGGTTCTTCATTTTGAATGCTGCAGACCCGCTTATGATTTAGCTCCACTGAAAGGTAGTAAACAGGGAGATCGCTCCTGCCATGGCTTTCTGAGGTGTCCGCACAGTAATTGCGCCAAGAATAGAAAACCCTACACGAAAAATCCTTGGCCACATGAACTGCAGCGCAACCTTCTGCTGAAAACTATGGGAGTGCAGATTCGGTGTGGTTTTCAGTACTAGATACACCATAACACCCATGCTAAAAATCTGTTGTGTGAACATAGCCTTAAAAGGAGTGGTGGAAGGGAGGTGACAACTCTGCTCAGATCCCATTTCTCGCTCTGAAAATTGGTTGTCACTTTTCCGGCCTATTTAGCATATGGATCTGATAGTACAATATAATAACTTTTTTCTTTTACTAATCATGTTAGCACCTTTACATATACTAATCTTTAAGCATATTTGTCACATTTTGCACCTGATTTGAGTCTAGAATATGGAATTACTTCTGCCTGCACCTTAATAGTAATGCTGGGTTACACTGGAAGGCTTGTATATAAATATATACTATGGTCATTTAATTAATTAAATAGTAAAAAAAATGTGGTATACATAATCAGAAATCTGTACCATAACCACATTTACGGTAAATGCTGTGGACACCACTGCTTTTTATTGAATTGCATGTATTTTATTCTAAAAATGTTTTTCTAATTGGGTTAAATTCAGAATCTTGCTTTGTATGTCATGTACAGCCTATGCAGCCTACCTGCATATATACTTTATTGGAAGCTGCAGAAAGCCATGTCATGCTAAATCTGTCAGACAAAGTTTCTGATAGCACTGTCTGAAGACCCTCTCTTGCCTCTACTGAAGCTAATTTAACCTTAAGTAAAAAAAATAATTAAAAGATGAAGAAATATAAATGTAAATCACATTGGATTTTATGTTAGCGGCTGTAGACAGAGCCATACGGGAGCTTGACGGCTGGATTTAGCACAGAATGGCATTCTGCAATACATACCAGCTGCAGAAGCCATACAAACCAATATTTTAGCACAAAATACAATTAGGTCCATATATATTTGGACAGAGACAACATTTTTCTAATTTCTGTTCCATACATTACCACAATGTATTTTGAACAAAACTATTCAGATGCAGTTGAAGTTCAGACTTCCAGCTTTAATTCAGTGGATTGAACAACATGATTGCATAAAAATATGAGGAACTAAAGCATTTTTTTAAACACAATCCCTTCATTTCAGGGGCTCATAAGTCATTGGACAAATTAAATAATTGTAGATAAAATGTTAATTTCTAATACTTAGTTGAAAACCCTTTGTTGGCAATGACTTCCTGAAGTCTTGAACTCATGGACATCACCAGACGCTGTGTTTCCTCCTCTTTAATACTCGGCCTTTACTGCAGCGGTTTTCAGTTGCTGTTTGTTTGTGGCCTTTCTGTCTAAAGTTTAGTCTTTAACAAGTGAAATGCTCTATTGGGTTCAGATCCGGTGACTGACTCGGCTATTCAAGAATATTCCACTTCTTTGCTTTTATAAACTCCTGGGTTGCTTTGGTTTTATGTTTTGGGTCATTGTCCACCTGTATTATCAAACTCCAACCAATGAGTTTGGCTGCATTTGGCTGAATCTGAGGGCACAGTATGTCTCCCCAGAATTCACCTGGCTGTTTCTGTCCTGTGTCACATCATCAATAAACACTAGGGACCCAGTGCCACTGGCAGCCATGCATGCCCAAGCCATCACACTGCCTCCGCCATGTTTTACAGATGATGTGGTATGCTTTGGATGATGAGCTGTATCATGCCTTCGCCATACTTTTTTCTTTCCATTATTCTGGTAGAGGTTGATCTTGGTTTCATCTGTCCAAAGAATGTTCTTCCAGAAATGTGCTGGTTTGTTAAGATGTTTTTTTTTTTTTTTTAGCAAAGTCCAATCTAGGCTTCTTATTCCTGAGGCTGATGAGTGGCTCGCACCGTGCAGTGAACCCTCTGTATTTACTTTCATGCAGTCTTCTCTTTATGGTAGATTTGGATATTGATACCCCTATATCCTGGAGAGTGGTGGTCACTTTGTTGGCTGTTGTGAAGGGGTTTCTCCTCACCATGGTAATTATTCTGCGATCATCCACCACTCTTGTCTTATGTGAGCGTCCAGGTCTTTTTGCATTGTTGAAGTCACCAGTGCTTTCTTTCTTTCTTTCTCAGGATGTACCAAACTGTAGATTTTGCCACTCCTAATTGTGTAGCAATTTCTCGGATGTGTTTTTTCTGTTTTCGCAGATTAAGGATGGCTTGTTTCACCTGCATGAAGAGCTCCTTTGACCACATGTTTACTTCTCAGCAAAATCTTCAAAATGCAGCACCACATCTCAAATCAACTCCAGGCCTTTTATGTGCTTAATTGAGAATGAAATAATGAAGGAATTGCCCACACCTGCCCATGAAACAGCCTTTTAGTCAAATGTCCGATCATTTTTGGTCCCTTCAAAAACAGGGTACCACATATAAATAGGCTGAAACTCCTGAACCCTTCATCCAATTTTAATGTGGATACCCTCAAATGAAAGCCAAAAGTCTGGACTTTATGTCCATGTCCATTATATAACTATAACTTGAATATGTTTTAGTAAACGTGTAAAAATTGGTGTCAGAGTCCAAATATATATGGACCTAACTGTACATGTAATTTCATTAAAAAATAATCAAAATGACGCAGGTGTCCATAGTCTTAAAAAAAATTAAACAAGCATAGCACATGTTGTTAAAGGGTTCGTTCACAATTTTATTTTTTGCTTAAAATTCCCCCCACCCAATGAAACCTGTGACGGCTCTATGGGTGCCAAGGTGCAAACTACATGCACTGATGAGGTGTCATGCCGCAGTCAATGGGTGGTCTCAGTGGTGACATATCAAGTGGCGCTTCACTTCTGGGTCACATGCCGTTTTAGTTTTAAAAACATTTTATTAAAGAAGCATTTTACATGGCACCATGTATAGACAAACATGTGACAATTGATATACATAGAGTAAAGTACACAATACCTAATGAAAGTGTGAAAGCATCTTCAATTGTACATATAGGAGGAAAGGTGAACATCAGTACCATATATCCTTGACAAATGTGTAACTTTTAATTTTGGTACAACAAACAACAACGGTGGGTAGTCAGAGCAAATGAAAGGCAATAATAAAACCCTAATAATAGAGTAGTGTGTCTAGGTGGATTGTAGTGTTGTTCTGAAGCTGCGCCACAGGCCCCAAATCAAATCAAATTTATGGGTACATGCAGCATCCCAATAAGCTATTTGTTCAAGTCTACAGATCTGGTCACATTTAATCAACCATTGGCCCACTAGGGGTGCCTCAGAAGATTTCCACGTTGTTGCCACCAGCAGTCTCGCTGCTGCCAAGACCTGGTGGTTAAGTTTGCACTGCTGACCTGTGAGGCGTGTTCCTTTCGCCCAGCTCAACAAGCAGAACTGAGGAGAGGGTATAATGTCAACTCCATGGATCACAGCTAAAACCCTACATACCGCCACCCAATAGGTTTTATTTATGGGACAATACCACCAGATGTGTAAATAGGTTCCCACTTCTCCGCATCCTCGCCAGCATAATGGTGAAGATGTCGGGAACATAAAGTGGATTCTGTACAGGTGTGTAGTACCACCTGATTAGGGACTTATAGTAGTTTTCTTGTAAACGCACACACCTGGAGGTCTTAGGTGTACCCCTGAGAAGATTCTTGACATCCTCTGTTGTAAAGGTAATTTGTAAATCTGATTCCCATTTCGTAATAAACCCTGGCTTTTGGAGCAGTGTGTCCCCTAACAGTACCGAGTACAATTTCGTGAGTTTCTTAACAGGTTCTTTCTTACCCAATACTAGCTGCTCAAAGGGTGAGGGGCCTACTTCCCCAACCTGTCCCAACTGTTTCAAGAAATCACGAATGTGCGCTACGTGAAAAGGGGAGAGACCCTAAGAAACCCATATGTCCCTACTGTCGTCGAATTGTTCTGTCTGTGCTTGAATGATATCAACGGGTCACATACCGTTTTAGAACTTGTCACAGCTGAGGCCAGTCACCAGTGACCCCATCCATGCATGAAGTTTACATGCGGGGACCAGATGTGCAGAGAGGACAGCATGGCACTCATGAAGCCTGCAGTGAGAAGCAGGTAAGTATAGCTTCCTTCAAAGGAAGGGGGTGGATATTTAATAAAAAAAAAAAATTGTGGACACAGATGATTTTTAAGGCAATAATGTTTATGAAACTGCAGTTGTTAAATGCTGCAAGTGATAGACATTCCTAATAATTCTATATATAATGTATAAAATCAGATATTTAATAAATTGTAATTTTATCACAATCTTATTGTTTGTATTTCTGTTACAGAGTCAGCAGGGTCAATTCTTTTGTTCTGTCTTGTCCTGTTAGCTCCATGACTGAGTAGGAAACCATGCTGTGTGGATTTTTCTTTACAAAAATATGTGGCCATGCGACTGTCAAAGTGACAGCCAGCTACGGGCCACCATCCTGGCTGCGGAATGAAAAACTGTGGCCCTGTCAGAGCGGTGCACCATCCATCACTTTTAGTCATGCATCACTGCAGATGTTGGTGCTAATTACGGCTGCTGAGGCCTTCTGTGGTTCTCTTCATTTCTGCCAAGCCTTAACAAAATAGGATTCCAATGTATTCAAAGGGAAATGAAGATGGGATATATTGATAAAATTTGTGAAATAAATGCAGTCAAATTGTATCAATTAAATGGGCAGCCTAGGCTGGATGGCGAATTCATTTGGTAAGCAATTTAGCGGAGTAATTGACTTCCTTGAAGAGGTGTAATCATACGGAACACAAACATTTGTCCATCTTTGTTTTTCTTGCTAAGCAAGGAGGTTATTTTTCCCTTTTGGACTAACTGGGTGCAAATGTCAATCAGAAAGTTCTGCCTCCCACGTCCTAAAGGGTTTATTCAGCTAGTCACATCTTTGGAACCTTCTCCATTTCATATGGCATTTTTCCCAATCAAATGCTCTCTAAGTTCGCAGTGGACAGCACCCCCCTGGACTGAACACTGACCGATTCTGACCCATGCAGCTTGTTCTATCCTTGTCCATTTTTCGAGTAAAATTCACTCATTCAAATGAATGAGTTTGCAAAAAAAAAGTTTCAGAGACAAGTTTCAGATTTTCCATCCCGAAGAATCCTAAGGCTGGTTTCAGATGACCGTGTGCAGTCTAGGAAAAAAGGGTCCAGACTGGATCATCTGACCCGAACTCGCAGCATTATTTTGATTTATGATGCTGTGAGTTCCTGGCCGACTGCCGGTCCACTGTCCCGTATTCAAATAATGCAGTAGACCTGCAATCAAAATGTCAATATTTTCGTGCTGATTTTTTACAGAATTACAGGTGCAGAAATCCTTCCTAGGAACAAATGCCAAAGGGAAACCATATAAAAAATGAACGTGTGAGCAACGACTTCACCTACCAAGTAAATCTCAGTTTATTTATGTGGATTTGGAAAATAAATTCCAAAATAATAAATTTATGCGAGCATACCAAAGATACACAACAAACTAATACTAAAACATTCAACTCTATTTTGTAGCACAATTTTGTTTTTTATGTTACAATTGATTATTATAATGCCGAGTCTCAGGCGCCAGGTTTTTGTTGCCCGGCATCTATCAGTATATAGGGTTGTGAATTTGAGTTATGTATTGTAAATATGATACAGAAAACTTCCTCTGCTTTATACTGGGGTGAAAAAAATCAAATAGTTCTGAATTGTTACTAATATAAAGAAAAAACAAGCTGATGTGCAGAACGGAAACATAACACAGAAATGGATTCTACAAGCTAAATTCAGCTCTACGTAAAAGGGCTTATCCCATAATTAATGTAAAAAAATTAAAATCTGACATCATATAGTACATGACAATACCTTTCTAATAAAGCTAGAACCAGCTTTGTACCTCACATGGATCCAGAGATCTCCCCATTCATTGCTCTGCTAGATTTATATCAAGCTGACAGATCAGGGGAGTGTCTTTTCTCCAGCAGGTATGGGGGTGTGTCCATGCTCTCCCTATCACAGATCAGGGGGTGTGTCCATGCTCTCCCTATCACAGATCAGGGGGTGTGTCCATGCTCTCCCTATCACAACTTAGGAGGCAGTTGAAGAATGAAACTGAGCATGTGCGGCCATCTCAGTGAGCAGGACAAAGAAATAAGAAAAAAACGAACAGCAGGTGGCGCTATACAGTTACATTTTTTTGAATAACTCAGTGGCTATGCAAAATTTTTCATTACATGCAATTACAAAAGTATTCAGATTCAGGAGCTGGTTTGAAAATTGTAGAATATTTTCTATACCCCATACTGGAACATATGGATGTTACATCCATATGTCAGGAAGGGTTCCTCTCTTGGGACCCACCTCTCTTAGCTTCCTGTATGAGGGGTTACTAATGCGAGGACACAAGTCATCCTCGTACTACATGAACGGCTATTCATCTGTATGGCCACTTTGTAATAATACATTAGCCCTAGAGTGGGCACTGGTCACTACTTTTCCTGGCAAAATTAGTTATTGCCAGTCCCCATTTTTTAAAAGAGGTTATCTGATGAGACAGCCCCTTTAAAGGTGGTTTCCAGCTTTATCCCCACTTTTTATAAGGCCCTAGCATGCGGTCCACATAAAATGCATTTACCTGCCACTAGGCTCCAGCGTCAAGTCTCCGTGATGATTCTGGTCCTCAGCCTGTAAACTTTCGGACGAGGTCACATATGTCGCTGCAGCCATTCACTGGCCTCAGTGGTGATGTGTCCCAAAGTGGCACATGACTGACCAGCAACATGCCACTGCTAAGGCATGCGAATAGCTGCAGATGGGCACGAGACCCTGTCTGAAAGTTTTCAGGCCAGGGACTGGAAGGATCACTGAATGGAGCCTTGGCGCTGAAACACGAGTGGCGGGAAGCAGGTGAGTGCATTTTTTATTTTATGTGGATCACATTCTGTGGTCTAATTAACAAATTGGTTAAAGCTGGAAAACCCCTCTTGGGGGAACAGGTCTGTAGTTTTATAATGGTACAAAAATATTGTGCTGTTTGATAGCCAAGACAGAATAAAACAGACTCATGGTTATGGCTCCACTGAGGAGATCTCCCTCAATAGTTACTTGTGGCCAATGTGTATACAGGCAGCTAGGTTTCTTTTTCACCAGTGTGGAATGGGAGGTGGAGACTGCGCCCACCGTCACTCCACTCTCTTCAGTGTGCAGCGCCGCCACTGCGCTTACCAGCTCCCCTGGTGGGCCCAATGACCAAAGTAGCACTGTCAGTATTCCTTTCCCCCTTTGCAGGCTGAAGTTTGATTTTGCTGTACCTATAGGGTGTGGGTGAACATTTCTTACAGCATTTAAAAGGCCAGTGCACACCTTAATTTTCCAAAACCCTGGCTAGGGGAACTTAAGGTATCGTTCTCTGAGGGAGGCTGTCTGAGAAATAGGATCTAGTCTGCTAGATTCCTGCCAATGTGTGCTGTTCTTTTATTTTTCTGCTCATGTACTGAATTCTGCCTGTTTCCTGGATTTGAGGTTCACTGCCTGACCTGACCACCTTTCTGACCCTAGACTGCCTGTCCTGACCTCGGCCTGTCCCTAACTCCTTGACTACAGTTTTGCCTGATCTCTTGGTGCTCCACATCGGTTAAAACAGAAACTACTCAAAGAGCTAGCGGCCTGGTGGTTCCCCTTTCTGGATTCCAGATCCCTGTATCGGGATTAAAAGGTGATGACCAAGGGACTGCTAGGATAGTATCCTTAGTAGTAGCCCCAAACCAAATCTGTTTAGTAGACACAGCAGGTCCACATCTGCTTCATAATACTGGGATGCGGGGGATTGTTTGGCTCCACCACTACCAAGTAGAAGTGTGGAGGTAGAGGATAGACCATCAATATCTTGAACCTAGAAAATCCACTTAAAGGGGTTATCCAAGTTCTCAAGCATACACCCCCCCCCCCATGTGCCGGGCCCCTAACAGGTAATATACTTACCCTGCTTCCGGCACCACTCCTGGTCCTGGCACCGCCGCTGCTGCTTCTTCCTGTACACAGATGAAAACATTCAGGTGTCAGGGGGAGCAGCCAATGGCAGGCAGGGACTGGGACAAGCCTCCCCAGCATCACCCGCGATGCTAGGGAGGCTTGTCCCAGTCTGCCATTGGCTGCTCCCCCCCCTACACCGGATTTTTTCATCCGTGTACAGGGAGAAGCAGCATCGGCGGTGCGGGGACCAGGAGAAGCGCCAGGAGCGGGGTAAGTATATTACCTGTGAGGGACGTGCCACATGGGGGGGCTGTTTGAGAACTTGGATAACCCCTTCAAGCATTATATACATCAAATCTGAAAACAGCTTTAAATTTTAATCTTATTTGCATCATGCCATTGCCTTTTAGGTGGGTGGTCTACCACTGTCCTGTCATAGAAGCCAAAAATTATTAGTGAAAATGTCTGGGTAGTTTGCTAGCAGAGATTTTCCCAGCACATCCAGCAGGCAATGATTCTACTTGCCTTGGTATTCTATATACATTAAAATGAACTTATGGGATGTCATAGCTCCATATATGATGTTTTGTGCAGATATAAAACACGACATGATTGTAGACATTGCACTGTGTTGTAATACAAGGATATCACACGTTGAACGGCTGCCCATTTCTAAAATAAATGAGAACCATCAACAAAAGCAACAGACATATGGAAGGGAGTGTGAGGTGCACGTGTGAGCGTGGTCAGGAAGGTGTGAGTTGAAACCAGTTGGGTCCCTTTATGGAAAACCACATTTTTAAGATGTGATAATAGACTGCCTTTTACTATTTGTATCGCACCCCTAGTGGATTTGGCGTATACCTATAAAGCTCCTTCTTTTTCCTCAACTATTTTTTCTGAAGTATCATGTAACCCATCCTATATTACAAGAATGATGCAATCTGGAACCGACCACCTGTCTCAGTCTGATGCAGTCTTGGTCACCAGCAGGAAAAACAGAAAATGTAGGAGTGATCTATAAATCTATTCTTATGTTATGACCCCGAAAAAAGGGTATAACTGGTCGATAATAAAATTCTCAGTGCTGTATTCTGCCACCAACTGAGACATTGGGCAGGTCATTTAATTATTTTTATTATGATTATATTCTGTCCAAAAACTTCTATCATTCACGTGTTTTGGTTTAATTTTTCACAACTATCTGAATTTGTTCCTTAATATAAACTATATGAATCCCAAAAATCTAATATATAAAGCTGAGTGTATGTATGTTTGTCCGCAAAAGGAATCCGCCCTGTCGCATTTACAATCACGAAATTTTGCACAGCCGCCTCCTGTGACTCAAGGGAACGTCATAGACTATGTTTGAGTGGACATTTTCACCCCGCGCTTTCCAATTATTTGCCTAAGGGTACTTTCACACTAGCGTTAACGTTTTCCAGTATTGAGTTCCGTCCTAGGGGCTCAATACCAGAAAAAAAAAAATGATTTTGTCCCAATGCATTCTGAATGGTAAGAAGTCCGTTCAATATGCATCAGGATGTCTTCAGTTCAGTCACTTCTACAGTATTTGGGTGGAGAAAATACCGCAGCATGCTGCAGTATTTTCTCCAGCCAAAATTCCGGAATACTTGCCTGAATGCCGGATCTAGCATTAATTTCCATTGAAATGTATTAATGCCGGTATCAAGTGTTCCGGTAAAATGGATTCGGTTTACAGGTCTGTGCATGCGCAGACCTTTAAAAATGTGTAAAGTAATAAATACGGAAAACGGAAAAACAGATCTGGTATTACAATGCATTTGTCAGACTGATCAGGATCCTGATCAGTCTGCAAATGACATGCATTTGCATACAGTTTTCCTGATCGGGCAGGCAGTTCAGGCAACAGAATCAAACAACGCAAGTGTGAAAGTACCCTAACCGCCAAACTACAGGAGTCATTGTCTGTTGTGGCAGTCAGCCTGAATATTCATCAGGTTGCATATAGCAACCAATCACAGCTCAGCTTCTATTTTGCTCAGGGAATAAATATGAGCTCTGATTGGTTGCTATAAGCAACAAAGGACATTCTTAATATAAGACGCTTATGTGTGAGTTAATATGATTTTGATTGCGACGCTTAGCCAACATTGTTGTAAAGGCTGAAATAAATCACATGACCTTAAGTGTATACTAATTATGTGGGGTTTTATATACTGTCAATTAAAGACAATAATGCCCCGCCGTGGAGGTCTTTGTTAGGGCAGCAGGTGGGATGTTATGGAGGTCACTGTTAAAGGAGTGGGCTGCTGTGATGGTCAAAGTTAAAGGTGTGGGCTGCTGTGGAGGTCATATTTTAAGGAGGCGGAGAACTGCAGGGGGTTAGTGTTAAGGGGTGGGGTGCTGTAGAGGTCACTGTTAATGGGGGATACTGTTGATATCTTTTAACGACACACACAAACATTAAATTAAATAGATGAAATATACCCGTGCGAAGCCGGGTCCTTCTGCTAGTTACTAATAAAAGGGATCGCACAACTGCATCGCTATAAAAATAAAAGTTGTAAAATACTTGAAAATAATTGTTATGGCAAATGTAAAAAAAAATAAAAATATTGGTGACAAAAGATATTGTTGATGGAAGTCCAGGGTTTCAGAAATCTCTCTTGAATGAAGTGATCAGGATTTCTTGAAGATGATTTTGTTAATCTAAGAAATAATAGTTTCCTTTAAACTACTTTTTTTGTTGTTTGTAGAGTAGTGGTGGTCAACCTAACACATTATGGGATACTTGACTCATCCAATGACCTCATAGTAGCTTCAGAGCCCTACTTCTCTCAGTTTGTAGAACAGAAGTAGACAACTCTAGGAATTCTCTAATATTCCATGGGAGACAGTGATAGTGAAGCACAGTGGACGTCAACACATCAGAGACATGAGCTATTCTCTGGTCTGTGTGAGCTAAAGCGTTTCAGAAAGAGCCGGTTGTTTATTTATTAAAGAACATATATAAATACATAAGGACATAATAAATGGGATGCTGGGGTCTTCTGGCTTCTTCTTCTATGGAATATGGTTTCACAAAAAGGAAAGAATTGTTTTTTAATAACATTGTTGGAACATCCTACCAGAATACTAGAGGATCTATGGTGGGCCAAGGTACTGACACAGTAATGGGTCTCTCAAGGTCACGCAGAAGACAACTCCATTTGAAGGTGATTTGGAAATTCTGGTGGGTTTGGTTCTCAAGTAACCTATAAAATTATTCTAAGGATGACATAGTTCAGGATGCAGTGGACATTGTCATCTTCTGTATAAACTGATGGTGGACCATCACAATTATTTCCTGTGTTGGGCCCAAGTTATTCAAGTCTTTGCCGGCATACAACTAATTTTAAGTTATTTGTTTTCAAAATGGTACTGTTTTTGCCCTTCTTTTGAAGCTCAAATATCTGTACAACATTTGAACACAAGAAGAGAGGACCACCCACTGTTCCAGAAGAAACTGGGAAAATTCTACCAACAAAATCTGCACAGATCTCTACAAGCAGTGGAAGTGCCACCACCAACACTGTGTTGAATGCCCTCCATCGAGATCTGTAAAACGTGTTGTCGTCAACACATGTCAATGTGATATCTATTTGATCATGTTAATCTACTATTTAACACCATGTCTGAGAGTAACATTTCACATTCTGAAATTTCAAATATGTGACAGAATATTCTATATGTGCAGATCAACATTTCCGAGTTGTTTTTAGACTGCGGTTTCTAACCCCGGTAAAGGGTAGAGCTCCACAGTGCACATTTAAAAATAGTTTAAAGGACCAAACCTGCTATTTAGATGAAAGTATAAAAAACTGATTTGTAAGGGGTTCTGCCAGAACTGATTCACTGTTCAGGCATTTATTTAATTCTCAACTTAACAGCTTGTTTCACGCTAGATGAGAAGTGACAGATTTGAGCAAAGCAACCAAAACCCAGGCTTTAAATTACTGTAATTTCAGGCAAATTTTGAAAACCGGCAGAATGAGTCATGTCGAATAATTTACTTTTTCACAGTGTGGCATCAAGTTTCAGTCATGTCGATTACATTACTGCACTGCTGAAAGGCATACAAATATTTATGTTTGCTAACGCGCCGTAACATACAAGCACTTGACTAGAAACACGGTAAGGTGCACAGAACCTGCGCATGGCCATACGTTCCTGCCATACCGAGACAAGGTATTTATATTTCTATAAAAATCCAGATACGACCTAGTAGTCTGTCGTGGATCAGAGACAAGTGTCAGGTAAAGCATGGTATGCAACTCAGGGTGATGGGCAGAATGCTATAGAGTTGACACCCTGGCATTTGGCAGAACATTGTCAGTAGCTCTAGAATACAAAACAGATCTATAAAGCATATATATCCTACATGAAGTCGAGAAAAGCAATGCACCAGAAGTAAGGGCCAATACCAAAACGTGGTCAGTAAGATAGCCTCAAGTAACCCAGTCAAGCGATAATGTGAGATTAAGAAAATTTGGGCAGATGCATTCGACTTGAACTTAAGCTGGTCAAATGCTTTAGATAAATATAGGCTGAAGCTGCCAATCCAAAAATCTAATGTGCATATGAACGATGTCAGCCATTGCAGCTTGTGTCTGAGAGGGGTTTATCTACTGTACAAACCTAGTGAAATAAAGATGCTACTTCAGTTGTATCAAATGTTCATTGGAGACAGAGGTCTCATGCGTGTTGTCATCTTTATCTAGAGCTCTGTTGTACTGCCAACATTGTGTGACATTATTCAATTTTTAACCTAGGCCTATAGGTGCCCATACATCTTCAGTAGCTGTCCTCTGAACTATCTATTCCTCATGACTCCCTCATACAAAAACATGCTTTTTGGCTGAGAATGCTTATGGTTTGTATGGCAAGAGAGGAGAAAGCTGCTGAATTCTGGTGGTGGCTGATGTCCTATGAGAACAGCACTGTATGGAGACTTATTGGCAGAGCTCCATGGGAAAACAATATGCAAAGAGCTACAGTATTTTCCAAGGAAAGAGAACCATCTCGCAATTGCCAGCTTCTGGAAGTGGCTCCCTAAGAGTCAAAATCTGACTTTTAAACAAGCCTTTGGGACATGACGAGGCAAAACAGCCAAGCCAAATATGCATCCATAGACAGCTGTTTCGGGGTGCTTGTCCCTCATCAGTAAGGAGTAGAATTCTGGCTGGCTGAGTGTGATGCTTTGGATGCAGCTTAGATAGGGTAATCCTACTGTATACTGATTAGGGGCAAGCACCCCAAAACAGCTATCTACGGGATGGATATTTGGCTTGGCTATTTTCCCTTGTCATGTCCCAAGGCTTGTTAAAAAAAAAAATATTTTGACTCATAGGGAGCCACTTTCACAAGGTGACGCAGGTTCTCTTCCTTGGGAGATACCTCTTTGCATACTCCTAGCAGAACATAAGGACTGGCCACTTGCCCTAATGTGTATGGGAGGCTTCAATGCCTT
Source organism: Bufotes viridis (assembly GCA_033119425.1). Taxonomy (NCBI): domain Eukaryota; kingdom Metazoa; phylum Chordata; class Amphibia; order Anura; family Bufonidae; genus Bufotes; species Bufotes viridis. The sequence continues at coordinate 31,837,563 of CM065594.1, read as the reverse complement.
GTTCACTACAGAATTTCTCAACAAACCCCCCAGCAATATCAGCATTCCTTGGGATACATAGCAACGTTTTAAGTGGCTAGGTTACTGATCACTGCTTATACCATGAAGAGGAGAAAACAACAAAGGAAAAATGAACTAAACTGACCTATAAGGTTCTGTAAATCTGGAATAAATTAACCCATGTAATTAAATAAATAAATACATAAATGAACGTATGGGACTACACATCTGATTGAGTGCGGGTTCATTTGCCAATTTCAGATTGAAAATGTATCCAAACACAATTTCTGTCAGCTCTAGTTAGAGGTAAAAGATCCTCGCCTTATTTACATTCAAATTACTTTTGCATTAGATGTCCAAGGAGCACTACAGCTGCAGCTTCCTATTATACATTCTTGAACATGCAAAGTGCTCCAGACTACAAGAAAATGTCTCAGGAGCATTGGCTGGTACATTTAAATATTAGGAAGCCAAATAATTTTAGTCCCCAAATTTTTCATAGTGAGTTAAGCTAGGCATTTGTAAATGAGTGTTGGACTGGGGTTCATTGGGTCCACCAGAGGAAATTATTTTGTAGTCCCATCCTTCATCTACATAGAACATGTACACATCCACTTTCCATTGCATGGCAATCCTTAGTTTTATCATTGTAGATGCAGAACGTACCATCAATAAGGTCTAATAGGGAATTTGTAAATCACTCCATAAGAAATAGAGCCCAGTGGCAAGTGATGGCTCCAAAATCACACCAAATTATCTTCTGCTGGACTTTTAAGGCCCTTTTATATTAGGGTCCCAATATTGTGTAAAATCCTGAAGAAACAAGAGGATCCTAAACTATTCTAATGGGTCATACGCACCCATGTGCATATGCCTCTCATGTGATTCAACCCTATTACTTGCATTCCAAGGTCAGTTTATTATGGCTGCTGAATATGAATGGAGAGGTGCAAGGCTGTAGAGAAGCAGGAGGATACACGGGGTATAGGGGTACACAATGTATACTGCACAAGGACTGAATTCAGTTTGGTGCTGTTTGGTAGTCCTATATAGAAGAAATAAGCAACGTGTTTCGCCACTGGACTAGCTTGACACATGATATGGGGTCTAGTTAGCTCCAGTTACACCCCTTGTTTTATTTAAACTTGCAATAATTACTGATGATCTAAAAGCATTCTGGGTGACCCATGGCTGAAGAAGTGACAAAGACATACTGTGTTTGAAGACATCTACAGTACTGTTCCTAGTTTATAGCTCAACTACAAAAGGTGACCTGTTCCCTACCCCCTTCTCTTCAAGTCATTATCCCATGATGTGCCCTGTGTCTATTTATTTTCCTAATAAATGCATTAACCCCAAAAAATTGTATTTTTTTAAACTACTATACAGGGGTCCAACATCCTAAAACTCAAATCTTGATAAGGAACTTGAGAGGGAAAGCTAAGATCCACTGAGAACACCACTGTCCTGGTTAGGAGGATCTTGCATAGTGGCAGGTCTTGATAGTGAATGGTGGGATTTCATAATTGGTGGGAATACTTATGGCCAATTTCCTTGGGCTATTATTGGAACCAAAAGCAACTTTAGAATTTCCAATCTGAAAGAAATACATTGTTAAACCTGCTACATTATGGTACATTGTCCTGTTTTCTGCCACACAAGCTTGAAGTGTTTACGTACAAACCGTATAAAAGGCCCTATAGTATGAGATCAGTAGGTGGATCAGAATGAAAAAAATTTCATTCTTGTTACATGATGCTTCCATTTCTTAAGAAAGAAAAAATAATGTGACTAATGCTGGCACCATCTACTAGCTTTTATGTCCTGGATGACCTACTGTTGTGTTACTCACAGTTTTGTCATGTATTAGCACATTTTTTGCACCTTTTCAAAAATCATTTTTACAGGCATGAGAATTGGCCGGTCCTGGTCATTTTTATTAGTATTATTCAGTCACGGCAAATAGTAACAGCCCATGAAATGCCAAAAGGAAAAAGGAGGGGAATGTACGTCAGTATTAGTAGGAAGCAAGTTTTTCATGAGGTCTACACTTGACATCTGTTCGTAGCATGCTACTCAAAGAATAATGCAGCTTGGGAATTATTGCTCGCTAGAGACGACGACCCATGTATTATACACATTTTGTGAAGAGATTAAGTGACATGCCAATGACCATAGCCCGTTGGGCTTCAAACAGGAGAAGAACGTCAATGCCTCCACTTGGTAAGGATGTTGAAGTTGGAGTCTCCAGAATTTCATGGGTTACACTGAACAATGTACTACAAGAAAATAAGAAATAATATTATCCTTTTGCTTAACTTTATCAGCTGCCAGAAAATAGAAGAAACACAGTGGACAGAAGAGAGTGTTGGGGAACAGAAAGACGTGTACGCCAAATGAAATGGACACGCTTGCCTGAGCGCTCAAGCTCTACACGTCTATGTTCTCTTTCTATTATTTATGTGTTAGTTTGGGGCTTAAGCTCAATTTTTTGTCAGCAGTTCCTGATTGTTGATTGATGGAAAACATACCAAGGGGGCAGTTGGAAATAGTTTTTCTTGTATTTGAAAGTTGCTTTTCAGAATAAGCAGCAGAACGCGCTCACTGCCATTCAGTGAATTCTATTTTACCAGCACTAGAGCAATTCCTCAGGTTTAATAATTGCATAAAATAATAAAATAATAAAAATAACTTTTGAAGTCAGTATTTTATATGTTTTATAGAATATTTCTATTAATTACTCCAAATGTTACTTCTTAATCATATTCTGGTCCTGCAGTATTTTCACGTACACTGTATTCTTAGTTTCAAAAACTCTAACCACTTGGTATGTATCTAATGAACTAACAAAAGTGTACCACGAGGCAGTGTCTGACATCTCCTCTAACATACCCGACACAGATATTCCATTAAAGAGGTTTTCCAGTTGTTTATTATTGATGACCTATTCACAGAATAGGTCATCAATTTCAGATCGGCGGGGATTCAACTCCAGGCACAACCGCTGATCAGCTGTTTGAGGAGGCCGCAGAGTTCCAGTGAGAACCGCAGCCTCCCCACAGCTTACCAAACACAGCACCATCCACCGGTTAGCAGCTGTGTTTGGTATTGTAGCTCAGAGCCATTCACTTGAATGGGACTGAGCTGCGCCTAGGCCATGTGACCGATGAATATGACATCACTGGCTTAGGAAGAGGCCACAGCGCTCAGTGGAGTGTCGTGATCTCTTCAAACAGCTCATCAGCAGGTGGTTCCAGGATTCGGACCCATGGTAATCTTATATTGGTGACCTAACCTGAGGATAGACCGTCAATATCAAAGTCTCAGACAACCTCTTAAAATATTATTTTTGGGATTTTTTAAAACATCTAGACCACACAAGGTTCATACCTCTCTACTTTAAAAAAAATTCTTTCTTCCAGGAACAGTGCCACACCCCTCACAGGCTGCGTATGGACCAAAGGCACTTCTGGAAACCCTTTACCAAACTTTAGATAACCGTAAATCAGCAATGATCAGTTTATTGTTTAAAAGGGGTGGCCCAGGTGTGAAAAAATTCATATTTTTACCCTAGAAACAACTCCATGTTAAGTAAACAGAACTGAACTACAATACTGGGGACCAAGCACAAGCCCATGGACAGATGTTAACCACCTCAGCCCACCTAGCTTAAACACCCTTAATGACCAGGCCACTTTTTACAATTCTGCACTACACTACTTTCACCGTTTATTGCTCAGTCATGCAACTTACCACACAAATGAATTTTACCTCCTTTTCTTCTCACTAATAGAGCTTTCATTTGGTGGTATTTCATTGTTGCTGACATTTTAACTTTTTTTGCTATTAATAAAAATTTAACAAAATTTTTGCAAAAAATGACATTTTTCACTTTCTGTTGTAAATTTTTTGAAAAAAAAAAACTACATTTCTATATAAATTTTTCTCTAAATTTATTGTTCTACATGTCTTTGATAAAAAAAAATCCAATAAGTGTATTGTGTATATTGGTTTGGGTAAAAGTTATAGCGTTTACAAACTATGGTGCAAAAAAAGTGCAAAACACATTGCCCTACTTCTCCTGAGGACGGCGATACCACATGTGTACCACTTTTTTGCAGCCAAGGTGCGCAAAGGGGCTCTAAATCCAATGAGTACCTTTAGGATTTCACAGGGCATTTTTACGCATTTGGATTCCAGACTTCTTCTCATGGTTTAGGGGCCCCTAAAATGCCAGGACAGTATAAATACCCCACATGTGACCCCATTTTGAAAATAAGACACCCCAAGGTATTCCGTAAGGGGCATGTCGAGTTCACTGAATTTTTTTTTTTTGGCACAAGTTAGCGGAAATTGATATTTTTTTTATTTTTATTTTGGTTTTTTACAAAGTCTCATATTCCACTAACTTGTGACAAAAAATAAAATTTTACATGAACTCACCATACCCATCACGGAATACCTTGGGGTGTCTTCTTTCTAAAATGGGGTCACATGTGGGGTGTTTGTACTGCCCTGGCATTTGAGGGTCTCCGCAATCATTACACGTATGGCCAGCATTAGGAGTTTCTGCGATTCTCCTTATATTGAGCATACGGGTAATGAGATTTTTTTTTTCCGTTCAGCCTCTGGGCTGAAAAAAAAAAAAATGAACGGCACAGATTTTTTCATTCGCATCGATCAATGTGGATGAAAAAATCTCTGCCAAAATCAGTGACTGCGGTGCGGTGGGCTGGGCGCTAACTACCTAACAAGTAGCTAACTAACTGGCGGTGATAAGGGACCCTTAGGACCCATTCACACGTCCGCAATTCTGTTTGAGGAACGGAATTGCGGACCCATTCATTTTTATGGGGACAGACTTTGTCCCGCTCGGATCCGGAATTACGGATCCGCGCTTCCGGGTCTGCACTTCCGTTCCGCAAAAAAAATTAGAACATGTCCTATTCTTGTCCGCAATTGCGGACAAGAAAAAGCATTTTCTATTTAGTTCTGGCAATGTGCGGATCTGCAAAATGCGGAAAGCACATTACCGGTGTCCGTGTTTTGAGGATCTGTGGATCCGCAAAACACATATGGACGTCTGAATGGAGCCTTACAAGGGGTGTGATCAATGACAGGGGGTTGATCAGGGAATCTAGATGGGGTGATCAAGGGGTTAACAAGGGGTTAATAAGTGAGGGGGGGGGGGGTTAGTGTAGTGTTTGGTGCAACTTTACATAGCTACCTGGTCCTCTAGTGGTCGATCCCAGCAAATGGGACCACCAGAGGACCAAAACAGCGTCTGATATACTTGTTTGATGCGATTTATTTCGCTGGCAGGCTGCAGTACAAGTTGTGAGACGCGCGGAACTGTGAACGCGCGCACGCGTTCACAGGAAGTCTCGCGTCTCACGAGATGACGCGCCGACGCAACAACTCAGAACTACAGGACCGCCTGCCGGACGCATCCGTGCGTTAGGCGGTCCTGTAGTGGTTAAGTTGTTTCTAAAAAAAATAAATAAAAATGGTGATTTTTTTTATATACTTTGGAAACCCCTCTACAGGAACATACAACCAACCTTAACTTAATTATTCAACTATCAATATGATTTAACAGGCTGTATATAAAATGACTGTACTCTACGAACATTACTTACCATATTTTTCGCTTTATAAGACACACCGGATGATAAGGTTTAAGAGAAGGAAAGTAAGAAGAAAATATTTTTTATCAGACCTCATATCAGATCCTCAGATCAAACATTCATAAATATCAGGACATCAGATCAGATGCTCATAAATATCAGGACATCAGATCAGACCCCCATATCAGGAAAAAACATCTGACCTCCTTATCAGGACATCACATCAGCCCTTCATGTCAGAACCCCATCAGACCTTATATCAGCCCACATAGTGACACCCCCATCAGACCTCATATCAGCCCACATAGTGAGACCTTCATCTAGACCTTATATCAGCCCATAGTGAGATCCCCATCTAGACCTTATATCAGCCCATAGTGAGATCCGCATCAGACCTCAGATCAGTCCACATAGTGAGACGCCATCAGACTTTATATCAGCCCATAGTGAGACCCCCATCAGACCTCAGATCAGCCAACATAGTGAGACCCCCATATAGACCTTATATCATCCCATAGTGAGACCCCCATCAGAGCTTATATCAGCCCATAGCTGCGTGTGCACAGCGCCACATTTTCAGGAATCCCTGGCCAAACCAACCTAGCAGCTCACCGAGTTGACACAGGGACCCACAAGCCCTTACGGCAGGGCCCCTATAGCACCAGACCTCTGATCAGCCCACATAGTAAGACCCTCATCAGACGTTATATCAGCCCATAGTGAGACCACCATCAGACCTCAGATCAGATTAATATAAAAAACATCTCTTACCTGTGCTGCGTCGCGGCCCCTCTCCACCTCCTGCTGAAGTTGCTCTCCCTTGTCTTCTCAGCCTGCGCTGCTCTGTCACCTGACTGCGTGCAGCGTCAGGTCATAGTGCGCGCACTACGTCCTGACGCTGTCCACGGTTAGGACAGTGAAGCACCGGCCCCATGAATAAAGAACGGGAGACCCAATGGATATTAGTGAGTATGGAAGCGCTCACTAGTTTTCGCTTTATAAGACGCATGGCCATTTTCCCTCCATGTTTTTTTGGGGGAAAAAGTGCATTTTATAAAGCGAAAAATACGGTATGTTCTACTAATCTTGAGTTACAGCCTATGTTATACTCCGGAGCTGCATTCAACATTCTCCTGGCTCCTATCAAAACAAGCTTCTTGACAGAAATACCTCTAACAGCTTAGTTCAGCTCCTATAATGCAGTCAGGGGAGCATCTACCAGAGGCAGACGATGCAACTGCTAAGAGTCTGGCGCTGAACTTTTTCTCTTGCTTCCCAACATCTAGGGAGTGCAATAGACTCTACGGAGTGCAACGCCATTTTAGGGCTGTCATTCAGTTCAATGAATACACTGAGCTCCCCCTAGTGGTGATCGCTTTATAATATACTATGAGAGGGGAAGCAGGAGATTTAGAACCGCATGGAGAAGATCCATCAATGCCTTTATGACAGTTGTCTGGTATAAATACATTGCGAGAGATGATGTTCAAAATGAGCCATATTTATGAACCACCTGTTCCACTTTTTCCACCACATAAGTCAGGTAAAGTGGGTGTAGCAGAACATGACTTTTTTTTTTTATTAAACCCCCCCCCCCAAAAAAAAAAAATAAAAAAATAAAAAAAAAATGTACATTTTGCAGAAATCTCATAGGGAGGCCTCTGTGAATGTCCCTGAGTGTAGTGAAACAGTTGGGTTTAGAAAACTAAATAATTCCTGGTGTTAAGATGACAATTCCCATATGCAAAGCATAAAATCAAGCCAGAATATTCTGCAAAATTGCGAATGCAGCTCTGGAGTACAATAGCGCTGATGGACTTAGGAATTCTAAGGCTACTTTCACACTTGCGTCGTTAATTCCGGTATTGAGATCCGGCAGAGGCATCCCGAACGGATCTCTTTCAATTCAGAATGCATGAGGACTAAATGGAAAAGTTTTTTTCCGGTATTGAGATCCTCTGACGGATCTCAGTACCAGAAAATAGCAAGTCAAATGTGAAAGTCTAAGTGTTTTTTTTCCCTCACAGTAAATTTTATCATCGAGTTGACCTATTGTGATAGACAACAAAATATTGAAAACCCAAATGCTTCCTGCAAAATTTAAAAATGTAAAGGCCCTTTATCTATTAATGTCCTGGTCCAAGCCATGTCATCATGGAGGTACATCAAACTGTATTAACGGTTTCAATATTTATCTGCTGCAGGGAAACCATCTAAGAAGGGTAGACAGGAGATATTCTGCTAATGGCTATGTACGGCCATTAAAATGAAAAGCTTAATGCATCTTATAATCAGAGGACAATTTGCAAATCATTAAGAGAAATGTAAAATTCCATTAAAATACAAATCAAGGGTCCCTCACCGGACTAATAATCTTTTTTCTTTTTTTGAATATTTTGCATTTCACTGTCTTTCCCCAATATCCAGGCAGTGCAAATTATGAGTTCCTGAATATGTTATTTACCACAGCCTATTTCTTTAACGAGAGACAGAGAGGAGTATAATCTGCTATTCAGAGCAGGTACTAATGAAGAATTCTATATATTCTGAAATTTAATTAAAACCCCAAAGATTTCAAATTAGATGCAATTTGAAATGCCTGGGGCAGGAATACATGCACTTGCGTGGCAAGGGTATCAGACTGAAAGTTGATACCGTAATTGGTTTTGATGTATTTTTGTGTTGCCAGGCTGATGCACAGAACTCATAACCATATAAAAATTCTCTGTAGATTACCTGCTCATTGAAAATGCCATCACTCAGGTAGTTCTCCACTAAATTACCATGCTACTAAAATGCACAAAGTGATTTGAGGAGAATAGTGGCACAGCTGGTCGATGCTGCCAATGAGTTATGCATGTGTCGAGCCTGCCTTTTTTCACAGTAAAATATGCTCGGTTGAATATTAAAATATAATTGGCATTCAAGCTAAGTAGCTTAAACCATTTTGTTATCTTATTTTAAACCGATTTGGCTCCTTTGCAGTTATTTTCAAGGATGCGATTCACAAACTAATGACACCATCATATTCGGCGAGATTTGTCATAAATAGGAGCCGATTCTATAGCCTTCTAGGGATGTCCTTTAATACGTGCTTCTCTTCAACATCAAAAGCCCAATTCAGGAAAGAGAAGAAGAAGAAGAAAAAAAAAATATTCCTTTTGTGTAGGTTCTTGCATATTTTATTCTGAAGAGTGCAGGATGCAAATTTCAGGAATAATGTATAGGTCTTTGAAATTCAAGACTCCCTCTCTTTTCCTCCTGATGCTGATGAGGGCCGTTCTTCATGACATGTTCAAAGTTGAAATAAAGCAAAGTACATAGAGGAGACGCGAGCGGAACATGAAGGGTAATTTCTGCGGTAAATAGTCTGTTTACCTGAAACATGTTTTAACCCGTGTCAACAGCGGCATGAATCAAGATATGAAACAATTAGAAGTGTCACTAGCGTAAAAAAATATATATGAAAAAAGGAAGAGGCGCACTACGGAGAGCAAGGACTTGAAAGAGTCGTAATACGCGAGGTGTCATCTCTACTTCTGCAGTTGTCTTACCGTAAATGAAGAAGATAAAGAGGCTGGATGAGGTTCTGTTTTCTTCAACATTTGTTTTCATGTTAATGTCATTCAGAAAACATAAGATCCACTTTGCGTGAGGATTTTTTTCCCGCTGAGTCTCTAACAGGGTTTCCCAGGATTTTCTGAATAGCGCTAAAGTAATAGTGCACTAGTCACAGTACCGCTACCTTATATATTCTCTATTACAGTTTGATGGCTTGATCTGGAAATGTGGTGACAAAGAATGGGAGGCTGGGTAAGGACTGTTAACTTACATCTATCCTAAAGCCTAACAGAGACATATTATTCTCCAATATGGGTCCTTTCTTACCTTTCTCTGTGGCTAGAAATATCCTGAGATGAGTGGGTTGACATAACCAGCTTTGGAGAAAAAAAATATTTGCATTACAATGCCCTACAGAATACCTCAAAAGTTCTTTTTTTTTTCAAATCTCAAGGCAAGAAGAAAAGTGAAGAAAGATACATCTGTACTGAAGTATTCTGTCCATAAGGCATGGAGAAGACATAATTAAAAAAAATCTGTAACTGTTTTTGTTCCCCAAGATTAATAGTTGTGAAAATAAATTTAGGGGTAGATGGACTATATGGGTATTGGGGAAGGGCTCCTAGGCCCATTAAATGTGTAAGTCAGTGTCTTCAAAAAGATAGCAAATTGAAGCAAAAAAAAGGAATAAATAGAGCCAAAGCCATTGTGTTAAGTGATGGTGGGGGGACCATTTCTGTTCATGATCCATATAACTCCCAGTCTAAACCTGATATTAGAAAATGGGAAAGTCTGTTATTTCAGGCACATATATTTATCCTAACCCTGAAAACTACATTACACGGAGCGTATTAAATTCTATGGGAATATATGCACTATAGTACTGTATGTGCAAAGACGTATCTCACAGGGAAAGAAAACCACCTTGCTAGTGACACCATTTGGAATTGTCTCCCTATGAGCCAAAGTTTTTAACAAGCCTTGGGACATGGCAAGGGAAAATAGCCGAGCCAAATATCCATCCGTAGACCGCTTCGGGTCAGTGAGTGAGATGCCGCTTAGGCAGGCTGGCTGTCCCAAGGTTTGTTAAAAAAAAAAAAAAAAAACTTGACTAATAGGAAGCCACTTCCAAAAGGCGGAGCTAGTGAGAAGGTCCTCTTTCCCTAGGAGATACCTCTTTGCATATTAATTTCCCATATGGCAAGGCCACTAAGTCTTCAAACACAGCTAGTATCCTTAAGGTGAGCCAGTACCCCACTAAGCTGCATCCAAGGCATCAGAGCCAGCCACACGTTTCCTAAGGACTCACCTTCTTTTTTATTAGCTGCTGTAAGTCAGTTACCAACCTAAACAGTTATCCTTCTTTGTTCTTAATGGTGGCAGACAGAGGTGTTGTTGGTCTACAACATCAACAAAGTATAGGCACCATGCCCATCGAATTCAGAATGGCCTAGGGGGTAAAAATGAATATCCCAGTGGGCCCCTGAGCAAGGTGAAGTATTTACAATTAGTCATCTAGACTACTATTTGCCTTGTTTTATTATTTGTCTTTAATAATACTTGTAAAACTTAGCTTTTAATATCAATTGTAATAAAATCCCTATCTGACCATTACATTACCAATCAGTTGTGTCGCCTCATTAATTCTCAGAGTACGTTACTAGCACTGTTAAAGGCACAGTGCTAATATATCAGTGGGGAGAGGCTGGAGCCGTGCGCTGGATCCAGACTCTTCTCATGGAACTCTGTCTCTGCCTACCAGATAGTATTTCCTATTTATTACTTTCCCTCACAGAGGCGTCATTGGTGTACTAAAAATTCCCTAAAACACTGCCCCCCGACATGTTTTGCCAGCAGATCTGGCGCCTTCAAGGGATCGGCAGTGAGCAAGGTGGGCCCCCAACTCCTGCACAAGAGGCACATAACACACTAGCGTGACTGTACTACATATAGATAGGGAGCGTACAGCATCTCAACCAGTCTATGTTCATAAAAAACTGGTAGATTATTTAACAAACTACCGAACTTATTATTATAGATGCATCAGGTAGCTGAGATTACTTCTAGGTATAGGACCAGCCAGTATCCTTGTTTCCTAAGGACCTTCTTGAAATCATTGCAGAGGCCCCTGTAATCAATCATCTTGTAGCAAGTTGCTGCTGTCTGCTGCTGAGTAAGCATGCATCTGTACATTGGATGAATTTTACTGGTAGGTCCAGTCCAACGCTGATCACGGTGGCTCAGTGGTGCCACTGGCGCCTTGAATTGCTGGGATTCTCGGTTCAAATACAACCAAGGCCAACCCCTGTATAGAGTTTGTATCTTCTCTATGTGTTTGCGTAGGTTTACTCCAGGTACTCCAGTTTACTCGAACATTCCAAAAGAAATACTGAAAGGGAATGAAGATTGTGAGCCCCGCTGGGGGCAGGAAGTACTATGTACATGACAATGTCTGCTGAGCGCTAAGAAGTCAACAAGCAGTAGGATATAAAGATTTGAAATGGACCTATATTTGACTGTAGTGGAACAAAGAGAACATAGCTTAAGGGCTCTTTACACAGGCCGAGAATCCACCAGATAATCGCTAACGAGTGTTCATAGGAACGCTCGTTAGGGATTATTTGGCAGTGTAAAGGTCCAACCGGCTACCTGAAGAACAAGTAAAAAGCTTGTTCGTCGGGCAATTCGATTGTTTGTGCAGGCAACCTAATGATTTTGTGTGGGAAGGAATGATATATAACAAGAAACACCCAAAATTTTTACTGAAAGCTTGTGAGTCTTTATTTGGAAATGCGGCTTTATAAATCCGGTGTGACGTTTCGGCCTCACTCGGCCTTTATCAAACTACAGCAAAGCATCAGAAAACATAGTGTTAATTAGTGTGAAATAAATCATGGCATTGTGTTTCAATACAATCCATACACAAATAAATAGTGTCTACAAAAAATACCATGAAATAAATTGCACAGGGTGAACTGAAGACATCTCCGTTATACAATAATTGTCTCTGGGATGGTCTTGTTCCTTCATCATATGTGGCGATGGTGCTGTGGGCTGAATATATGCGACCTGGTAAGGAATATAAGATCATAAGGAATCTGAGGGTGGTCAGGCAGGTTGCATGGCTAAACACGGCCCCCAGGTAGTGTAATGAATTGCATCAATTCCTAAGGTACACAAGAAAAATATTTAACAAGAAGTGCCATAGATCCTGGGGTGAACTAGGTAATAAAACTGACTATGGTAGTATACATCTCTCTGGAAATATCAATAATTCAATCTTCTGCCTTAGTTAAGTGCATATCTGAAAATCCTATACATGTGACAGTCCGTCCTTTGGTAACAGGGCTATGGTATGAAGAGTATATAAGCATGTTAGGAAGTTACCTGGTGCCGCTGTCAGGTTTATGTGTAGAGCTGCTCTGAAGAAATAGTGCTGTTGCACAGTTGGGAGATGCGCCATGTGGAGCGGGGCGTGCCCTTTAAAAGGACGCGTCGGCTGTGGAGATCGTGTTGTGCATGCGCAATGCCGCCCGAGTGTGTCAAGCCTCGCTCTGAGGAGACCCAAGACTGACACGTTCCTGTAAGGAAGCCGTGGGTGGCGTCAGTATACTAGAGGTGGTACTGCGATAGTATTGTATTGAAGATTGTGTATAAAATTAAAAATCCGGGAGTTTCTTGTATATCCGGGAGTTTCTTGTATATACATACGTCGGGGGTGGGAACTCCAGGAAGAGCAAGCAGAGTGCCACGAGGTTTACTTGCAATATAGTCTACCCTGACTGAGTGAATCACCTGCCACATCCATGGCAAGCGGAACCCTGTCATTCCAACAGGAGGAAATCTCTCTCATCCTAAGTTAACATCTCGGGTGAATTCCTGCAGACGCCACCACCTGAATTCAAGACAAGAGATCTTGAGAGGGAATCTCGTAAATTACTAAACTACGAGCTACACAGCGTGACTTTGGCTGAATATCTGAAGGCACAACGCATCCCACGGGGTCTACGGATCCACGCACGACCTACATTCTTCAGATACAACACAGAATACTGCGAGAAGTTTGAGCAGATCCTGAATAAATGCTCCTTCGACATTATGACGCTCACCCTGTCATATCTACAGAAAGCTATCACTGACACAAAGAGGGAGATCAACACAATCGAGGAGCAGTTGAAAGCCCTTATACCGTCGGAGAAATATAACCAACCCAGGGAAAGAATTAGTTCCACCCTACTACAACATCAAAGGAAATGGAAACAACAAAAAGAGCTACATTTCTCCGGGACACCGAAGATTATAGACAGAACAGAGTATACAGATGGCCAGATTCCTCCACCACCCGGTCAAGCTACTCAAGGCAACGTCCCTCAACCATGGAATTGTCTGATTCGGGATCAAGCGGAGACACCCGTCCCCAGTCAAGATCAATGGACCAACAACATGCAAGGGGCAGAAGGGGACAGAAGGGAGGCCCTACGACCCGAGACTCCACACAGATGTCCAAAAGATCCCAGGTACAATCATAAATAGTGAGAAGGGTCTCTCTTTCTGTCCATCTGGTCAGCTGGAGACATTTCAACTTGACCTGGATCTACGGAGACTATTTAGGAACATTCGCCTGAAAGTACATTTCTCCATAAACTCTGACACTATTAACAATAGGTCGGTACACTGTATGTTCTCTAATCTCCATTCTCGATCAAGGCCTACGCAACAAGAGCCGCTTTACGCCTCCTAGAAATCAACCAGCCATTGAAGCTTGCATTAATTTAGTAAAACGAGACATGGTTCAATTTAGGAAAGACCTAGCGGGTGGGAAATACAAATTCGAACACAACCTGGACAAGAACAGAGATAAGCCCTCTCCTCACTATCTAAGAGGAAGGAAGTCATCCTAAAACTGGCGGATAAGGGAGGGGCACTGGTAATTATGGACAGACACAAGTACATTGAGGAGGTATACAGACAGCTAAATGACATCATGGTTTACACCAAACTATCTAACGACCTGACCAATCAAATCAAACAGAATATAAGGAAAATATTGACCCACTATCATGACCTAAAGGTCATTGATGACCACACTGTCTCCTTTTAATCTAACCCTAACCCCTCAATATCGGTATTTCACATTTTGCCAAAAATACATAAAAAAACCTATGGAATCCTCCAGGGCGCCCCATAGTGCCTCTACCAATTCCATCCTCTCCCCATTGGCAATACCTTTAGAAAAAGTCTTGACCCTGATAATAAATAAGACGAGATCCTTCTTATTGGACACCTCCTCCTTTCTACAAATACTAAATGAATTGCCACCGCTAACATCCAATTCGATACTGGTCACCTGGGACGTGGGGAGTCTGTACACTTTCATCCAACACCACAAAGGCCTTAATGCAGTACATAAAAGACTTAGACCCACGAACATGGAACCAACACATATCGACTTCTATATGAAGTTACTAGAACTGATCCTCATAAATAACTACTTCTTATTCCACAATGACTTCTTCCTTCATCGACAGGGGACCGCAATAGGGTCCAATGCAGGGCCGCCATATGCAAATTGCTTTATGGTGGACTTCGAAGATACCTTTATTTACCCTGACACTCGCTTCGAAATTCAAGTTATCATCTGGAAACGATACATAAACGACATCTTTTGCATATGGGAGAGGACATTAGACTCCCTACTAGAATTCCACACGTTTCTCAATTTCATTTATCCTGAACTTCAGTTCACCTTCACCATGATCCTAACACAATCAGTTTCCAAGACACCATGCTAATTAAAGACCAATCGGACATACTCAGGACCGACTTATACAAAAAATCCACGGACCGGTACAATCTTTTACACTTCTCAAGTTTCTATCCGCATAATACGAAAAGGTCCCTCCCCTACAGTCAATACGAGCGAATCCGTCGGATTGTTAAAACAGACCCCACATGACAGACCAGACTCTCCAAAATGAGACAAAGTTTCTTAGAAAGAGGCTACCCACAAGGCCTTCTTGACGCTTCAGACACACCATGTAACCCCAAACCTAAACAGAAAAGAACACGAATTCCGTTCATACACACATTTCATCCATGTACCAATAAGGTTCTGAATAGCAATAGGAACCACTGGCCAATTTTACAAAAAGCCTACCCTGAAGTAGCAGAGTTTACAAATCCTATACTTGCGTGTACATGTCGCCCTAAAAACCTACGAGACCTACTAGTGCGAGCAGATATTGGGTCTGATAGAACTACCCCAAGGCAGACGTTTCTTGGCATACAAAAATGATGTATGTAAACATACACATTGTATGCAATGCTCAAACATCACATAAGGGTCCCATTTCTACCACCCCCAATCGGGTAAAAGCTTCCCGATCTGAGGTTTTTTCACTTGCGACTAATCATTTGTCATATCTCCTAAAATTCCCTTTGTGGCAAGATTTATGTGGGCGAAACAACACAGAAGATTCGACATCGGATATGCCAACATAACTCCGATATCAGACGAAAGAATCTTCTCCTACTTGTACCAGCACACTTTGCCGCAGCAGGACATAACCTCGCAAAATTGATTTTCAAGTAATTGAACAGATGCAAACAAGCAGAAGAGGTGGCAATAGAATCAAACAACTCAAAACTAGGGAGGCCTTTTGGATCCATAAACTGGACAGTATGGAACCAAAAGGAATGAACAGAGAATACGAGATTCAGAGTCTAATCTAATACCTATTGATCGCAAACATGATGTAAAATATACAGTGAGAGTTTATCGCTACATTTTACGAGAATATTGGAGATAACATCAATCATATATTGTACACAATGTATAGGATCCTCACTTAAGCCATTTAATGCTATTGGTAATTAGTGATTCTCTATGTACACGATCCTCTACTCATGTATATACTCCCAACTTTTACATGATAATAGCGTGCCGTGGACATTGTGATATGTCCTCACTGGGGACATTATATGGAAACGATCCCTGTCTGAATCATCTAATGGACAGGTTCCTCTATGAAATTGTTGAATGTAAATAACGTACATGATTCTCTACCATGGTACATAATCCTAATTTTGATATGCTACAATATTTTCTCTCTTCCAGATATAATGTGGGAACCCTAATGTCATCAGGTATAGCCTATGGTATCGTTTATAGTCATTCATTCCCCATATAGAAAATAACTAGATGCTAGTATACAATTAAGCTTTATTATTTTATTCAGTATTCCTTGATGTGCTGTATCTCTGTTATCCCTACGGCATTGGACACAGTCTTAATCCACATATAGCACATATCGACCTATTATACACGATCTTCAATACAATACTATCGCAATACCTCCTCTACTATACTGATGCCACCCACTACTTCCCTACAGGAACGTGTCAGCCTTGGCTCCCCTCAGAGCGAGGCTTGACAAGCTCCGGTGGCAATGCGCATGCACAACACGATCTTCACGGCCGGCGCGTCCTTTTAAAGGGCGCATGGCCTGCTCTGGAACAGCACTATTTCTTCAGCGCAGCCTTACACATAAACTTGACAACAGCACCAGGTAACTTCCTAACTTTCTTATATACTCTTCATACCATAGCCCTGTTACCAAAGGACTTCTCGTTAAATATTCTTCTAGTGTACCTTAGGAATTGATGCAATTCATTACAATTCCGGGGGGCTGTGTTTAGCCATGCAACCCGCATGACCACCTTCAGATTCCTTATGATCTTATATTCCTTACCAGGTCGCATATATTCAGCCCACAGCACCATCTCCACATATGATGAAGGAACAAGACCATCCCAGAGACAATTATTGTATAACGGAGATGTCTTCAGTTCACGCTGTGCAATTTATTTCATGGTATTTTTTGTAGACATTATTTTTTTATGTATGGATTGTATTGAAACACAATGCCGTGATTTATTTCACACTAATTAACACTATGTTTTCTGATGCTTTGCTGTAGTTTGATAAAGGCTGAGTGAGGCCGAAACGTCACATCAGATGTATACAGCCGCATTTCCGAATAAAGTCTCATAAGCTTTCATTAAAATTCCGGGAGTTTCTTGTTTATACATACGTCTAGGGTGGGAACCTGACTCCCAGGAAGAGCAAGCAGAGTGCCACTAGGTTCACTTGCAATATAGGTAGGAATGATGGAATTAGCGACCATACTGTGGAGGAGATGGCCGCATGCAAATGCAGTGATCTCGTTTACTGAGGCGCAGGCGCTTGCCGGAAAGAAACGCTTCCTTCCCAACAATCGCCTGTTGAATTGTCCCTTCTAAAGAAACCTTTAGACAGGGCATAATGAGCACTCTACAAAACAAAAACAAAAAAACTATTTTTCAACTGTACTAAAAAACATTACATTTTTATAAACACAAAAGCCATGACCAATAAAAGGTGAAATAAAGCCAATGTTAAAAATTAATCATCACTATGTACAGGTATGCACATCCCAATATAGTGCCGAGTTGTGTAGCACATTTAGGCTCGGCATGTATCATAAATGTCCTATGATACAGAGTAAAGAAATTAATTTCAGTATAGGAATGCCACACTAATGTTTTCTTGATGGTACTTCATATGTAGTTGTCAAGTCAAAAAAGCAAATTTTATGATGCCACAAAGAGACAATTTATTGCTTTCAATATTTTATATTAATTCTCCGATCTCCAAGACAGCAAATAAAAACGTGGATAGCAGAAAACAAAATTAAATTAAAAAAATTCTAAAAAAACAACACAATGTGACCATAGCGATACTTGCCTTGTATGAAGTAATAACCGTTCTTTTATATAGATATTGTAGCCATAGAAAGCTCATCTCCCTGCCAATCAATTACATATGACTTTTTGGGGGTATGGCAGGAATATGGAGACCCTTTGACACATGATAGCTTGTCATCTTGCTGCAGTCAAATCTGTTTTGTCCGGCAAAATGAAGAACACATAGTGAATTTTCTTATAGAGTTTGGCGGTGAGTGGGTTTGTGCATTAAAGCACTATGCAATAACTCTTTAATAGGAAAACATCCCTCTGGGAATGGCTCCAGAAAAGGGTTGTCTTCTGTAGTCTTTCCCGTAATTTATTCACTCAGTACTTTTCGACACTGTGTACATGACAATATCTGGCCAAGATAAAATATTTGCCGGAGCCAATGTGAGTAAACAGTTCCCAACTACATGAGCTGTAACCAGTTAATATTATTCAGTCGATATCTATGGTGAGTAAATATAAACCGTAATGCAAACATGTACTACAAGCTACTGTCGGATTTCAGCTCCTGAATAATGATAATAATATTATTTCCCTTTTTTTTCCCCTTCTTGCGAGAGGAGAGAGCGGTGGGGAGAGACGGGATTGTTTACGTTGATCAGACGTTGGTGGAGGTTATAAAAGAACATGAAACAAAATGGTCCAGTCAAGCGCTTGAAAGAAATACATGAAGCAAAAATTGTGAGGGCGATTTGCATAGAGTTCTCCAGAAGTATTTAAGCGCAATAGTCGCCCCAAGCTACACGAGTGTTTAATGCACGTCAGGAGAATACAAACTGTATACATTAAACGTTTACAGACAGTCCTATGGAAAAGCGAGGTTTTTAACGACCTGCAACAAAAAACTTCCCAAGCGTTAGTAAGGAATGGGGTTCTTATATATTTTTAATAATGATTCCAGATTTTTGGATTATTATCCTAATAGGGCAAATGTTTTTGGAAAACTTGAAGCATTGTTTTTCATTGAAGGCAACCTTCCCCTTTGAAGTTCACGCTAAGGGCTCGTTCAGACGAGCGAATCCATTGCGGGAATTACACTCCGTGTGTGTGTGAGCGTGATCCTCCGTTCTGGACTTGCAGGAGAGCACGGCATTATCATGATTTATAATGCTGTGTGCCTCTGTATGCCCTTACTTCTACAGAATCATAGTGAGATAAAGATATGATCCTATAGAAGTAAGGTCATACAGAGGGAAAGAGACTTATGAACTGCCATACGTTGTTGTGCTTTTATGTCCATGGTGGCCACACACCTTCAATAGCTGTCAAACTCTCATTACAGCCAACTCGCCATGTACATTTGGCTCTGCCGGGCCAAATCCGTAAAGGGGAATAAGTTGTTGGACAGACACCTCTGGTGGTAGCTTGTATGGAGAACAATAGATAAAACCCAACATGCCCAACATTTTTGTCCTCTATCACATTGGTCACACAAACGCTAAAATCTTCCGGCAGGCTGTTTCGGCAGAGGAACATCCTGCTGCAGTCAATCATATCCAGTATAGCCGGAAAGGGCCGGAGCACTGCCAAGCCCCATTGACTATAATGGGACCCTGCAGGAACCTGGACTGTTTCTGGCATTAGTGCTGGGATTTGGCCAGACTATTACCTCTTCAAATATCTCGGGGCCGCATTGTCACATTGCTCTATTTCGAGGGGTCGCAACAACAAAGAAAAAAAGTTAATCAGCACTTGTTTAAATCAACCTATTGCACAGGCTGATGCAAAGTGAATGGGGAGGAATGATCGCTACCACAGTCACTGCTCCCTCATTGAGTTCTGTTGATAATTGGCAACACACTGATTACACAGTGATATGTGCTGACAATAATTGTAATCTTTCATCCTGATAAAACATGCAAATCAGCCGACAAACGAGTGATCGCTAGTTTATCAGCTGATCAGCAGCAGTGATGTGCCTAGGTTGTTCGACACCCGGGGCGGGTCCTTTCTCTGGCACCCCCCCCCCCTCCAATACTTAAAAAAAAAATCAGACCCCCTCACAGTAGTATTGCCCTCATTTTACAACCTTCACAGTAGTTTTGTACAGATGTGTGCCTCCTAACAGTCGTTATGCCCACATTGTGCCCCCTTAAAGTACTTATCCCTTCATTGTGCCCCCTTCATAGTAGTTATGCCCTCATTGTGCCCCTATCACAGCAGTTATGCCCTCTCTGTGTCCCTTTCACAGTAGTAATGCCCTATCTGTGCCCCTTCACAGTAGTAATGCCCTATTTGTGCCCCCCTCACAGTAATAATCCCGATTGTGCCTCATTCACAGTAATAATGCCCCTTAATAGTAGTAATGCCCATTGCCCCCCCTCACAGTAATAGTGCCCATTGTGCCCCCTTAATAGTAATAATGCCGATTGTGCTCCATTCACAGTAATAATGCCCATTGTGCCCCCTTCACAGTAATAATGCCCTCTGTGCCCTCCTTAGTAGAAACCCCCTATGGTCCCCCCTTTATAGCAGTAATGCCCTCTGTTCTAGTAAGGCCCATTGTGCCCCCCTCACAGTAATAATGCCTTCTGTGCCCCCTTCAGAGTAGTAGTGCCCTCTGTGCACTGTTCCCCCTCCACAGTAGAAATGCCCGTTGTGTCCCCTTCATATTAGCAATGCCCTCTGTGCCCCCTCCATAGTAGAAGTGCCCATTGTGCCCCCTTCACATTAGTAATGCCCATTGTATAACTAAATAATAGTATTTTTTTTTAAAAAATACAGGCCCTTTGATCTTCAGCTTCTGTTAAGCCTAACGACTTGTAAAGAACTTCACTGATTTTCAGCAATGAGAAAAAAAAAACATTAACAAGAATTCGGTCTCGCTGCCAATTTTTATTGTACTGACTAGGGACAGGGATATGCTTACTTATGTTAAAAAAAAAATTAATAACTTAGTAATTTGCAAATGATCTTATAGTCAAATTGGGGATATGAATTAGAAGCTTTAAATTATGGTATGGTAATAATGGAATTTGTTCCATGTAAATGATCACAACCTTTTTTTTTTTTTTACAGTTTAGAGGTTTATTTTTAGAATCTTCTAAGTTTTGACAAGACTCACCTGGTGTCAAAGGAACAGCTCATTACCTGTAGCTATATACTGTATTGCAGTGTGTGTGTGGGCGGTGTGGTAAGGTGCAAGGTACTGTGGTCGACGGGAGGTACGTGTCACCGAGGTTCCTGGCCTCGGTGAGGTAAGAGCCGGATTTTTGGTGTGTCAGCAGCAGCTAGTGCTGCTTGACACCTTGCTATTTAGTTTGGCTGCAAAGCCAATCCGGGCCGGCTCTTACTGGGAGTAGGCAAAGAGTTGGGTGGGTGCCTACTCCCCACGGTCCAGGCCGGGTTTTCCAGGGCCTTTATAACACAGCCAGCAGCTGGGTGTGGAGGGTGTGATTGTCCTGGAGCTGCTGTTAGACTGTTTCACTTGTGTTTGGAAGTTCTCTGGGCTGGAAGCAAGAACCAAGCAAGAAGGAGGGAAGACGACCTGGAAGCCTGACGGCGACTGTCTTACGGCTGGACTGACAGCCAGGTGTGAACCTGCATCTAAAAACCTCCCAGGTGACTGGAGCCTGTTTTGGACTGTCTTGTTTTTCCGCTTGATTTCTTATGTGTGTGAATTAACACCAAGAGACTGTTTTATTTTGTGCAAGTGTGAATAAAACACTGTTTATTGCACTATCTGGACTCCCTGTTTTGCCTCTATACTGCACCCGCACTGCTATCTACCAGAGCGACTCCCCACATTTGGTGTCGGATGCGGGCATGCGCAGTGAGGCTGGCGTGACGACCGAAGTTTGTTTTGTTTTGCTGGGCACAAGTGCATGGCATATATTAAGCCAGCAAAGCTACAAGTAGGAGTTGCTGGCAACATGGAGGTGGCTGTGAAAGCTCTCATAGAGGCTAACGTGCAGCAGCGGGAGACCAACCAGCTACTGTTACAGCACGTGATGGCGTTACAAGCTGCAGGAGCGTCCCACCACGACCATGATGCCCGGAAAGCGGTCCGTGCGGCGATCCCAAAGATGACCCCTTCGGACGACGTTGAGACATATCTGGCGGTCTTTGAGAAGGTAGCCGTGAGGGAAAAGTTACCCCGTGACCAGTGGGCCGAGGTGGTCGCTCCGTTCCTGGCATCCGGGCCCCAGCAAGTTTTTTTTGACTTGGCAGATGCCCAGGCTGCTGATTACCCCACGGTGAAGGGGGAGATCCTGGCCAGATTGGGGGTAAACGTGTTGGTCCGGGCTCAGCGGGTCCACCAGTGGGACTTTAAAACGGCTGAACCCGCCAGGCCGCAGTACTATGAGTTGCTGCATCGGTTGCAAAAGTGGCTGCAGCCTGATGTTCTAAGTCCAGAAGTCTGAAAAAAAGTTCTGAATCGTTGTTCACACTGTGTTACTTGCGGTATCGCAGGTTCCAAATCGTCGTGGGTCCAGACGTCAGCAAATGTATAAAAGTTCACAGAACCGCGCACCCTTTCACCGATCCAATCTTCAACCAAACTGCTCCTCCTCTCCAGTGCAAATCAAGTACTCCTTATCACTGGTAACCTAAGTACTGATATAGACCACACAATAGTGCATTATCTTCAGATTTTTTAATAAAGTATAAAGGTTGCACTTACAGGAATGTCAAATAATCAAAGCATCCATAAAATCCATAAATATCGCGGACTTCAGCGTCCTCGTGTCCCGACCCGGGTTTCGCTCGTCAAAGCTTCATCAGTGACGCCCCTGACGAAGCTTTGACGAGCGAAACCCGGGTCGGGACACGAGGACGCTGAAGTCCGCAATATTTATGGATTTTATGGATGCTTTGATTATTTGACATTCCTGTAAGTGCAACCTTTATACTTTATTAAAAAATCAGAAGATAATGCACTATTGTGTGGTCTATATCAGTACTTAGGTTACCAGTGATAAGGAGTACTTGATTTGCACTGGAGAGGAGGAGCAGTTTGGTTGAAGATTGGATCGGTGAAAGGGTGCGCGGTTCTGTGAACTTTTATACATGATGTTCTAAGTCCGACTGCTATGCTGGACCGTCTACTGGCCGACATGTTCTGGAGGGCCCTGCCTTATCCCCTCCAACACTGGGTCGGCCAGGCGTCTCCGGTAAGTGCCCTGGAGATGGTCGACCTGATGGAGCGTTACGAGGCCACCAGAAACCTGCAGGGGAATCTTGCTGGGAAGGGGTCAGTCAAACCCCGGAGGCCTCCGCCCCAGTTCCGACGTCCGGCGACATAGAGGCCTGCACGGAATATACCCCCTGCGGATCCGCCTCCCGTGGTATGCTGGAGGTGTCAGGAGCCAGGCCACATCAGGGCCGACTGTCCGCATCGGGATGAGCCGATGGATGTGAACTATGGCTATCGCCACTCCCTGTATGCACGGAAGTTGTGCGCAACTGGCACGCGTGAGGGGCAGGACAATAACCACCTGTGTCAGGTAGAGGTGGGAGATTCTCTGGCGGTGGCCCTGCTGGACTCCGGGAGTCTAGTCTCCCTGGTAAGGGCTGCCCTGGTACGGCCTGTGGAGTATACCGGCCGTAAAATCGGGGTCCTGTGCATCCACGGAGACCTAAAAGACTACCCCACTGCACTAGTGACTTTGTCCACAGCGGCTGGTAAGTGGACCCACGAGGTGGCTGTTGCTACCAAACTCCCGCATGAATTGATACTTGGGAGGGACTTCCCAGGTTTCCCGGCACTGTGGCCGGCGATAAAACTGTCTGATGGACCCGAGACAGGGGTAACCCTAGGAGAGTGGCCTGATACCACAGGAAGGCCAGAACCCTGGGAGCCCGAAGGGCCAGCGGTAGGGGTGACCACCACTGCTGCGGTAGAGGGGGAGACAACCCCACTGAGTGTAATGGTGGGAGACACGGAGGACTTGCCACCGGGACCTGAGTTGGCAGACCTCAATGTCTCCGGGGAAAATTTTGGGACCGTACAACACCGGGACCAAACCCTAACCAGGGCCTGGGAAAGTGTCATAATAATTGATGGTAAACCCCAGAAACCTGGGGCTGAATTAATGTTTCCGCGATTCATTGTTCTTCAGGATATGTTGTATCGAGTGAACCAAATCCGAGGTGAGCCTGTTGAACAGTTGGTGGTGCCCACAGCGTATCGCAAGCTGGTCATGGAGCTTGCCCACCAACATGTTCTTGGGGACACCTGGGGTGGCAGAAAACGCAGGACCGCATACTACAGCGATTTTACTGGCCCGGTTTGTTTAAGGAAGAAGAGTATTGTAAGTCCTGTCCCACCTGTCAGATAAATAGCCCCCAGCCACATTTCCGTAGTCCTCTGGTACCTCTTCCAATTATTGAGGTCCCGTTTGAGCGAATCGCTATGGATCTAATTGGGCCTGTACCAAAGTCTGCCAGGGGCCACCAACACATTCTGGTAGTTCTCGACTATGCCACTCGATATCCGGAGGCGGTGCCTCTGCGACATACCTCAGCTAAGCTCATTGCCAAAGAGTTAATGGAAATGTTTTCCGTGTGGGCCTGCCAAAGAGGTTCTGACAGACCAAGGGACCCCTTTTATGTCCAAAGTTATGAGGGAACTGTGTAAATTGTTGCGTATAAAGCAGTTACGGACGTCCGTTTACCATCCACAAACAGACGGTCTTGTCGAGAGGTTTAATCAAACTTTAAAAAACATGTTAAAAAGGGTGGTGTCTAGAGATGGGAAGGACTGGGATCTGCTTCTGCCCTATCTCATGTTCGCAGTGCGAGAGGTGCCCCAGGCCTCTACTGGGTTCTCGCCCTTCGAACTGCTTTATGGCAGACACCCTCGGGGCCTGTTGGATATCGCCAAGGAAGCGTGGGAACAACAGCCTGTCCCCACAAAAGTGTCATTGAGTATGTCACCCAGATGCAGGAACGGATGGAAAGGGTGTTGCCGCTGGTCCGGGAGCATATGGAGGCAGCGCAACAAGCCCAGAGTAGGGTGTACAATCGTCAGGCTCGGGTACAGAGCTTCAACCCGGGAGATCGGGTTTTGGTTCTGGTGCCCACCCTTGACAGCAAGTTCCTAGCCAGGTGGCAGGGCCCCTATGAGGTTATTGAGAAGGTAGGGAAGTAAATTACAAAGTACACCAGCCGGGCGGCGCAAGCCGGAGCAGGTGTACCACGTGAATTTACTGAAGCCGTGGAAAGACAGGGACACGGCCGACGACAACAGCCCCCGGCCAGGGCTTCTAGGTGACAAGGGTCCAGCCCCACAGTTCGAGGCCAGCGGTAGGGTGACCACCACTGCTGCGGTAGAGGGGGAGACAACCCCACTGAGTGTAATGGTGGGAGACACGGAGGACTTGCCACCGGGACCTGAGTTGGCAGACCTCAATGTCTCCGGGGAAAATTTTGGGACCGTACAACACCGGGACCAAACCCTAACCAGGGCCTGGGAAAGTGTCATAATAATTGATGGTAAACCCCAGAAACCTGGGGCTGAATTAATGTTTCCGCGATTCATTGTTCTTCAGGATATGTTGTATCGAGTGAACCAAATCCGAGGTGAGCCTGTTGAACAGTTGGTGGTGCCCACAGCGTATCGCAAGCTGGTCATGGAGCTTGCCCACCAACATGTTCTTGGGGGACACCTGGGGTGGCAGAAAACGCAGGACCGCATACTACAGCGATTTTACTGGCCCGGTTTGTTTAAGGAAGTAGAAGAGTATTGTAAGTCCTGTCCCACCTGTCAGATAAATAGCCCCCAGCCACATTTCCGTAGTCCTCTGGTACCTCTTCCAATTATTGAGGTCCCGTTTGAGCGAATCGCTATGGATCTAATTGGGCCTGTACCAAAGTCTGCCAGGGGCCACCAACACATTCTGGTAGTTCTCGACTATGCCACTCGATATCCGGAGGCGGTGCCTCTGCGACATACCTCAGCTAAGCTCATTGCCAAAGAGTTAATGGAAATGTTTTCCCGTGTGGGCCTGCCAAAAGAGGTTCTGACAGACCAAGGGACCCCTTTTATGTCCAAAGTTATGAGGGAACTGTGTAAATTGTTGCGTATAAAGCAGTTACGGACGTCCGTTTACCATCCACAAACAGACGGTCTTGTCGAGAGGTTTAATCAAACTTTAAAAACATGTTAAAAGGGTGGTGTCTAGAGATGGGAAGGACTGGGATCTGCTTCTGCCCTATCTCATGTTCGCAGTGCGAGAGGTGCCCCAGGCCTCTACTGGGTTCTCGCCCTTCGAACTGCTTTATGGCAGACACCCTCGGGGCCTGTTGGATATCGCCAAGGAAGCGTGGGAACAACAGCCTGTCCCCCACAAAAGTGTCATTGAGTATGTCACCCAGATGCAGGAACGGATGGAAAGGGTGTTGCCGCTGGTCCGGGAGCATATGGAGGCAGCGCAACAAGCCCAGAGTAGGGTGTACAATCGTCAGGCTCGGGTACGGAGCTTCAACCCGGGAGATCGGGTTTTGGTTCTGGTGCCCACCCTTGACAGCAAGTTCCTAGCCAGGTGGCAGGGCCCCTATGAGGTTATTGAGAAGGTAGGGAAGTAAATTACAAAGTACACCAGCCGGGCGGCGCAAGCCGGAGCAGGTGTACCACGTGAATTTACTGAAGCCGTGGAAAGACAGGGACACGGCCGACGACAACAGCCCCGGCCAGGGCTTCTAGGTGACAAGGGTCCAGCCCCACAGTTCGAGGCCTGCGAGCGGTAACCACGGTAAAAATCGCAGACAGCCTGTCTTCCAAACAAGTTCAGGATGTCAGGGAGTTCGTCAGTCGGAACACGGATGTGTTCTCGGACCTCCTGGCCGCACGTCTCTCATCCAACATGACATCGTCACTGAGCCTCAGGCCAAGATCCGGTTAAAACCCTACCGGGTACCCGAGGCTCGGCGACGGGCCATCGCGGAGGAAGTGCAGTTAATGTTGAAGCTTGATGTCATTGAGGAGTCGAAAAGTGAGTGGGCCAGTCCCATAGTTCTAATACCCAAGCCGGATGGGACGTTGCGGTTCTGCAACGATTTTCACAAATTAAATGAAGTGTCCAAGTTCGATGCGTATCCCATGCCCCGGGTAGACGAGCTTGTTGAGAATTTAGGGCAAGCCCGTTATTTTTCTGTGCTAGACCTCACTAAAGGATACTGGCAGGTACCCTTAACGGAGGCGGCCAAGGAAAAAACCGCTTTGTTACCCGCAGGGCCTGTATCATTACAAGGTGTTACCCTTTGGCCTGCATGGCGCCCCGCCACCTTCCAAAGGTTAATGGATATTGTACTGCGACCTCATCGTCGGTGCGCTTCGGCCTACTTAGATGATGTAATCATCCACAGCACCGACTGGGAAAGCCATTTGCCCAAAGTGCAGGCGGTTGTGGATGCCCTGAGGAAAGCTGGACTAACCGCCAATCCAAAGAAGTGTGCGATTGGGTTGGAAGAGACCAAATACCTGGGATATGTTATTGGGCGGGGAGTCATCAAGCCGCAGGTAACTAAAGTAGAAGCCATACGTAACTGGCCCCGACCGGTCACTACCAGGCAGGTAAAATCGTTCCTGGGGATTGTAGGGTACTACATGAGGTTTGTGCCCCACTTTGCCACGATAGCAGCACCATTGACAGACCTATTGAAGGGACGAAAGTCCGGAAAGGTTCACTGGAGTGAGAAGGCAGAAGAGGCTTTCTCTGCATTGAAGTCGGCCCTGTGTGGGTCCCCGGTTTTGGTGACACCCGACTTCAACAGGGAATTCATAGTACAGACGGATGCCTCAGAGGTAGGCCTCGGTGCTGTACTGTCTCAGGAGGTCAACGGGGAAGAACATCCCGTTGTCTTCCTGAGCCGTAAGCTCAGTCCCGCCGAGACCAGGTATAGCATAGTGGAGAGGGAGTGCCTGGCAATCAAGTGGGCACTCGAATCTCTCTGCTACTACCTGTTAGGGAGAAGGTTCCGTCTGGTGACCGACCATTCCCCTCTCAAGTGGATGAGCCAGGCCAAGGAGAGGAATGCTCGGGTCACCAGGTGGTTCCTATCCCTGCAGAACTTCAAGTTCTCCGTGGAACACAGGGCAGGCCGCTTGCAGGGTAACGCAGATGCCCTGTCCCGCGTCCACTGCCTCACATGTGTTCACCCCTCAGGGTTGAACAAAGGGGGGTATGTGGTAAGGTGCAAGGTACTGTGGTCGACGGGAGGTACGTGTCACCGAGGTTCCTGGCCTCGGTGAGGTAAGAGCCGGATTTTTGGTGTGTCAGCAGCAGCTAGTGCTGCTTGACACCTTGCTATTTAGTTTGGCTGCAAAGCCAATCCGGGCCGGCTCTTACTGGGAGTAGGCAAAGAGTTGGGTGGGTGCCTACTCCCCACGGTCCAGGCCGGGTTTTCCAGGGCCTTTATAACACAGCCAGCAGCTGGGTGTGGAGGGTGTGATTGTCCTGGAGCTGCTGTTAGACTGTTTCACTTGTGTTTGGAAGTTCTCTGGGCTGGAAGCAAGAACCAAGCAAGGAGGAGGGCAGACGACCTGGAAGCCTGACGGCGACTGTCTTACGGCTGGACTGACAGCCAGGAATGAACCTGCATCTAAAAACCTCCCAGGTGACTGGAGCCTGTTTTGGACTGTCTTGTTTTTCCGCTTGATTTCTTATGTGTGTGAATTAACACCAAGAGACTGTTTTATTTTGTGCAAGTGTGAATAAAACACTGTTTATTGCACTATCTGGACTCCCTGTTTTGCCTCTATACTGCACCCGCACTGCTATCTACCAGAGCGACTCCCCACAGCGGGCATCTGTAGACAATCTTTACATGCACTGCAGTAATACATCCCTGTGATAGGCTCTACATCTGATCAGTGTCGTGTTGGGGTTCCTTGGGCCCTTTAACCTCCTAACAGCTAACATTCTAAGTTTTCAAACAATACCAGAATCACAATATTATCTTTACTACACTGGAAGATATCGCTGTTAGAAATCGGGTATGACAGTGCAGCTGAAAGTGAAAGTAAAAGCAGATTTTACAGCATTTATTCCCCACTCAATATTTAACTGTGATATCTCCCGCTGATGTTGTGCTTATGCTGTGCTTCTGCTGTGAGCTTGGACTGCAAGCTTTGAAACAAGACCAGGCCCATATCTCTAGCTGCTACCAATCCGGAAATACGAGCATCTTAGGCAGAACTGTTAGTTTGCTGCCCGAGCTGTGCTTTGACAGAACTGTGAGGTGGTTAAAGGGAATGATTCTGTCTCCAGTCTCCAACTATACAGAATGAAAGCACATCAACGTGCAGGTCTAATATGCCTGAATCAGTTAACCTTGCTGGGATAGGTGGGCTCAGATAGTTTTTTTTTATCAAAATATATTTGCTAAGAACTTCCCATATTTTTACCATATCGAATGCAGTATTAGTTAATTTATAGATTTTGTGTTTAGAATTTTGGGAGTGCTGTTGTTTTCTGTCTTCTAATATGGTATTTGTGAACCAACGGTAAATGGGGTCTGGCGGGTAGAGAGCACTTTCCAGCGATGCTGGATCCAGAGAACTCTAGCAGGCTGTTCTCGGCTAGAATGCTGGTGTGTAACTACAGTAGCCTTAGACAAACTATATATCCATTACATTTAACCAAAGGATAGAAGAGAATGTGGATAAAAGGAAGGTGTATGGGTAAACTTTAGAAATCTCTTTTCCAGTATTGATTCAGAAAGGTTTGCCCCTGAGTGGCCTACAGATTTTGAAATTTGTGGGGCCTCTACTATGGACAAAAGAGAGAACAATATGAATTTGAATAACAATATGAATAAAAATTTCAGGTCCATTTCACATATATGGTCCTGGGAAGAAAAGGACAAAAAAAAAATAAGTATGGCTTGTGAAATTAACAGGCCTCATGTTTGCATGTAATAGGGAGGCCCTTCTTCCAATACAATTATGGGTGGGTCCTATGCAGTGACTTCTGATGGGTGATCGCCAGTAGACAAGTAAGGTGTCCTATTTTGGACAGCTTCTGACTACTGTACTGCCTTTACGAAAGATTTGAGGCCCATTATAGTGTCAAAACCTGGGCCAACAAGAGGATGCTGGGGAAATTTGATGGGCCAGCTTAGCCCTGAACGTGATGAACTAATTGGCTGTTTTCTATGACCAATGCAAGGCCGTTGTATGGTAAACATATAGTAACCATAGGGACATATGTCTGTAATGTGGTGTAAAAGAAAAGCATAGAGGGTAGGGGCAAGAAACCTTAGTCACACTGAGTGACATGTAGTATAATGTTGTACCTACCATGAAAACAAGAGAAAACACACAGCTTTTAAAAACAGTATGCAAATTAGTCCACTAGGCACAAACTGAGAAACTGAAAAAAGCAGGAGGCAGATGAATTAAGATCTTTGGATTTGACCCGGAAATTAGATCTAGATGGCAAATGTGCATCACCCATCACTGGAGAGCCCTTCTAGACAGAAAACATGTTGTATGCAAAGACTGCGGAAATCCTATGCTTTACATTGAGACATCCCCCTGCCTGCAACTCTTTGGATCAGAAATACATTTTGTTGCTTTTGCCGAGCACAAATTCTCAAGCATAAGATTTTTCCCTTAAGCATATTTGAGCAGTATAACTCTTTAATAACTGTTAACATGTTTTATTATCCACTTTAAAGTCTCAATACCAAAATCTGACATAGTTTTCACTAAGACAAACTCCCAGCAGCGCAATTTACAAGAAACGAGTGCCAGGCAAAACATCAACGATATTCAAAGTTCTCTGTTCCCATCGAAAACTCGGCCAGTTGGCAGCGAGCACCAGGAATGTCAATGTCATTACCTTCAATTTCTGGACACCTGGAACCCAATATAAATCTTGTCACTAGCAGAAAGGCAGCGGAGTAACAGTGCATACATCATTCTGCGGACTCTATTTTCCATAGGTGCAGATCTAGGAAGATTACAAGGGCTTGTTTTTTTCCCTGTTGGAGGCTCCATAAAGCTTAATGTACATGAAGAGGCATTACTGACCGTACGGAGGGACTGGCAAAGTGCTAAAGACACTGGAAGAATGGAACCTGGGACACTGAGACAAAGCTCAGGATAAAGCAGAAAAAATATGTAAGGTTTGGTCGGTCAGGTTTGGTCTGTGGGGGGCAAGGTCAAATATGGCTGGAGTGATGACCACATGCCAAGACTAAAAGACTGTGTGCCCCATATACATATATAGATGAATTACTATGATAAGCTACAGCTGCAGTACAAAGGAAACTTGTGTAGCTAAAACTAACCAGTAGCGCTGCAAATAGTCTGCATGTATCACAGGCCTAAGGTTCAAGCACATGACTAAATACAGTTCTGGGGATGAACTTTATGTTTCGTGGCACTGGCAAGGATAGAGTAGGATGGCCTCCTTTGGGATTAGAAAAGCGTTTCCTAAATTAGAGCATTCTTGATCTTACAGGTCAGTATTTCACGCTGTCCCCAGCTCCAGATATACAGTTTATACACAGGCATAATACGGCTGCCATAGTCTTAACCTCCCATTCCTGTCTCCGGGGCTTTTCTTGTGCTGCACCAGTTCTCTAGAGTGTGCTACCCCGCACAATCAGATTAGCAACTTTGACATTACTATTCAAATAAGTCAATAACTAAGGCACAGTTATTACAGGTCCACAGTTAACGCTCTCTGTGATGGAGGAGCACATGAGCAGACCAGTCCATCAGCAATCTCCAATGTATAATGCTGTGCAAGGCGCTAGTCTCATATACCGTGTGCAGCGTTATTCAGATTGATCGTTCTATCTATCTATTTATCTATCTCACATCTATCTATCAACGATCTATTTATCTATCCCATATATATATCCATCTATCTATCTAAAAAACATAAAGGCTCAGCAGCACTGTGGGTTTCAATCTGGTGTAATTCCTCCAAGACTGTCAGTGGTAGGTCCCTCAATATAAATTTGCAGAAAATAGGCATCACTCCAAAATGTGGTAAAGGGTGGTAAATAAACGTGGGTCCTTCACCCTTCACCACATTTTGAAGTGATGCCTCTTTTCTGCAAATCTATCCATCTATCAAGTCTGAAAGCACTCCAAAGATGGTGAGATATGTAACATTCATTCACCCACTGTTCAATCAAAAATTTCATCCTGCAATCTTGGGCTTTCTCAAGACAGAAGCTTGAAGGCTCGAGAAAGACCCAAGATGGTGGGCTTAAATGTTTCATTGGACACATAGTTGAATACTAGTGTTGCTCAAGCACCCAAGTGCTCTGGCCGAACACATCGGGATGCTCGGGTGCTCTACCGAGCACCCAAGTACAATGGAAGTCAATGTGAGAAGCCGAGCATTAAACCATGCACCCCTGCTCTGAAGAGGGGAGGGTGCCTGGTTCATAGGAAAAGGTCAAAAATTTATGGAAACACCACAGAAATGGTTCAGGAACAGCATGGGGAGGATGTCTGGATGCATCTTGGACTCCCAGGGCGCTGCTTGGAATGATGTTGTCCGAGTAGTATGCCACTTTTACAGACTGACAATAAGATAACATTCTTTCCTGTATATTTACTTGTATATAAAGTGCAAGTGCTGCCAAAAATTACAAGGAAGAGGCACTCCGATACAACCTGTATATCACATAAAGGAGGGCCTCATTTACATTGTGGTACGTTCAGGTAGTGGGAATCCTACACTCATAAAGCCTATGCACTAAGTGAAAGAGCTGCCAAAAATTACAAGGAACTGGCACTCCAATACACCCTTTGTTACACATAAAGGAGGGGATCATACACACCCTTGAAAAATGATGATTGATGGCCTGTGGATGAGCCTCAAAAACATTAGGAGCAAGGGCCTGCTGATCTGACCATCTAAAACATTAGGGGTGAGGGCCTGCAGCTGAGCTGACCCTCTAAAACATTAGGGGTGAGGGCCTGCAGGCGAGCTGACCCTGCAAAATATTAGGCATGAGGGTCTGGTGCTGAGCTGACCCTCTAAAAGATTGTAGGTGAGGGCATGCAGGTGAGCCGACCCTGTAAAACATTATATGCGGGGGCCTGCAGGAGACATGACCCTGTAAAAGATTGTAGGTGAGGGCCTGCAGGTGAGCTGACCCTCTAAAAGTTGTAGGTGAGCCCCTGCAGATGAGATTTCCCTGTAAAACATTATATGCGAGGGACTTGGCTACTGAGACTGGGCTTGGTGGAAGACAGGGTGGTGCTTAACGACTGGAAGCATTAACTGCTGCAATCCAAACGACCCCCTGGTCGCACTGGTCTGACTTTAAGAGTGGTGTCCTGCGCCGCCTTGTAAACTTGGACATGAAGCTAGGTATCGTGGATGATTGTTTTTCTTGTGCTCTGGCACCAGGCACAGTTTCAACCCGCCCAGGGCCACGGCCTCTGCGTGCACCATCAGCATCACGGCCACTTCCCTGTCCCTTACTGCTCACTTTCTTCATATTAAATGTTATATATGCTTGAAAGTATGTCACACGTACAGTAGTGTAGGATTTGGAAGTGTATGTGCAAAAAAATGTAAAAAGATATTCGGGATGTGGAAACGTCACACTGGAGATATCAGGTAAATAATGTCAATGTTATCACCAGCGGCTAATAAAAAATTACAGGGAATGTCACAGGTATTTGGGATGAGGAAACATTATACAGGAGAGGACCACAGGTGATGTCACTGTCTGCAGCGTCTACGGAAAAAGTACACTGTATGTCACAGATACATTTTTTAAACGCACACTTTACAGTTTAGATGTGGGCCTGGTAATGTCACTCTCACAAGATGACACCTCCTATTGAAAAAGTACACTGGATGTCACTGACATTTTAGGGATGCGCACACTTTACACAGGAGATGTGGCACAGATAATTTAACTGTCCGCAGCAGACACCGTCTACGGAAAAAAAACATTGGATAGCACTATTTTAGGGATGCGCACACTTTACACAGGAGATGTGGCGCGAATAATTTAGCTGTCCACAGTGGAATATTAGACGGCATTTAGCACAGGATGCATTACAAATATATATTGCTGCTGTCACACACAATAGTCCTTAAAGGGACTTTTGGGTCTCTGAAAAGTTTTTTGTATAAAAATCTTCTAATTACACTCCCTACACTGTCTGTTCCTTCCTATGCACAGCTTTCCCTAACACTGAGCAATTTAGCGCAGGTTGTGCTACAACCATATATTGCTGCTGTCACAAACAATAGTGCTTAAAAGGACTCTTTTGGGACTTTTGGGTCTCTGAAATGTTTTTGTCCACAAAAGACTTCAATTACACTCACTACACTGTCTGTCACTTCCTATGCTCAGCCCTCCCTGACTAACATTGACCCGAGCACGTGTTATCTATCTATCTATCTGTCTCATATCTATCTATCCATCTATCTATCTCATATCTATCCATCTATCTATCTCATATCTATCCATCTATCTATCTCATATCTATCCATCTAT
The DNA here is from genome assembly GCA_033119425.1 of Bufotes viridis. Lineage (NCBI taxonomy): Eukaryota > Metazoa > Chordata > Amphibia > Anura > Bufonidae > Bufotes > Bufotes viridis. The sequence continues at coordinate 31,803,151 of CM065594.1, read as the reverse complement.
CTATCTCATATCTATCCATCTATCTATCTCATATCTATCTATCTCATATCTATCTATCTATCTCTATCTATCTATCTATCTATCTCATATCTATCTATCTATCTATCTATCTCATATCTATCTATCTCATATCTATCTATCTCTCTATCTATCTATCTCATATCTATCTATCTATCTCATATCTATCTATCTATCTATCTATCTATCTATCTATCTATCTATCTATCTATCTCATATCTATCTATCTATCTCATATCTATCTATCTCATATCTATCTATCTATCTATCTATCTATCTATCTATCTATCTATCTCATATCTATTTCATATCTGTCTATTTAATATATATTTTACTTTGGAAAATCTATGATAAATAATAATATCCCGCAGTACAAGAAAACCCATATACCTCCCTGTACTCTGAAAATAGCCTGAACCATTTTTCTTCCGACAACGTATTCTCTCCTCATCTTGCTCCGTGCAACAAACGCTCTGACAGCATTGCTTGTTCAACAACAGCAAGAATAAGACGCCAAATTAACATATTAAATGGAAGAAATGAATTTGCCAGTTAAAGGATTATGGAAACTAAACATTCTGTCATCTGGCTAATGATTGTAAATGTAAGAGCAGACTGGAGCGCGGCGGAGATGCGCTTGGTATGCAGTTTGTAATATTTTAAGCAGGTTTCCTGAAAACACGGTGTTTATAAAGGTATGCATGGCTGATGCTGATGGAGAGCATGCTTGTTCATAATGCTCGGAAATTGTTCACCAGCAGCTCATCCATATATAATATTTCCTTCAGTATATGTCAGCTTGTGTTACCGGCTGCAGTTGTGCAACATGAATTTCCCTGACAGTTAGCTTGGTCACTTTGCTTCATTTTAAGCGCTGCTGCCCGTGTCTGAACGCCGTGCCGTGTTCGGTGGCTGGTTGCTCCATATGTGGGCAACATGTGGTCGGATGTTCAGCTATGGAATTACTCTGGAAAATCATTTTTCAAGGGATCTCGGTTATATAAATATTTAATACCGGAGTTCTAAAAATGTAAAGGGGATTTTCCTCGATTTTGTGACGCTCGCTGCTTCCAGGACTATGAACATAACTGCGTCACATCTTATCGCCTCATGATGGCGGCCGACCACTGGTGCATGATGTGATGTCGGCATGAACAAAAAGTCAGCACCCCTGGGCCTCAATGGTCGACTGCTGGCTTAGGACACGCTGTCACATGGACGACACTTCATACCTGTTCTACAGCTTCACTTATTATTCAGCTCACTTTTATATTACAAACAATTCTGATTCCAACTGGTATCCATCATCAAGTTGCTGTTGATGGATCCTGTTATGTTTTGCGTCAATATCCAGGCAGACAGACTTGTTAACATCCAACTATCTCATTGTCTGTTTAGGGTAGGTTCACATTTGCGGTAAGCTGATCCTGCAGGCTGTTCGCTGGATCAGGTCTTGTCAGATACTGCCATTCACCACTGGACCCCACTGACTATAAAGGGATCCGGCTGCTTTTCAGCGAAGTGCTGGCTATAAGCCAGACAAAAACCAGCACCTATGTCGGAATCCCAGCCGGGTCCCATTATAGTCAATGGGGCCTGGTGGTGAATAGCAGTATCTGGCTAGGCCGGATACGGTGAATTCCGACAGGCTGTTGTCTGCCGAAACAGCCTGCTGCATCAGTTTACCGCACGTGTCAACCTACCATAAACCGACAATGAGATAGTCATATGTTAATAAGTCTGTCTGTCTGGATAGTGACGCAAAACATAATAGGATCCATCAACAGAAACTTGATGATGGATTCCAGGTAGAATCAGCAATTAGTCTGGTTAACATATAAATATCTAGGGGTGCATACTCACGTGCCCCAATAGTATATAGTCTTACTGCAAATGACATCAGTTTTCAGCATGATTTTTGGAAGCGTAGTCAAAAACATGCAAAACATGAATAAGGCTACTTTCACACTAGCGTTTTTGTTTTCCGGCATAGAGTTCCGTCATCAGGGCTCTATGCCGGAAAACTACTGATCAGGATCATCCCCATGCATTCTGAATGGAGAGAAATCCGTTCAGGATGCATCAGGATGTCATCCGTTCAGTACCCAAAATCTGGAGGACTTGCCATAACGCCGGATCCGGAATTAATGCCCATTGAAGTGCATTAATCCGGATCCGGAATTAAGCTAAATGTCGTTTCGGCGCATCGCTGGATACAACGTTTAGCTCTGCGAATGCGCAGCAGCAGTTCGGATGGGGGGCCCCGGTGTAAGCTGAGGCTCCGCTCGGTTACCATGGCAGCCAGGACGCTACTGAAGTCCTGGCTGCCATGGTAAGTACTCCACAGCAGTGTACTTACTTGCGCTGCGGCCCCCGGGTGCTCCTTCATGACGTCACAGGTCCGGGCAGTGCATTGATTTATGCGCCGCGGGGACCGGTGATGTCATGAAGGAGTGCCCGGCGGCCGCAGCGCAGGTAAGTACACTGCTGCGGAGTACCATGGCAGCCAGGACTTCAGTAGCGTCCTGGCTGCCATGGTAACCTAAAACCTAAAAAGATCCTGATCAGTCTTCAAATGCTTTCAGGCGACTTGCGTTCTGACGGATCCGGCAGGCCTCAGAACGCAAGTGTGAAAGCACCCTAAATAACATAAGTGGGCTTCTGCCCATGAGGCAAGAATTGACGCCATTTGTGAAAGCACCCTAATAACTATGTTTGGTATTCCTGAATCAATCAGCTTGGCTGCAGGGGGTATTGAAGTGAACCAGTCAATCCCACACCCGGTCACTGTAAGGCACCTCAGCGACCATGCTAAACAGACGCAGATAATAATAAACATATAATAAGAAAACAGATCACTCAACTGCAGCTTGCTTGTGGTTTCCAGATATGGAATTGTAGGCCCCTTTCAGACGAGCGAGTATTCCGCGCGGGAGCAATGGGTGATGCGAACGCGTTGTGCCCGCACTGAATCTGGACCCATTCAATGGGGCTGTGTACATGAGCAGTGGTTTTCACGCATCACTTGTGTGTTGCGTGAAAATTGCAACATGTTCTATAGTATGCATTTTTCACGCAACGCTGGCCCCATTGAGGTGAATAGGGCTGCGTGAAAATTGCATCCGCAAGCAGGTGCGGATGTGATGCCTTTTTCACTGATGGTTGCTAGGAGATGTTGTTTGTAAACCTTCAGTTTTTTATCACGTGCGTGAAAAATGCATTAAATCGCATTGCACCCGTGCGAAAAAAAAACTGAACGCCATCGCAGACAAAACTGACTGTGCAGGCAAGCAAAATCACACATTTTTAACGGAACGCAACCAGAACAAATCTGTCACGCTCGTGTGCAAGAGGCCTTACAGTCTATTTTTTCATGCCATGAAAAGCAAAACAAAAACTGAATGTAACAACTGCACAAAAAAGCGTAAGGGTGGGTTCATATCACGCTTCTGCCATCTATTTAATGCATACTTAAAAAAAAAAAAAAAGAAGGATACAAAAGTGTAGCACACCACGCTTTTTAATCCTGCAGAGTCTGGTAAAAAATGTACGCGTTAATGTATACGATTTTTTTTTTTTTTTACAGTGGAACTCTATGGTGAACGGATGCCACTGTATGGCATCAGTCTGAGGTATCTAATAACGTATACGTTTTTTGCATATGTTAAACAGATGACAAAAACGTGATGTGAACCCAGCCTAAAAAATATAAATTATGAAGATGCCAGTTTCTGATCCAATATTATTACGTCACATGGACTTGATAGCGGTCCAGGCAGAGACCAGCTGATGACCAGGATACTTCAGTCTTTAAATGGAGTCTGTCACCACATTTTGACATTATAGACCGCTTACATAGCGCTGTAGCATAACTGTAGATGATCCAAATGGTACCATTGTTGTGTTCTTGTGAAGTTCACCCGACGCAAAAACTGACTCGCAAGTGCTCAGGGGCGGCGTTCACTTCGTTGGAGCCCGGGCTGTGCTGCCTCTTTTGCTCATATCCCCGCCCCAGCCCTCTGCCCACCCTTCTCTTCTCCCAGCGAGATCCTGCGCCTGAGCTCTCTCTCGCTGGGCCGGGGTATGCGCACTGCGATGCCCATTGTGGGGACGGCATCAGTGTAGCTACTGCTCATGCGCTGGCCAACGGGGCGGGGATATGAGCAAAAGAGGCAGAGCAGCCTGGGCTCCAACTAAGTGAACGCCGCCCCTGAGCACTTGTGAGCCCTCATTTACATACGAGTAAAAGCCCGTTTTTTGCCTCGGGTGAACTTCACAAGAACATAACAAAGGTACCATTTGGATCATCTACAGTTATGCTACAGCGCTATGTAAGCGGTCTATAATGTCAACATGTGGTGTCAGCAGGGGCGTAGCTTATGGCTCATGGGCCCTGGTGCAAGAATTCAGCTTGGGCCCCCCTTCCCTCAGTGCGCTGTGTGTCTTCTTATGCAGCACAAGGGTCTTTGGGCCCCCTTAGGCTCCTGGGCCCGGTAGCGACTGCTACCTCTGCACCCCCTATAGCTACGCCCATGTGGTGACAGACTCCCTTTAAAGAGAACCTGCCAACACTTCTCACATGGCAATTTTAGTAAATACTGGTATTTGGTTTAAAAATTATTCTACATTGTGCCATTCCCCCCCATATGACAAAGGGAATGGTAACAGCCAGTTGGCAATTTAGTCATAGGTTATCAGGAGGAATCAGCAATAGGCTACTTTGCGTCGATGACTAGGTCAGGTCCAATAGGTTTTTCATAAGTGAAAAATATTTCAATGGTTTCTCATGTTTTCAATCCAGTTCCTTGTAGATCTCTAAACCTGGAAATGATGAGACGGATAATAAAGTACAGATGACCGTGATTGTCAGAACGAGAACAACCGACTCATGAACACGAATCCATCGACTACTGTTTTTGTTTCTAGGCTGTAGTTAAACATTTCTGCTGCAGAATAACCAGGGGATGCATGCAATCTATGGGTGGCTGTTTGATTTCATATTGATGTTTTTTTTTACTCATATTACTTGATACCGATGAGAGAGAAAGGATGGAGTGGCCACAGCTCTAGGTAAAGCACCAGACCCCAAGCACCACAGCCCTTTCTACTACACAGTGTGACTTCTTGCCCAGCATGGTGTAGGATGAGCATCACAGTCTTAGGTCCCCTGCACATGACCGTATGCCCTCCGAGACATGCGATCCGTGAGCGGGCCATATGTCCCAGAAAGGCACTGATAGTGCACACGGGAGCACACAGCATCGTAGGTTACATATAATGATGCTGTGGATGTCGGGCCGCCCGCGGGACTATTGTCCCGCACTAATATGATCTTATGAGTGCGGGACAATAGTCCCGCTGGCGGCCCAACGTGCACAGTATTATTGTAATATATGATGCTGTGTGTGCCCGATCAATGCCGCTCCAGAATATATGGCCCGCTCAAGGACCATATGTCTCAGAGGGCATACGGTCGTGTGCAAGGCCCCTAAGGTTCCATTCTCACGTCCGCAACTGTTTAGCGATCCGCAAAACACGGACACCGAACATGTGCGTTCTGCATTTTGCGGACCGCATATGTCAGGCACTATGATGGAAACGTGTTTTCTTGTAAGACAAGAATAGGACGTGCTCAATTTTTTTGCGGGGTCGCGGACGTGGGAATGAACCCTAATTCAAAAGAATTTGCAGTACCAAATAGAGCCTGCGGGTGCAGTGCTGAGTCAGAGTACAACTGAAGTAGCCATGACACTCTTAGGCCCCATTCACACGTCCGCAATTCTGTTCCGCATTTTGCGGAATGGAATTGCGGACCTATTCACTCCTATGGGGACACACTATGTCCCGCCCGGACCCGGAATTACGGATTTCTGGATCCATGTGAAGTACAGGGCTGGTTATAGCTTTGTTAGAAAGAGATTCTCGCGTGCTGTATAATGTCTAATTTACACTTTTTACATCATCGAAAGTTAACCTCTTTAAAGGGCATCCTGTCAGCAGATTTGTACCTATGACACTGGCTGACCTGTTACATGTGCACTTGGCATCTGAAGGCATCCGTGTTGGTCCCATGTTCATATGTGTCCGCATTGCTGGGAAAAGTGATGTTTTATTATATGCAAATGAGCCTCTAGGAGCAACGGGGGCGTTGCCCTTCCTGCTAGAGGCTCCGCTCTCTCTGCACCTTAGAAGAAGTCAGGGCCAGTTTACACAGCAAGGTCTTGTCAATTAAAGAACAGTGGGAACATCAGTTGTATAGAGAGCTGAGCCTCTAGGTGTAATGGTAACACCCCCATTGCTCCTAGAGGCTCATTTGCATATAATCAAACATAGTTTTTCTCAGCAATGTGAGCACATGGAACTAACACAGATGACTTTAGCCGCCAAGTGCACATGTAACAGGTCGGACAATTTAATAGGTGGAAATCTGTTGACAGATACTCTTTAAGTCCTGGGGAAAAAAAAAACTTTAAATAATTGGGGCTGAGTTGCAATACCTGACACTACCCATGGACAGGTGTGGCACTGTTTTTGGAAGAAGGCAGTCATGCTTTTCTAATAGGTAAAAAATTTCACAAGACTTAAAGAAGTGATATACATCCTCCTTTCAGCCGCAGACCAAGTAGCTCATGTTAATCAGGGTCTTGACCGCCATAATAAGAGTGAGCGCTCTATACTTTTAATAATCTATTGTGCACTCAATTTCTACTCATTCCATCCTTTTTGGCAAAATCTGGGTGTAATTACATTAGCTACCTTGACATTCCAGTGGTATATTGCAGCATCAGACAATAGACCCTTCATCCAGGAGCAGCCTGCGTTAAATACTTACGCCCAGCAGAGGCTTTCATCAGAATTTATCTGTATATGCATTTATTGAGATTCATAGGCGCTCGGCAGAGACCATTAGAAAGATATCAGCACGTGGCTGATGCTCCGAAGGATGCAGATAAATGGCTTTTCATACTGGCTTTAGAAATCATTATCCCGGTACAAGGATGCAAACAAAGGGGCAAAGTGCTGACCACAGCAACGTACTCGCTTCAAGTGCGAAAACGACAAGGCAATTTGTCTGTCGTGTCATGATCTCTCCCTTTCTGAAGATAGATTTGACAGCAAAATTTTAGAAATCCCAGCAATATTAACAGTTATTGAGCCACTGAAAATTTCATTCGGAGATCAAGCACCTCAATAATTTCTGGTATTTAACAGCTTTACAGACAAAAAAAAAAAAGAAAAAGAAGCAGGGAACACAGAAGAGAAAAGAACGAGGGAGACAACATTTTAAAGGAGTTTGTCCATCATTAGAAAAGCACGGCTCTTTTCTTCTAGATTCAGCACCACTCCTGTCCACAGGTTGTGTCTGGTATTGCAACGTAGCTTCATTCACTTTAATGGAAATGAGCTGCAATATCAACTTAACCGATTCTGAAAAAAGGAGCCATGGCTTTTCTTAGACTGGATAATCCATTATAAGCGGCTGCACATTCTTTGGTAAGAAGGATCAGCTGTGAGGGTCTGCTCACAGAAGGATTTTGAAAATCTGCCCACAATATACCGCATGGAATCCGCACGTTTTATTCCAACACATTTTTGGACACTTTTTTTTTTTACCAATAGGTGTTTACCTCAATACGAATGTGCATTTTCAGCTTGAGGTTTTTGGTGTTGATCCTCACCCCAAAAAAAAGGTGTAAAGAAATGAGCAGATGTGTACGAAGTGGTTTTTTTTATTCCTTTCCATTCGTATGGGAGATTCAGCGCAGATTACGCCCCTTGATAGGGCATGCTGCTTTTGTTTCCATTGAAATGAATCTGAGGCTGTTTCGAGGCGGGGTTTTTTAGCTGATGTCGAGGCGGAAACGCACCAGAATCAGCACTGATAAACTTTGTGTGAACTAATGTGTAGAAAGTGTTTAATTTCACTGTAGCGCCCACCGCAGGGAAAGTGATGTACTGCATGATACCCAATGAAGCCAATGGTGTGTCTATGTAATATATGGTCATGTCTGATGCTACAGACTGCGAGACGCTTTTTGGAGCCGCTGACTATTAGTGTTTATGCTGAGTGTGATGAATCAGGGTCTGGAGGAGGGCGAAGACAGGGAGGTGAGGAAAGAGCAGAAGTACTATACTGGGACCAGGTTCTTGTTGACCACAGAAAAGGGAGCAGCTGTCGGCTGTCCGCGGCTCTGATCCGGCAATTTTCTACCCATATCTACCATATAGATTGGCCAGGGATAGGGTAAAGACGAGCCATAAGACACCAGAGATAGGAGGGAAACACGAGAGTGGAGGGATCTCAACACTGGACTGAAAAAAAAAACGGGCAAGATAAAGAACTACAATGGATTTATTACTATATTAGTACTAAAATGTGCACTGACATTTTTATATTGAGGTTTCTTTCTAATGGTTAAGGGATAACCCACTGCCATGTCAGGCTAGCTCAGCTGAATGCAACAATACCTTTCACTTAGCAATCTATTGCTTCATTCTGGAGAAAAAGCACTTTGACTCGATATGCAAATGAGACGTTAAGTGCACTGAGGGCGGGTCCAAACCATTCTATGCACCCTTGCTCCACCTGCTTCCTCTTCTAGTCCCTCCCTCTCCATTTTTAATTGACAGGGCCAGGCAAGATGACTAGGCAAAATCCTGCCCCTGTTAAAGGCTATGGAAACCTATGTGCACTAAAAATCGATAACCCCATATCTTACCGTAATGCAGCACATAATAAAATTGAACTTGTTTGTTTACTGCTATCAGTTTTTCTTTACATGCCCTCAAAAATGCTCTTCTACGAATTTTGCTCATGGCTGTCATCTCCTGTGAGGCTCTGCGGGCGTTCCTGTGGATTTCACATGCATCAGCACAGCTCTGCTGCCCCGCCCCCACATCCTGTTACACAGCACAGCTCTGCTGCCCCGCCCCCAGATCCTGTCACATAGCACAGCTAGCAGCCACTTACATATAGGCTGCTGGAACTGGTAAGATTTCATTCCAATCCACAACATGGTGAGTCTTACAGTATGCTACAGCTTGTAATCAGCAGATCAATTTCTCACTTTCCATTCTGTAGAAAGTCCATTATTTGTAGACACAATAGATATTTCTGCTGATAACATTAGTGCAGCTATCTACAGTCAGAACCATGGCGTTATAAGCAGGACATAGATCTCATTACTGACAGCTCTCACTACATCCACTCTCTTCTGTACACAGTATTGTGTGCAGTCCGCCCAGTGAGCGGTCACTTTTCCCACACAGATTAGTACAGTGTGACGACACACAATGCTATAAGAAGAGTTCAAAAGTCCAGCTCCAATTAGCAAGGTAGAAAAACTTTATTTCAGCGGTTTTAAAACTTCCAGTACACGGATAATCCTACAACGCGTTTTAGACCATTCTCAATATGGGTCCTTCATCATGACATAAGAAAACTCAAAAAGATTGCACTATATATGCCCCACCAACACCTGGCCGTGTAATCAGAGACTCACGTGACCAGGGCACCCCAAGTGCAATCAGGACCACATGTGATATTTAAAATTGCGCAACATACAAATGTGAAAAGTAAAATAGAAATAAAATTGCACTCAATTTACAATATTGTTGCATATTGCTTAAGGCTGGCAAGTAAATTAATGCTATGAAGATAATCTAACACTGAAAGATAAGATCATGTCTTTTATTTAACCCCTGCGGGTGACGTGTAGCTGACTGGAAACATTCAGTATGCCTCCCTATTCAGCAATTTTCTTCTATGATCACCTCCTCTAACAGGAACCCCGACTCTCTCAATGCCCTGGGCTTTCAATTTTGAAGTGTCCCCACCATGACACACTGGAAAATGCAAACTAACCGCAGACACATTGCGGTTTTCATAGTGGGGCACATCAGAAATGTGTTTTCGTATCCTGGTCTTTACCTGATTGGACGTGCACCCCACATATTGCAAACGGCAATCCATACAAGTGATCAGGTAAATAGCAAATTTGGTGTTACAATTAAGATAAGATTTTATAGCAAACTCCTTATCATTGGCAGTAGATTTAAAACAATTAGTAACCAACATGTGGTCACAGCAAATACACCTGCCACGACCACATTTAAAACTGCCTTTACTGCTCATCCACGTAGGCTTGGGGACATGAAGGCCCCCAAAACATACCTGGACTTAACATATTGCCAAGGGTAGGAGCCTTGCGTGCTAAACATCTAATACCACCTGCTAAAATGTCTGACCATTGACTGTCGTAACTGAGAAGGGGTAGATGTTTTTTTTTACAATTTTGCAAATCTAACTAAATTGCTCACTAAACTGTGTCACAAATGTAGTAAAACACATTTTTGTAGGGTGTTGATGGTCCCCTTTGCGAGAAGCTTGTTTCACAGGAAAGACCAACAAATTTCTGTCTATACTAGAAACAAGTTTATACTGCTTCTGAACCAGTCTCCTAGAATATGCCCTATGTGATCGTCTCTTTACAATATTATTGGCTTCAATGTTAAAAGAATTCCTCATTTGTGCAGTTTCTTTTTGCCCTGATAATAAGTTCACCCTTAGGGATATTGTGAATGACATGAGGTGGACGGCATGAAGACGCGTGAAGAATAGTGCTCCCCGCCGTGTCTTTCCTATATGTAAGTGTGTGAACTGCGGACGTATCCACATCTCCCCTCAGACTTAAATCTAAAAAATTAATAGAATCAGAGTCATGGTGGACATCAAAAATATGGGGTCCACACATGAGTTCAAGTAATCAGTGAACAGTGGTATGGCTGCCACATCACCAGACCATACCCTGCCATACACAGCGCCCACCTGACCCTGCCATACACAGTGCCCACCTGACCCTGCCATACACTGCGCCCACCTGACGCTGCCATACACTGCGCCCACCTGATGCTGCCATACACAGCACCCACCTGACCCTGCCATACACAGGCCACACCTGACGCTGCCATACACAGGCCACACCTGACGCTGCCATACACAGCACCCACCTGACCCTGCCATACACTGCGTCCACCTGACCCTGCCATACACTGCGCCCACCTGATGCTGCCATATACAGGCCCCACCTGACGCTGCCATACACTGCGACAACCTGACGCTGCCATACACAGGGCTCACCTGACCCTGCCAAACACTGCGCCCACCTGACGCTGCCATACACAGGCCCCACCTGACGCTGCCATACACAGGCCCCACCTGACTCTGCCAAACACAGGGCCCACCTGACGCTGCCATACACTGCGCCCACCAGAGGCTGCCATACACTGCGCCCACCTGGCCCTGCCATACACTGCGCCCACCTGACGCTGCCATACACTGCACCCACCTGACGCTGCCATACACTGCGCCCACCTGACGCTTGCCATACACTGCGCCCACCTGACGCCTGCCATACACTGCACCCACCTGACGCTGCCATACACTGCACCCACCTGATGCTGCCATACACTGCACCCACCTGACCCTGCCATACACAGGGCCCACCTTACGCTGCCATACACAGCGCCCACCTTACCCTGCCATACACTGCGCCCACCTGACGCTGCCATACACTGCGCCCACCTGACGCTGCCATACACTGCGCCCACCTGACCTTGCCATACACTGCGCCCACCTGACCCTGCCATACACTGCACCCACCTGATGCTGCCATACACTGCACCCACCTGATGCTGCCATACACTGCACCCACCTGATGCTGCCATACACTGCGCCCACCTGACCCTGCCACACACAGCGCCCACCTGACCCTGCCATACACAGCGCCCACCTGACCCTGCCATACACTGCGCCCACCTGACGCTGCCATACACAGCGCCCACCTGACGCTGCCATACACTGCGCCCACCTGACCTTGCCATACACTGCGCCCACCTGACCCTGCCATACACTGCGCCCACCTTACGCTGCCATACACAGCGCCCACCTGACGCTGCCATACACAGCGCCCACCTGATCTGCCATACACAGCGCCCACCTGACCCTGCCATACACAGCGCCCACCTGACCCTGCCATACACTGTGCCCACCTGACACTACTATATACATACACAGCCCTGCTACATGTCCATTACACAGATAGAACTACTGTGTGCACATTACACACAGAACACAGTACAATAGACTGGTTACACTGACATAGCCCTGCTTTATACACACCTTCCATACATAAAGTATGGGGTGGGGGGGGGGGGAGACAGTGCGCGCTCCCGTGTGCACACAAGAGGAGTTACAGAAAATCCCTCAGATGACGGATCCTCTGTAAACTCACTGAGAGCAGCCTGCTGTACATAGGAAGACAGGCAGACTGTAGAACAAAAACGAAAAAAGGTAGATAAATAGAACCAATTGGAGAAATGATTTTCTCCCCAAAATAAATTAGTGTAAATTACTATAATTTTTTTTTACATATCCTTTAATCAAAGATAAGGAGGGACTGGCAGAGGAAGCAGGAGGCGCTAGGTGAGTGGCCAGCGCGGCCTAAAGGCAGAGGCATAGGACAGCCAATAGTCCAGAGTTCAGCACTGGATAAGTGGGAAACATGGAGACCCCCTTCAGTTCAGGGATGATGCACGGCTCAGTGACATCTCAGGCCTCCGCTGCTATTCAATGAACAATAATAATAATAATAATAATAATGATAATAATAATAATAATAATAATAATAATGATGATAATAATAATAATGATAGTAATAATAATAATGATAATAATGAGAGTAATAATAATAATAATGATAGTAATAATAATAATAATAATGATGATAATAATAATAATGATAATAATAATAATAATAATAATAATAATAATGATGATAATAATAATAATGATAGTAATATCTACTGCAGTCAATCCCCCTGTCAGCACTGGCATAAGCCTGACTACTGCCACAGATACAAAGGGAAAATTTAAAAAAATCTGAAAATAAGAGAATTTTTAATGCAGATTCCAGATCTAATAAGATACAAGTTGAACTTCACCCTAGCCTCGTTCCATTATTCAATGGCAACAGTGCACCCATACATTTCCTCTTCTCCCAGCAACAACCCAGTTAGTGTACCACAGTCAAGTGGCACCCCACCCAGAGCAATGTGCCAATAACCGATTCTGCTGTATATTCATCCACGTTACAGATGGATGATGCTAGCACCATAGCTTCCCCACCGTCCAGCCACTGGCACTAGTAGTTCACACTGCAGCGAATGCAACTCCGACCCTGAAATCCAAACACACACAAGAAAAAAAAAAGACCCCCTTGTCGGCACCAACATGCTCCTTTGCATATGGATTACAAGTACTCTCATACGTTTAGCAGTGCTAGTCCTACAAACAGTGAACAGGGAATTTCCTGGTGACAGACCCTCTTTAGTACACAGTACTTTATATTGTTTTCTATGACCATCTAACAATCGAGAAGAGGTGATAATCCGACACCTATCAAGCCCCATTGACTCCAGTAATTTAGTTAATTTAATTTACATATCTATGCAGACTACTGTTTATGTGTTATTTTTTCCCAAACCTGTTCCTATTCTTAAATGTTGGCAGTTGCATTGCATTATTCATACCTTAGCTCCCCATGCGGGGAAAGTTCTACACGTAGAAAAAAAAAATCTTCTAGTTTCCACTGATAAGACTTTGCATTTCATAGATTATTTGTTTAATATATTTCTGACAGCTGACAGATTCTCCCCCACTGAAACCTCTGCATACCAATGAGCAGCTCCTGTTTACTCTCAAACTGAGGTTTTTTGGGGGAGTTTTTTTTTTTGGTGTAGCAAAATGTCTTGATAAGGCTGGGCCCCTCAACTGTCAGCTGACCACGCCGGTCACTAATGTAATCAAAACTACAAACTGCTTAAAAAAAACACAAAAATAATAATAATGGTACACAAAAACACATTGATGTGCATTTTAATAGTTTACTATTCATTTCATTTACACGGCATCTGTCAGCAGATTTGTCCCTATGACACCGACTGACCTGTTACATGTGCGCTTGTCAGCTGAAGGCATCTGTGTTGGTCCCATATTCATATGTGCCCGCATTTCTGAGAAAAATGATGTTTTATTATATGCAAATGAGCCTCTAGGAGCAACGGGGGCGTTGCCATTACACCTAGAGCTCAGCTCTCTCAGCAACTGATGCACCCTTTCAACTTTGATTGGCAGGGTCAGGTAGTGTAAACATGATCACTGCCTGGTCTTATCAATCAAAGTGCAGAGGGTGCAGCAGTTACAGAGAGAGCAGAGCCTCTAGGTGTAATGGTAATGCCCCCGTTGCTCCTAGTGGCTCATTTGCATATATTAAAACTTCATTTTTCTCAGCAGTGCGGACACATATGAACATGGGACCAACACAGAGGCCTTCAGCTGCCAAGAGCACATGGAACAGGTCAGCCAGTGTCATAGGTACAAATCTGCTGACAGATACCCTTTAAATGAAATAAATAACTATCACATACACGGCAACGGATCAAGCAGGCTGTTGGAATTGGCATTGCCGTATTCTACATTTCACTGTTTGCTCCCTCTGGACTATAGTAGTGATATGGATGCTTTCCAGCATAAATGCTGGGTCTGAATGAAACGTTTTTTGTCCAGCCGACATTTGTGCCGGATCAGGCATACTGCAGATGAGAACGTACCCTTAGTTGCCCTTTTTCAGGTATATACTGAAACTTTAACCAGTGTAATCAATTGACAGGGAGGCTTGGGGCCTTTGGAAATGCCCTAATGGCCCTCCTAGACCAGATGTATCTGCTGTACTTATTGTCTACGCCTTGTGTCCTAAGTCATGTCTACAAGAACACCCTCATAATGCACAACAGGTGCTATGGTGAAATCCTAAAACGTTCCTGAGAACAAGAGACCCATTGACTTGGACCCACGACCTGTCCCTTTTTTCGAATCTTTTTTTTTTGCACAGTCAAAAGGGAAGTTAAGGTATCATGTGCCAAGAATTATTCCAACGTGTGCCAAAACCAATAAAGGTCTTGGAAGATTACTAAGACCTTTGCAACTACATCACTCGAGGCATTTGTCTGTTTTCGGAGTATAAAGGGACCATGGGTGGCACTGCCAAGTGATATACCTTATCTATCAAGACAAAACAATGATACCTTTCTGAAATAGTGGATGGTGGAAAGCAGGTATGGTGTATTTCTCCATCAGCGATGGCTCACAGAAGTAGGCTCGCAGCCAGTCTGTGCACTGTTTCAGCGGTGCAATCATTTCCTGAGGGCCCTCGCATACCTTGAAAGACGTCGAGGCATCCTCAGCCCTGCAAGCGACAGAACATTAATGTGTTTTCCTTCCAACCATGTTATGTTACTTTCCTGCAATAAATTAGCAAGCAAAACAAACCCAACTCAATGGAAAACACACGTCTACGTTCTGGTAACACGTGTAGTCACGGGCTGTTTGGAATTAAAGGAAGTGATTATCCAGATTAGGATTAAAGGGATACTGCTACTAAAAGTTACTATATTTCATTAAAACTATAAAATAATGACAGGGAACAAAGTTAAAAAAATAGGAAGTTGAAACTGAACGATCTACAATATGATCTAATAAGAGAACGCTCCATGAAGTACTATATACTATATCTCTGCTAGGCACATCTTATGTAATATATATTATGTAATGTTTTTGTTCCACCATGACTGAGGCCACGTTCATTCCTACAGTAGATCCAGCAGGCTGTATTCCTACAGTTCACTGCCGGATCCCCATTGACTGAAATGAGGTCTGGTGGTGATCTGGCCTCCTTCCAGAATAAATGCCTGGTTTGGTTCAGATAAAAACCGTTCCATGCAATGGTTTTTAGTCTGTCAGACAGCCGGCATTTGTACCGGAACAGAGAGCCGGATCAAATTGCCGCAGATGTGAACGTGGTCTTATACTTTGTAGTTACTGTAATTACAAGCTGCTAAAATGAACTAGCACATGCAATGACAACCTGATGTCCACCTCTCTCCATGACCCACAGCAAAGACCTGACAACCAAGACTGTCTCTCACGCAGGCAGACAAGACTTGCCCATCTATGTCTTATATGAACGTCTGCTCTTTTGAAAGGTTGGCTTGTAATAACACATTTGTTCTTCAGCAGCTGATATAGCAGAAATATATTTCCAGGTGTGGCCCCAGTGAGAACGTGAGACAATAGGTGGTTTCTGGAGCAGAAGTCATGGTGACCAACCGATCACCGGGCCAGCTTCTGTCTATACAGGTTTGTCAAGATGAGACGATCCATTCATTAATTTAGTAGGCACAGGCTAAAAGGGGCTTCAATAGCCAAGTACTGTTTGTGACCCTACCCTAGAGTAGATGGCAAGTGAGCACCGGCTCTACTCAATGGTCAAATGGGTTTCTAGAAGAGCACTACATATGCCCATTTACCTTAGGGGTGCTCTGTAGAGCCATGAAAATAGCACTGCAATCAGTACACTAAAAACACAACTCATGAAATACACACTATTATTCAGTGGGTAAAGTGGGAAGTCTACGTCGACCAATATTTATTTCTAAAATACAACATTGAGCAATAGGTAACATTTAAAAAATCAGCTAGTGTATACAGCTCCTATACAGACCTTTATATCTCCATGGTTACAGACTATAAACAATCACATGTGTGGACTGATCCCACAGTTGGTACTTTACTACCTCTGCTTCATCTTTTAGGCCCCTTTCACACGAGCGAGTTTCCCGCGTGGGTGCAATGCTTGACGTGAACGCATTGCACCCGCACGGAATCCGGACCCATTCATTTCAATGGGTCTGTGTACATGAGCGTTGGTTTTTACGCATCACTTGTGCGTTGTATGAAAATCGCAGCATGTTCTATGTTATGCGATTTTCCCGCAACGCTGGCCCCATAGAAGTGAATGGGGCTGCGTGAAAATCGCATCGCATCTGCAAGCAAGTGCGGATGCAATGCGATTTTCACGGATGGTTGCTAAGAGATGTTGTTTGTAAATATTCAGTTTTTGATCACGCGCGTGCAAAGCGCATTAAATCGCATTGCACCCGTGCGATACAAACTGAACAGCTGAACGCGATCGCAAACAAAACTGAATGCACTTGCTTGCGAAATCGCGCATGTTTCACTGAACGCATCCTCAACGCATCTGGACCTAATCCGCTTACGCTCGTCTGCAAGGGGCATTACTGTTTGTAGGTTAGTAAACAACAGGCAAATGGGAAAAACAAGAGACTACAGGATCAGACCACACATGGTTTGTTTGTAGTCTGTTACCATGGTGACACTATTGTCTAGCCAGGAGTTACATACACAAAATACAAGAATAATTGAAAACAAGACTATTTGGAAAATTGGTTTTTATATTAGAACGATACAAAAAAAAAGTGGGCATAGCCGTTAATGCTCATCCAATCAATTCTTTAAGGATAGATACAAGCAGTCCAACTCTATGAAATAATAAAAAAAAAATGAATATCCATATTTCTGTCTTCAAAATGAGGGAACTGGCTTGCTTAGTCACTATGGGAACAGTACCGAACTTATCACTAACCATTAAAAATGAATGAGAGCTACTGAAACCTAAGACACAGATTTTATGCAGATTCCACTTTAAGGATTGAGCTGTATATTCCTATTTCATAGCAGAAACACCGTCATTTTTCTGATCTAAATTGGATATACATTTGCTTCATCTTCTGTGTATCATAGCTACTTTCAGCACTTGTTTGTTTACCTATAAACACCATGTTGCAGCATTTTTTTTTTCCCTGTGTGACCTTATTCGGTATTTGGAATTTCCCGTCGTTCTGTATGGAGACAGAAGCGTGAGGTCCATAGAGGTTTTCTTTTGGCCATGCTGCCACCATGAAACAGAACATCCAGCTTCATTAACATATTTAATTGGCTGCTTCTACAGAGAATTAGATCCCAAAATGTTTGTGCTGCGCAGACTTGCAAATCTAGCTGGCCTTCAAAATTATATACTGGGCATTAACCAGCTGGCCCTGCATGACCTCAGACAGAGTCACAGTCTCTGTGCAGCACTTGTCTGCCTGTATCCTTTTATGCCTCATGCACACGTCAGTGTCAGTTTTGGATCAGTGGTAACACGGACAGTGTTCAATCCGTGTTTCCTCCCATGACAGATCCGTGTTGCATCCGTGGTTTTCACTGACTCATTGAATATAATGGGCGTGAGGGATCCGGGAAAACGGACAAGATAGGACATGCATCCGTGCTGAAAACACGGACCCACGGACCGTGCTAAAACTGTGATGTTACAGTACAGGGGTAATAAACACAGTGATGTCACTGTACAGGGGTAATAAACACAGTGATGTTACAGTACAGAGATAATAAACACAGTGATGTCACAGTATAGAGATAATACTCGCAGTGATGTCACAGTACAGGGATAATGAACACAGTGATGTCACAGTACAGGGATAATAAACACAGTGATGTCACAGTACAGGGATAATAAACACAGTGATGTCACAATACAGAGATAATAAACACAGTGATGTCACAGTACAGGGATAATAAACACAGTGATGCCACACTACAGAGATAATAAACACAGTGATGTCACAGTACAGGGATAATAAACACAGTGATGTCACAGTACAGGGATAATGAACACAGTGATGTCACAGTACAGGGATAATACACACAGTGATGTCACAGTACAGGGATAATAAACACAGTGATGTCACAGTACAGGGATAATGAACACAGTGATGTCACAGTACAGGGATAATACACACAGTGATGTCACAGTACAGGGATAATAAACACAGTGATGTCACAGTACAGGGATAATAAACAGTGATGTCACAGTACAGGGATAATAAACACAGTGATGTCACAGTACAGGGATAATAAACACAGTGATGTCACAGTACAGGGATAATGAACACAGTGATGTCACAGTACAGGGATAATACACACAGTGATGTCACAGTACAGGGATAATAAACACAGTGATGTCACAGTACAGAGATAATAAACACAGTGATGTCACAGTACAGGGATAATAAACACAGTGATGTCACAGTACAGAGATAATAAACACAGTGATGTCACAGTACAGGGATAATAAACACAGTGATGTCACAGTGCAGGGATAATAAACACAGTGATGTCACAGTACAGGGATAATAAACACAGTGATGTCACAGTACAGGGATAATAAACACAGTGATGTCACAGTACAGGGATAATAAACACAGTGATGTCACAGTACAGAGATAATAAACACAGTGATGTCACAGTACAGGGATAATAAACACAGTGATGTCACAGTACAGGGATAATAAACACAGTGATGTCACAGTACAGGGATAATGAACACAGTGATGTCACAATACAGAGATAATAAACACAGTGATGTCGCAGTACAGGGGTAATAGATACAGCAATGTCACAGTACAGAGATAATAAACACAGTGATGTCACAGTACAGGGATAATAAACACAGTGATGTCACAGTACAGCGATAATAAACACAGTGATGTCACAGTACAGAGATAATAAACACAGTGATGTCACAGTACAGAGATAATAAATACAGTGATGTCACAGTACAGGGATAATAAACACAGTGATGTCACAGTACAGGGATAATAAACAGTGATGTCACAGTACAGGGATAATAAACAGTGATGTCACAGTACAGGGGTAATAGATACAGTGATATATATACAGATATATATACAGGGATATTAAAGGGTTGAATCCACATATATGACAGAGTGGCCATTGGGGACCCTAAAAACCATAGGGCCCAGGTATGTCGGGAATCTCTGCAGCCCCAATAGTTCTGCGTTCATATGCATTTAAAGAACTTGATGAAGATTAGAAACCAGCAATATTTTTTTCTAATTTGCACTGGCTACCTGGTCATTCTCTCCATGAGTTTTGGAATAAAAGCTTCTATACATAATTTATTCATGTTGTGCCCTCACATAAATAAGGGAAATAATCAAGAGACAAGCATGTGAAATAATAAAAAATAAAGATACTGTACTTGCTCTCAACAAACAACCAACACTTCTGAATATTAAATATTAGCAGGCGAGACACTACTGGCATGCACCCAACAGTACACAAATAAGCAGCCAAAGTAACCACAGGAAATACACACCTTCAGGCTGGAAACTACGTTAGCATTTTTGCTTAATGCACTATTTCATGATGGGAAACAAAATTGATTTCTCGCAAAACAATTAGTTGCAATACACTTCAAAGACAGCACCGACGAGTTTGGCTGAATTTCAGTGCCAATAGTGTTGCCCACTTTGGTTGCTCAGCTTCAGTTCTGCTTTCTTTGATTCCGCTCATGCTTACAATTAATACTCTAGATTGGAGGTCGTTAGGCACATTTTACTTTTAACGTATTAATAAAAAATTAAGGAAGATAAATGGACCTTATTATCCCGGCACTCCAGTTGCGGTTACAATATCACTCTCAGCATGAACACTTGGTAGTCTGTTCTCAGACCTCAAATGGAAGTGAATGGACCATGCTGGGAATTGTAGCTTCACAACAGCTGGAGTGCCAAAAGTCGCTGACCCCTGCTCTAGAAGACCCACGTTGAGTAAAGCTATATAAATGTAATTTTGAAGTGCATTTTTTATTTTTATTCATTTTAATATGTACGTCAAGTTTAACATGGATGATATATAGGTGGGTGGTGAGGTAGATGATTGGGTCTGGATGGATGGTTAGTTTGATTTATTGGTTTAGCTCAGGGATGCCCAACCTGCAGCTCTCCAGATGTTGTAAAACTACAACTCCCCACATACCCTGCTGTAGGCTCATAGCTGTAGGCTGTCCGGGCGTTCTGGGAGTTGTAGTTTTGCAACAGCTGGAGGGCCGCAGTTTGGGCATCCCTGGTTTAGATGAATTGATCTGTTGAGTGAATGGGCGGGTTATGGTTTATAGGATTGAAAAGTTGGTGGTTAGTTTCGGAAGGCTGCTTGTGTGGACAGGTTGGTAGTTGGAAGAGGAGATAGATCAAGGTATTTGCATGTTTTAAAGTAGACATACTGGTCTTTATTTTCTTTAGTAAAACATCTATTGCATATATGAGCCACCATCTTTAGCTAATTGCTCAAGTGGGATGGATGGAAGGTGTCTCGTGGTCTGTTTGCATAACAATGACTGGATGGGTGGATGGAGCGGATGGAGGAGGAGACATAAAAGTAATAAAACATCTACCATAACTTTACAAGAAACCAATACCAGAGTAAACATGGCATACAATCACAAAGACTCTAAAGACATGGAAAACAGCATGCAATACAGAACATGAATTTCCCACAAAATATGTATTTAAATGTTTGAATGTCTTGGCATTCTTCTACGTATTGGCTTAGAAACACTGACACCGCCCAGGGAGGAACGATGCCGACTTATTTACAGCTATAGTTTTATGACCATTGAATATGTTTCTAATAGCGTAGAGGCATAGGTATGTTTTTCTTGGTAAAGAGAAGTCGCATTTTCAGATCATGGGAATAAAAAATAAAAGGCCACACTTGTTAAATATGACTATATGGAAATTTAACACAGCATCATCATGAGAACTGTTTGGAAGGTTTCAAATGAAAAATATATGGAATTATTTGATAGACACCGAAAAATCCAATGAGATTCTCTGTGAGACCAGTCTATAACATACAGTAGTATTACAGCGCGAACCTTTCATGCTCAAGGCCTTATGGCATCAATAGCCTAGTCATGCATTGTTTGCTTGAATAAAAGTCAGGTCTTTCAGAACTCTATTATGGCAGAACTCATATAAACATTATTATTGTCATGTATTGTGTTAGCTGATTTGTACATGCAAGATACAGCGAAATGACATTTCTAACAGCTTGTGACTTGAATGCTGCTGCACAGAGAACAGTCTCTTGCCTCTCCTGTGCCTCAGTCTTGCACCTGTGGATCTTCAACACCCTAACAACTTGGATTGATTTATACAACTATATCATCCAGAGATGACACAAATACAAGGGCCCCCAGGTACAGTACATGTGGCATTTAGAAAATATGGGGGACATTTACTAAGACTGGTGATTTAGATGCTGGTCTTAGTCCAGGTCTGCTGGAGCCAGATGCACCTAAGTTATGTAGAGGCGCCTGCCTCTATATACACTGACGAGCAAAAGGGTAACGATGTTTTGAATTTTTGACTTTCAAGCTCCATATCTCACCATCCATTATAGTAGGGATGCTCAACCTGCGGCCCTCCAGCTGTTGCAATACTATAACACCCAGCATGCCCTAATATCTGTATGTTAACCAGGCATGCTGGGAGTTGTAGTTTTTCAACAGCTGGAGGGCCACAGGAGGTTGGGCATACCTGCACTATAGCTTTGAACGTGAGATGATTTTATAGACAATCATCTTGGCTATCTCATACATGAATTGGACTTGCAACTATTTAGCATATGATCAGTTACTTGTTATGCAACTGCATTGTTACTGTTTTGCTCCTACAATTCAAAACTTTACTTTTCCATATTTTGTTAGTATTGTGTAAATCCACCTTTGGCTTTCAACACTGCCTGAATCTTTCTGGGCATGCTCTCAATCAGATTCAAGCATGTCTCGACTGGAATCTGTTCCCAGGTCTCTTCTTCACATTCCCAATGTTAGTGCATACCGGTCGACTCACTTGGGTACAAATACAGATTTTTCTTCAAATCTACCCCCAAGTGTTTGATTGGGTTGTGGTCTGGGGACTGTGGGGGCCAATCCAGCACCTCTACTTCATTGCTATTGAGACATTTCTTCACTAATCTCAATGTATATTTCGGGTCGTTGTCCTGCTGGAACACTATGTTGTCCTTTTCATACCCATAGAACTCAAGTGTAAGAAGTAACTTGTCTTAGAGGATACTCACAGGTAGCTCAGCAATGAGACCACCATCGGTCCTGGTCAAGTATTCAACACCTTTAGCTGTGAAACAACCCCATATCATCAGGCTTCCTCCACCAAACATGAAAGTTCCTTAAATTTCTTGATCTGATAGTCCCTTTTTCCCTTGTTTCTTCCAGACCCATTTGCACCCATCAGAGCCTAGTCTACTGACTTTCGTCTCATTACTCCAAATCACCCGTTTCCAATCTTCTACTGTCCACCATTTGTTCTATTTTGCAAACTTGAGCTGACGCTTCTTCTGACGATATTGAACTTTTTTTGGGCCATCATTTCTAACATTTGGGCCAACATTCGCACTGTGCTTGCATGGACGTCTGTGATCTGAATTTTCTTTTACTGTCATGGCACGCACATGATGCAGTTTGGCAATTTTATTGGCCAAGATAAGGCAACCGATGAGCTGGATGATGCTTCTCTTTTTTTGGGAAATCTTCTTCATGTCTGCTCCTGTATACGAACCAGTGACCTTTCGCTTGGGAATCAGCCAAATAACACACTGAGCTATTAGGGCATGTGAAAACAGGTTGTAATTTGTAGTAGAAAAAGATTGTTCCACCATCAGGAGCAAAACAGTAACAATGCAGTTACTTCAAGAATCTGCTAAATAGTTGCAAGTCCAATTTATGTATGAGATAGCCAAGATGATTGTCTATAAAATGATAGTAGTCTCGTGTTCGAAGCTGTAGTGCAGGGATCAGCCACCTCTGGCACACCAGCTGCTCTGAAACTACAACTCCCAGAAGGATCCTTTCACTTTTACGGTGTGCATGGTGGGAGTTGTAGCTTCACAGCAGGTGGAGTGCCGAAGGTTGCTGACAACTGCTGTAGTGGATGGTAAGTTATGAAACCTGAAAGTCAAAAGTTCTAAACATTGTTACGGTGTAACTTAGGTGCTGGCAGGCGTAGAAAATGATAAATAAGATGAGCTGGCCCGTCGGCCCCCACCACACCCCCATTTTTCACCACCTCGGAAAAGTGGCATGAGCGGAGCAAAGTCACAGATTCGGCCACAAATCCCCCTTGCGACCGAATCTACAACAAAAATATGCCAAAAGTGGCGTACCTCGTATTATAAATGATACCCCTATGTTTTTTTTTGTAGATGAGGATCCTTGGTATCTTCAGGCTCTGTACCAACTATAACTACAACCCTATTTACTAGATGCTATCCGGCCAATGTTAATTATGTGACGTCTGTGTAAGGCTTTTTAGGTCTTTTTTTTTGTTTTCAAAGCTCCTATGTACAGCAAATTCGACAATTAAGACGGTGTACATTTTCTATTCACTTTCTAAAAAACAAGTTAGCGGAAGCATAGTGCGACAGTCATGGGCTAGGTTAGGAAGAAAGAATTATGTCTGCTGGAGATGCTCTGGTAGAGGTGGCATGGGCCAAACAGTTATGGGCTAGGTTAGGTGGTGGGAATGATATCAGCTTGAGTTGCTCTTTTTGAGGTATCATGGGGCAAACAGATATGTGCTATGTTAGGTGGTGAGAATGATGTCTGCTGGACAGTGGCGTACCGCCCATATAGGCAGACCACGCCACTGCTATGGGGCCCGCAGCACAGAGGGGCCCGGAGTGCAGGGGAAGCCCCGCCCCCTCTGCCTGGCCCCGCCCCCTCTCCATCTACTGTGCGAGCAGTCAGCCAGCAGTGCCAGTGAGTGCCTATAAATAGTTAATTTCTTCTACTCTTAGCCCTCCCTCCGCCCCCCTCCCCCTTCTCCTTGTTTGCTCTCACTGACCTTATTGATCCGGCTGCCTGTCGGGTGCTTCAGTTGCTTAGGAGTTCTTCTCACTGGCCAATCAGTGCAAATCAGCAAAAAGAGGCAGCTGCTGATTGGCCAGTGTGTATTAGTCTGTATGTCACATGCTGCATCCGGCCCCAGGAATCCTTCATGGACGGCAGAGTGGCAGTGCAGAGCTTTAAACCAGCCCAGCAGCCAGACAGTGAGCACAGTGAGTGGGATCTGCCTGCAAGTCAAGAGGACCCATAGAGGACAGTGTGCTTTCCTCTTACTTTGTCCTCTATAACAGTGTTTCCAACTAGCGTGCCTTCACCTGTTGCAAAACTACAACTCCCAGCATGCCCAGACAGCCTTTTGCTGTGCAGGCATGCTGGGAGTTGTAGTTTTGCAACAGCTGGAGGCACACTGGTTGGGAAACACTGCTCTATGAGCCTACCCCTGCCCTGAGTCCTCTATGAGTCCCCAAAATGCCCAGGGGGTGAGCACACTGTCCTCTATTAGCCCCCCAAGTCCTCTATGAACCCCTCCAAGTTCTAACCCCTAATGTCCCCTAAAATGCCCAGGAGAAGGGGGAGTAGGAGAAAAGCACACTGTCTTCTATGATACTCCCCCATCCTTGAGTCCCCCTCCCCCACAAACCTGTAATGCCCTCAAAATACACATGGGAGGAGTAGGAGGAAAGCTACCAGTCCTCTATGAGCCTCCCACCTTGAATCCCCCAACTCGTAATATGCCCCCAAAATGCCCAAGGGGGTGGAGTAGGAGGAAAGCAACTTGTCCTCTATGAGCCTTCCCCTGAGTCCTCTATGAGAGTCCTCCAAGTGCCCACCAAAATGCCCAGAGGGGAAGAGAAGGAGGCAAGCACACTGTCCTGAACATTTTGAGGGGGGTCATAGAGGACAGTGTGGTTTCCTCCTCCTCCTAGGATAACCCCGTTAACTCCTTGCACTGATGCTGAGGGTGTACATAGCCACTCAGCATCAACAGCAAGGAGTTGAAGGGTTTTGGGCAGTGGCGTACAGTTGTACTGCAACTATTCGGGGTAAGAGAAGTGATGACAAAATGGCTCTAGTAGCAAAGGGGTTAGGATGTGGAGGATGGCCTACGTCCGGCTTTAGCACAGAGGACACAGGCAGGAGGAGCAATGTGTATGCGTTCTCCTGCCGGGCGCTCGTCCAGCTGTGCTCGCATACATATTGTGCCCTGTGTCCACTGTCGTGTGCCCACTCTGCTAAAGCCTGACATAGCCCATAACAGACAGGCAGGAGCGTGATGTGATCAAATTTATTGTGTATGGGTGTGTGTGTCTCTCCCTGTGTATCACCATCACCATGCCCACATGTTCCTATGTCTTGACGCAGCTGTATCAGGACATTCTGTGCGGGGAAGAAGAAGATTGGAAGAGGAGGCAGCGCCGCCAGCATGGAGTCCGTGGGAGAGACACAGGGAGGCACACTAAGGATGTAGGTAACACTACCACATGATCGACACTAGTGTCATCTGTGGTTTTACATAGGACTGCAGGTAACACTACCATGTGATCTACACTAATGTTATCTGTGGTTTTACATAGGACTGCAGGTAACACTACCACGTGATCTGTACTAGTGTTATTTGTGGTTTTACATTGGACTGAAAACTCGAAACTAACCCATGCCCTTTATTCTCTGGGTCAGTACGAATAGGTTTGAACGTATGTATACATTTTTTTGTGTGGCAAATGGGGGTGTGTTGGGGGCGGAGCCAGGTCAGGTGGGATGGGCCAGGTGTGGGTAGTGGGCGGAGTTAGGGGCCCAATTCAAATTCTTGCTATGGGGCCCAGTGATTTCTATGTACGCCCCTGCTGCTGGAGTTGTTCTTTTAGAGATGGCAAGGGGGAAACCAAATATGGCCTAGGTTAGGTGGTGGGAAAGATCTATGCTGGAGTTGCATTACATAATGGACAGTATATTTTTTGAATCCATTTCAAATAAATAGGCCAGTCAAAATAATTCTCATCTCAGTCCTTGCACAACCAACTTCACATCTCCTTACCAGCCAACCAAGACAAAACATTTTATTCCGCTAATTTGATCCACAGTGTGCCCCTTCCATCCTGACCACTGTCTGGAAAACACTGAGGTTGCACAAATGATCTATGAAATTGCGGAAAGTTTTTAATGCTCTGGCCAAGACCTTGAACTTAGTCCTAAAGATATTCCCTGAAGAACCTCAAGATACCAAGAAAAAAAAAAATCAATGTGACAGTGCAACGTCTCTGACATATTTCAAACAGGTTACAAAAGAAAGAGCACCATCAATTTATTTCACATAGTGTAACCTCTCTGCCTCAACCTCTGCTCCTTTACATCAGCAGGTTAATTGATGTAATGAAGAAGAACCCATTAAGCACGACCATTTCATTTAATGTAATCATCTAACTTTTTCCATTTTCTCCCGCCGGGTTACAAACACTTTTTCCGAGGCTACTCGTAAGCAAAAACACGAGGCAACGGCGGCAGTTGACAAACATTTCAATGATTTAGGGCGTGCAAATTTACATCTCTATCCTTTCAATCTTTGCATGGGCTACAATTTCAGATGTTTTATTAATAACGTTTCGAGATGGCGTATTACAGTCAACAATGTCGAAATTATAGAAGTCACTTTTTATCAACACCTTAACATATCATTAAAACAGCCTTCTCCCTGTGATAGATGAAGAAAGAGAGAGAGAGAGAGAGAGAGAGAAAAAGACCCAAACTGCAGATAAATTATCCACTCCCCAGTGATTCCAAAACAATTACAGGATGCAGAGCAATCTAGTTAAATTTTATTCAAAAGCTTACTGCACTTGTGTTTTCTGTTATTTTTCTATCAATGAAACCCTTGAGGTTTAAACACAATTCATTATGTATGAGACCCAACTTACATTGCTTGACTGTTGATTAATAGGAAGTTTGCTGTGTGTACATTTGCGACATTAGATGCATGCAATATGCCAACTTATTCTTCCACTGAAGCTAATTATTTACAAAAATGACTACTTGAGAATCGAATTTATTAAATACAGGCATCCAGGATCCCGCAAGCCCCAATAGGCCATCCGGAATGAAGATCTTCTAAACGGAGTGACTACTTCCAGAAAAGCAGGTATTAATGATGGAAATGTAAAAAAATAAAAAAAACCTTTACAGGGCCGTGGGTCGTCACCACCTAAAAATAATCTTCAGGTGCCACTCGGCAGCCGATATATTAAGAAGTTTATTTAGGTTTATGATAACACAATATACAATTTTCTTGGCGCTGCACAAACGGTCTGTCGGCAAATTAAAAAGATTCCCGTAGAGGGTCTGAAGAGATTATTTGTTCAAACAGTGTCCCTTTCAAGCTGAGTTCACATTGAGATTTTGTGAAAATTAAACCTAAATGTGGATTATTTGTTTTCTGTGCCTTTGCTATGGCTAATTGTGTCGCAATATTTGTGTTACGTCAATGGACAGTGACTGGGAATTGTAATTTGACTACAAATATTTAGATACCAGTTGAACTGTAACCTGTGGTAAAGTATAGATCTGCTTAGTTGTGCTTGACACATTGCCTTCTGACAGCATAATATTTTATACAATAAATACTAATGAGATGTCTAATGCCCTTTATTAAGATGTTAAAAGTCTTCCGTTTGAAGAATACAATGTGAGGATTTCCCGGCATATACCTTCATTGACAAAAAAAAAAAAAAAGCACTCAGAAACTTGGGATTGCTGTAAAACTGGGCATGCAGTTATGTCTCAGGCAGATATGCAAATGATTATAAGTGTGGTCTGATTAGATACAGGAGTGTACTAGTGCTTCTGCTACCGCCCTATAAAGTCGTTCTCAGAGGCTACTTTTGGTAGTGTACCTCTTGGTGACAGATCATTGACTGCTAGACATGCCTCTATGAAATGTTGGAAGACATTTTGCCCAGAAGACAGACCTTGAGAGTTTAAGCATGATTAGACTAATTGAAGTAGGATGGTCCTTTCTATGAATTCCCCACCATCTAGGCCACTCTAAGACCGTGCTGCGGTCTGCAAATTGTGGGCCACAATTCAGGAACACCAGCCGTGGGGCAGCCACAGCGGATTGCGGACCCATTCACCCATTCTTTTTGCGGAACGGAAGTACGGGACGAACCCCCATGGTGAGCCCGTTCCACATCTCCAGATTTGCGGACCCATTAAAGTGAAGTGATGCGGAATGCACACGGAACGGTGCCTGTGTATTGCGGATCCGCATATGCAGTCCGCAATACCGCCATGGGGCACACGCGTTCGTGTGCAATAGGCTTAAGGGTCCATTCACATGACCGCAAAATGGGTGCGCATCCGTTCCGCAATTTTGTGGAACTGGTGCGGACCCATTAATTTCCAATGTGGTTGGAAAAGATGTGGACAGCACACTATGTGCTGTCTGCATCCGCATTTCCAGATACGCACTTCCGCATCCGCACTTCCGTTTCCGCAAAAAAATAGAACATGTCCTATTCTTGTCAGCAATTGCGGACAAGATTAGGCAATTTCTATTATAGTGCCGGCGATGTGCGGCCCGCAAATTGAGGAACGCACATTGCCGGTGTCCGTGTTTTAAGGATCCGCAAAACACTTACAGACCTGTGAATGGACCCTAATCTAGCTGTTAGGGGGTGTTGGAAAGAGTTATTACAAGAGGACATGTACAAACATTTAAAAGGCCTGGGCAGTCCACCAATAGAGAGGATCATATGATCTACCAACAATCATGAGCATCACCCACGGTTTCATTGTCCACCATCCAGACACAGGTGACATCTTCATTCCACACCCCTGTCTCTGCCCAGACCATTTCCAGGCACCTAGCAGAAGGAGATTTGGTGTCATGGTGCCCATCACTTGTCCTGTCATTGACAGCCACCTCTGTCGTCTTTGCAGTGGTGTCATGAAAAAGAAACCTGGACTTCTATGGACTGAAAACATACAGTATCATCTTTACCAGCGAATCCGCATTCCATTTGGGATCCCACAATGGTGGAGTTCGAAGTCCTTGAGGTGAACGCTTCAACCCTGCTTTTGCTATAGAGCAACACACTGTCCCAGCTGTTGGTGTGATGATCTCGGGAGCCATCACATATGACAGTCGGTCACCCCTAGTATGATACGAGGGAGACTTACAGCTCAGCAATATGTGCAGGACATCCGGCAGACATGTGTGCCTCTCATGACAGCAGGATAATGCTCGCACACACACAGCAAGGGTTTTCCAGGAATGCCTCCTCCAGATTCCAAAACTTGCCCAGTCACCAGATATATCACCAATAAAACATTTATGGGACCAGCTCGGAGGTCAGATTTGTAAACCTACAAGTGTGCAGGATCTACAGGCTCAACTGCAATATATGTGAGCAAATGTGCCACAGGACACCATGCATAACCTGCATGCCTCCATGCCCAACTGTATCTTATCTTGTATCCAGGCTAGAGGCTGTATCTCATCTTGTATCCAGGTTAGAGGCCTTACCTCATCTGGTAACCAGGTTAGAGGCCGTATCTCATCTTGTATCCAGGCTAGAGGCTGTATCTCATCTTGTATCCAGGCTAGAGGCCATATCTCATCTTGTATCTAGGCTAGAGGCCGTATCTCATCTTGTATCCAGGCTAGAGGCCATATCTCATCTTGTATCCAGACTAGAGGCTGTATCTCATCTTGTATCCAGGCTAGAGGAAGCCCAACAGAGTCGTAGAGCCTCCTTTCAATTACACAATTTTCCCCAATGAACACATCCCTCGGCTCTAATATTGTAATCACTTACATTAATTATCATTACATTCACATATAGAAAGTTTTATTCAATTCCAACATCTCCTACTTAGTGAGTTTTTGTCAATGAGCATACCTCCAATAGAAGAGTGATGTATGTCACGAAAACAAGGGTGGTGATGTGTGAAGGAAATGTGGATATCATATTCCAGTTTAGGGGTAATATAGGTTGACATTACAGCACTCTTGTAAGCAGAACGTGAGAGGAAGATCGAATTCTCTAATGCATATTAAGGGAGGCTTCTTCTGGCCATAAATACATAAAGGCTTCAGCTGTCTATCCACTCAATGATGTCCAAGTTCCCCAATATGGCCCATGGAGAAGGGTTTGGACAATATGTGATATTTCAGTCTTATGCACAGACTTTCTATTTATCTATTGATAGACAAATGAAATACAAGAGAAAGATATGGATATATAGATTGGTTAATAGATATGGAAGAGACAGATAGATATGAGAGAGAGAGATATAGGATAAGATAGATAGATAGATAGATAGATAGATAGATAGATAGATAGGAAGCTAGATAGGAAGCCCCTAAAAAGTTCTGGTGCAACCAATTACCTTTAGAAGTCCCATAATTTGTGAAATGATGTCCACCTGTGTGCAATCTAAGTGTCACTGATCTGTCATTACATATACACACCTTTTTGGGAAGGCCCCAGAGGCTGCAACACCTAAGCAAGAGGCATCACTAACTAAACACTGCCATGAATACCAAGGAACTCTCCAAACAAGTAAGGGACAATGTTGTTGAGAAGTACAAGTCAGGGTTAGGTAATAAAAAAATATCCAAATCTTTGATGATCCCCAGGAGCACCATCAAATCTATCATAACCAAATGGAAAGAACATGGCACAACAGCAAACCTGCCAAGAGATGGCCGCCCACCAAAACTCATGTACCGGGCAAGGGGGGCATTAATCAGAGAGGCAGCACAGAGACCTAAGGTAACCCTGGAGAAGCTGCAGAGTTCCACAGCAGAGACTGGAGTATCTGTACATAGGACGACAATAAGCCGTAATCTGTTGGGCTTTATGGCAGAGTGGCCAGAAGAAAGCCATTACTTTCAGCTAAAAACAAAAAGGCACGTTGTGAGTGAAAGAGGGAAAGATGGATGGTGCCAAATACAGGGATATTCTTGAGCAAAACCTGTACAACTCTGCGTGATTTGAGGCTAGGACGGAGGTTCACCTTCCAGCAGGACAATGACCCCAAACACACGGCTAAAGCAACACTTGAGTGGTCTAAGGGGAAACATGTAAATGTGTTGGAACGGCCGAGTCACAGCCCAGATCTCAATCCAATAGAAAATCTGTGGACAGACTTAAAGGGAATCTGTCACCAGCATATTAGCTAAAAAAAATGTTTCATGAATCCATGTGTAATAAATTACCTTCTTTCCATATGTGTTCTAGTTTTACTTGTGTGCCTTGTCATTTCTTCAAAACAACGCTTTTTCAGATATGCAAATTAAGCTGTAAGGAGCCCAGAGGGGCGTTATTCCTTTACCAAGGTGCCCAGGAACGCCCCCTGATGTGCCGGGCCCGCCTAAATTTTAAAAAGAAGAACGCCTCTAAGATGTAAAATCGCCTCCCAGAGGCGAGGCTAAGTGCTCCGCCCCACCCCACCCCACCAGCTCTTCTCTCTGCCGCAAATATCCTCCTCTCGCCGGCAGCCTGAAATCCCGCGCAGGCGCAGTGCCGGCGATTGCCTGCGCCTGTGCAATGGTATGGAAACTGAGGGCAACAGCCTCACTGGGCATGAAGGGGGGGGGGGGGAGCACTTAGCCTCGCCTCTGGGAGGCGATTTTACATTTTAGAGGCTTTCTTCTTTTTAAAATTTAGGTGGGCCCGGCACATCAGGGGGGCTTTCCTGGGCACCTTGGTAAAGGAATAACGCCCCTCTGGGCTCCTTACAGCTTAATTTGCATATTGGAAAAAGTGTTTTTTTGAAAGATGACAAGGCACACAAGTAAAACAAGAACACATATGGAAAGAAGGTAATTTATTAAACATGGATTCATGACATTTTTATTTAGCTAATATGCTGGTGACAGATTCCCTTTAAAGATTGCTGTTCACAAACGCAAACCATCCAACTTGAAGGAGCTCCTAGAGACGTGGCGAGCTCCTAGAGACTTATCCAAAGCGACTTGGAGCTGTGATTGCCGCAAAAGGTGGCTCTACAAAGTATTGACTTAGGGGGTGAATAGTTATGCAATATTAACTTTTTCTATTATTTTGTATTATTTGTTTGCTTCACAATAAAAAAATAAAAATAAAAAAATAAAAAACCATCTTCAAAGTTGTGGGCATGTTCTGTAAATTAAATGATGCAAATCCTCAAACAATCCATGGTAATTCCAAAGCACGAAAAAAGTCAAGGGGGTGAATACTTTTGCAAAGCACATAGATAGAATGAGATAGATAGATAAATAGATAGATAGATAATTATACAGCAGATAATTGATAGAATTTCTATTTGGTTGTCAGGTGGATAATTAAGCATTACATGGTAACGCTGCACTTTTGGCTCCTGTCATGCTGTCAACTTTGGTTAAAATGGAAGATAAAAATAAGACAAAATACCAGCAGAAAAGTAAGTTACCAGCCAAGTGTCTGAGAAGTTTTGCTGCCTCTTTGGTATCTGTTTGCCTCCTTCCTTCCCGCCACAACCTGTCATTTTGCAGCAATAATGGGCAGAGCAGTTTTCATATTTAATAACATATGAGGTGAGAACGAGAACATAGCTGTCAACATCCCCAGCATGGCAGCCTGACAGACGGTGTATAATCTGAGGTGGGCAAACCTCGGACAGTCAGTTGACAAAAGGAAGACTGTATTTTATTGCTGGTTACCTGTCACGTCCAATGTGATTTAACAGCGCACATTTAGATATTTACTACCAATGTAAAGTAATTGTAGGCTCAGGGCTGACATCCCGCTCCTATTTTGCATAGTATCATCATGTATAATTTAAAACAATATCATACAGTCAATGCAATACCTTCTAGAAGGAAATATGGAGGGGGAAAAGCAAACTCAATTTGAATGTGGTATCTAATAAAGCCTGCCTCAAATTTCATGTATAAATTTAACATTACCTGCAGTGTATACTGTATACCGGCAAGAAAGGAGGGAGGATAAATCACAAAGTTATGTGTATCTGTTAAAGCAAATCATGTCTTTTTACCCTGCCCAAGATTTGTTTCCAAATTCAATTCATTTTTTCCCTCTCTTTAAGAAATGAACGCACTTGTATTTTTGATTCAATTTCACTGTGGCAATGCTATTCTCTGTAAGTTATTGATTTCCACGCCTATTGTCATTTACATAGCATTGACGCCAATACGAAAGGAAAGAGAAGCGGAAAAAAAAAGGTAAAAAAACACACACACATCAAAAGTCCAAATAAGTAATATATAGATTAGCAGAATAAAAACACTGCAGCTCTGCACATACATGTAAACAAGGCCACGCAGCGGTACCAAGCCGTGCCACTATGAAGGGGTCGTGGCCTCTTTGCTCTGCTGATCAGTGCAGATCTTGGGGGTTAGGCTTTCATGCATCATATAAAAGCCAATAATTAAATATATGGGAAAACGTTTTCTAGACTTTTCTATGACTAAGGATTAAAGCGGTTGTCCAATGTCCGTGTGCAAACGGAAAGCATTTCTAGACGGATGCGGATCCGTCTCACAAATGCATTGAAACACCAGATCCGTCTCTCCGGTGTCATCCAGAAAAACGGATCCGGTATATTTTTTTTTTTTGCATTTTTAAAGGTCTGCGCATGCGCAGACCGGAAAACCGGATCCGTTTTGCCGAAACACTTGGTGCCGGATCCGGCATTATTGCATTTCAATAAAAAATTAAGCTGGATCCGGCATTCCGGCAGGTGTTCAGGAATTTTTGCCGGAGAAAATACCGCAGGCCAAATGACTTAACTGAAGACATCCTGATGCATACGGAATGGATTGCTCTCTATTCAGAATGTATTAGGATAAAACTGATCATTTTTTTTCCGGTATTGAACCCCTAGGACGGAACTCAATACCGGAAAACTTTAACGCAAGTCTGAAAGTACCCTTATGATATTTATTATTCATTCAAAACAACTTTGAAATAACTTTGCTTAAAGAAATGTAAGCATAAAAGTATACATTTTTTTTTTATATTTTGCTGCAGCAATGCCGTAGATCCGTGTAACTGCTGCGTGTGGGGCAAATGGATGGAAATATAATTTCCAGGTCAGCCTATATATTGTTTTCTTGGAATCTGTAACTAAAATCAATAGCTGTTGACACAAAATCTCAGACTTTTGACTTTAGAACTTGATGGCAGCAACGCAGCTAAAAAGAAATTGGGACATGGCCTTGTCTACCATTGTGTAGCATCACCACTTCTTTTACCAACAGTCTGTAAACATCTGGGAAGCGAGGAGACCAATCTCTGGAGTTTTGGGAGAGGAATATTGTCCCATTCTTGTATGCTGTAAGATGTTAGCTGCTCAACAGTCCTGGTTGTTCTTTGCCCGATTTTTTGTTTCATGAGGCGCCATATATCTTCTATTGGTGAAAAGTCTGGATGCAGACGGCCAGTTCAGCACCTGGACTCTTCTTCTGCGAAGCAATGCTGTTGTGATGGATGCAGCATATGTTGTTCTAAAACCTCTATACACTGTTCATCATTGATAGTTCCTTTCCAGATGTGTAAGCTACCCACACAATAGACACTAATGCAACCCCATACCATCAGAGATGCAGGCTTTTGAGCTGTGCGGATAACAAGCTGGATGGTCCCTTTCCTCTTGAGTCCGCACGACATGGCATCCGTGGTTTCAAAAAATAATTTCGAATTTTGATTTATTTGACCATAAAAAGTTTTCCAGTTTTCCATTTTAAATAAGTTTTGACCCCAGAGAACACGGCAGCGTCTCTGGTCCGCGTTGACATATGGCTTCTTTGCATAATACAGCTTTAACTTTTATTTGTGGATTGTTTGGTGAATAGTGTTAGGAGACAATGATTTCTGAAAGTGTTCCTGATCCCATGTAGTGATTTCCAGTACAGCATCATGACTGGTTTTAATCCAGTGCCACCTGAGAACCCATAGATCAGAAGCATCCAATTTTTCACCATCAGCCTTTTCCCTTCTGCACATGGATTTCTCCAGATTCTCTGAATCTTTTCATGATATTGTGTACTGTAGATGGTGGGATATTCAAAGTCTTCGCAATTTTATGTTGATAAACATTTTTCTGAAATTGTTCCACAGTTTTTAGATTTAGCAGATTGGTGAACCTCTGCCTATCTTTGCTCCTGGGAGTCTCTGCCTCGCTAACATGATCTTTTTATACCTATTCATGCAACTCAATTGCAAATTGCTCCTCCAGCTATTCCTTATTAGCACCACTTACATTTTCAGCCTTTTGTTGCCCCTATCCAAACTTTTTTGAAATGCGTTGCTGCCATCAAGTTCTAAATGACTTAATTTTTTCATGAAATGGTAAAATGTCTTAGGCTAGTTTCACACTTGCGGCAGGACGGATCCGACAGGCTGTTCACCCTGCCAGATCCGTCCTGCCGCTATTTTGCCGTGCCGCCGCTCCGTCCCCATTGACTATAATGGGGGCGGGGGTGGAGTTACTGTGCAGCACGGCAGTGCACGGAGAGAGGACGCCGGACTAAAACTACGACATGTCCGACTTTTTAGTCCGGCGGCCTCTGCTGTGCACTGCTGTGTTGGGCCGTAACACTGTAAATCCACATATGCACTGGCGTAGGTATAGGGGTCGCAGCAGTCGCAGTTGCGACTGGGCTCTTAAGCCATGGGGCCCAGAGGGCCCCTCTTGCCAATGGCGCTGTACTTTTCCCTTTATAAGGTGGAATGCATCTTATAAAGGGAATACTAATGAGTGCTTCCATTATGGAGGCGCTCACTAGTATGCAAGAGGCGGGGAAGTGAAGTGTTGTGAGCGCTGCACTTACCCCTCCTCCCTGCTTGCTATTCTCTGGGCCAAAACCGCTGTGTCCTGGCTGCATACAGCATCAAGACGTATAGAGCGCACTATGACCTGATGCTGCTGGCAGTCAGGTGACGGTGCCGCACGGGCCCCTAGAAAAGCAAAAGAGCTGCGGAGACTGCCAGACCAGGAGAGTGGTGGCAGAGCGTTAGAGGTAATTAACTTTTTTTTTTTTTTTTTTTAAGTCTGATCTGATATGAGGGCTCCGAGAAGTCTAATAGGGGTCTGGTTTGAGGTCTGATATGGGGGTCTGGAGGTCTAATGGGGATCTGTTCTGAGGTCTGTTATGGGGGTCTGGAGTTCTAATGGGCATCTGGTCTGATATGGGGGTCTGGAGGTCTAATAGGGGTCTGGTCTGAGGTGGGGATCTGGTCTGGAGTCTGATATGAGGGTCTGGATTTCTAATGGGGTCTGGTCTGAGGTCTGATATGGGGGTCTGAAGGTCTAATGGGGGTCTGTTCTGAGGTCTTATATGGGGGTCTGGAGGTCTAATAGGGGTCTGAGAGGTCTAATGGGGTCTGATCTCAGGTCGGATATTAGGGAGGTCAGGTCTAATGGGGGTTATAGTCTGATATGGGGGTCTGGAGGTCTAATGGGGGTCTTGTCTGAGGTGGGCTCTGGTCTGGAGTCTGATATGAGGGTCTGGAGGTCTGATGGGAGTCTGGTCTGAAGCCTGATATGGGGGTCTGGAGGTCTAATAGGGGTCTAAGAGATCTAATGGTGGTCTGGTCTGAGATGGGTGTTTCTGACATGGAGGTCTAATGGGGGTCTGATCTGAGGTCTGAAACTGGGATCTAACATGAACTCTGACACAGAGGTATAAAGTGGGTCTGATCTGAGGTCTGAAATGGGGGTCTCATCAAAGATTTGATATGGAGGTCTGATATGGGGGGTCTCATCAGAGGTTTGATATGGGGGTCTGAATTGAGGATTTGTTATGGGGGTCTGATCTGAAGATCTGTTATGGGGGTCTGATCTGAGGTCTGATAAGGGAGTCTTATCTAACAGGTAAGGGAGTATTTTTTGTACTGGTGCACATTAGGGGGTATTTTTCTATTGACACACATTACAAGGAGAAGTATTAGTACTGGGGGGCTATGGGGAACATGATTACTAGTATGGGCACAATGGGGGCACTATTACTATTGGGGGCACTGTTAACACTATGGACTATTACAGATAATTATTTCTATTAGTTGGATTTTGGGGACCAGTATTACTGTGGGGGGCACCCTGGCACATTATATTTATATTACTAGTGTTGGACACTATTTGCTGGGCGCGGTTATTCTTTAGGGCACTGCGTGCCAATAATTGTTGGAGGGGGCACTGCCTGTGTGTTTCTGCAGTATAGTATCGGGGAGCACAGGGAGTACAGTATTGGGAGTGGCAGGATGAGGTGGGAAGATGATGGCAAAGTAGGAAACTAATATGTCTGTTTGTCAAACTTTGCAGAGACGAGAGATGGCTGAAATAAATCATCATGGCGGTCTGGTCTGAAGGCAGAAGATGAGGAAAGAGACTATCTACATTAGAGGATGTCACTGGCTGTAAGAGGTATGAGGCGCTGTATTCTCCTGTATGATTTGTAGAGCTGTATATAATGTTTTCCAAGTATGTCTCTAAATGGGCTGTCCGCCTTTTACTATTAAAGATCTATCTTTAGGATAGGTCATTACTAGTGAAAAGAGGACAACCCCTTTAACAGTATGGCTGGAGGGAAGGGGTTAGGTTGACAATCTGGCATGGGGGGGAGAGTTCAGGGCCCATGAACCTTTCGCTATGACCCTGCACATACAATGTATATATATATATATATATATATATATATATATATATATATAAAATAAACGCTACAGCAAGATCATTTTACACCACGCATTTAAATGTATATTGTTTACTTACATATATAGGTATACACATTCATACATACATGAATACACACACATATACTTCTTGAAGCTGAATCAATAATTTTTCATATATACAAATGTGCTTTATGACATCTGTGGCTGCTAGGTTAGCAAGCAAAGAGCCTCCAGTGTTTTGTGGGTTAATAATTTATATACAGAGAAATGTCGGCATAAGTAAGCACACAAGAGCAAGGCAGTCATCACTAAGTCGATGGCCGTATGTTGCTTTGGTGGGGGGTGGGGGGGGGACATGCAGTCTGGTAATAAAGCAGAGGATAAAACAACCTCCTAAAATCACTATTCTGCCACAAACAGCACAATAAAAGCTTAGTAGTTGTAGCCATCTATAGTAATGGCGAGCACCACTTAAAATGCCATCAAATATTAATCATTTAGCTGCTGGGCAAATCGGTGCATTTGTTGTGAATGTGATGCTCTTACACTAAAATAGTAAAAGCGCTGGTCTTTAAGTGATAGGCAGGATTTTATTCCCCCTTTTCAGATTCTGACAGCATCAGATGCTCGGCTAATATTTGGTGTCATAGCTGCATTATAACATGTTGGGGAATGGTAATAGGGATGTGACATTTTCCTCAGAGAAGATAATACTCTTGCTATTAGCCTCATAACCTTTTTGGATTTTTAGATTCCTATAGTGTTACATGGTTTTGCTGTATAATACAAACAACCAAACACCTAAACCTATTATTAACATGGGTTTTCCCACTAGAAGATGTGAAGGCATCTCGCTTGGTTTTGGATTTGCAAATACTGTGATGAGGGTATAACTGCCAGGGCCACCGCCAATCCTCAGTATTAAAGGCTGTAGTATTAGTTTTGCATTGTCGCTCATTTAACAAATTTCTTTGCACATCAAAGCTCCCAGTCATCCACTGTGCAGGGAACTACAACACAGTCCTGTGTGCTTGTATTGTAGTCCCCTGCACAGGAGAGTGATGGAGGTGATTGCTGCTGTGCATGAGAAATTACATAGGGGCTTCTGCTTTCTTATTCATCGGGAACCACCCGATCAGAATGTTATGGCACATCCAATCAACAATTTTATCATTTTATATATTTTTTTTAGGTGGCACTCTAAGGCCCTTTTCACATGAGCGAGAATTCCGGACCCATTCATTTAATGGGTCTGTGTATAGCGGTGGGTTTCACGCATCACTTTTGCGTTGCTTGAAAATTGCAGCATGTTCTCTATTCTGCGATTTACATGCAACGCTGGTCCCATAGAAGTGAATGGGGCTGCGTGAAAATCGCATCGCACCTGCAAGCAAGTGCGGATGCGATGTGATTTTCACGGATGGTTGCTAAGAGAAGTTTGTACACATTCCGTTCTTTATCACGCGCGTGTAAAACGCAGTAAATCGCCTTGCACCCGCATGATAAAAACTGAACAACTGAACGTGATGACAAACAAAACTGAATGACTTTGTTTGCGAAATCATGCAGTTTTCATTGAACGCATCCGGACATAATCCGTACACGCTCGTCTGCAAGGGGCCTAAATGTTCATATTGAGTGAGGGAAGATGTAACGATACCGTAGTGTGGGGATTCTCTCTGGTAGACAGGATAAGCGGACACAGTATAGAGGCACCAACCAGTTCTTAAATCAAACAGTTCAGTGTTTATTCGCACTCGTGGCAAGTTCATATATAAAAAGTCACATTCAACACAAAAAGTCACCTTGTGGTTTTGGTGTTAGTTCACACCCTGCTGGCAGTTCTGCCTTAAAGAGTCCATGCACAAGCTTTAGGCGGCCTGTTTCCCCTCACACGGGTCTCAGCCCTTCAAGCCCGGCACAAGCCTCAGGTCCCAATACAGAGATATGTTCTGCTGAACCCAGCTGTCTTTTAAAGGCAGCTAGGTGTTGCCAAAACCCGGAGCGGCACATGAGATCCAGCCCGGTGTTTGACCCCACCTGGCCTCTAATCAGTCCAGCAGCACACACTGGGAGGAAAATACCTGCCTCCCCATACAACTCCCTTTACTGTGTCACAGTAGTTACCAGTAAAGAGCTAGCCACATCTTAAAGGGGTTATCCGACAAAAAATATTGTCAGCACCTGGAGCTGAATAGTTTTGCATCTGCATGTATCCATATAGCACCACCTGCTGTTTGCTCTTTTTCTAATTTCTTGGTCCTGCTCGCTGAGATGGAAGCACATGCTCAGTTTCAACCTTGAATTGAGTATTATTATATTTAAAACGTTTCTGCACTCCTCATTATCAGTAGTGTGCCCCCTATACTCACTAGATTTGAAGCTGTGGCAGAAAGGACATGCCCTCTGAGAAAGTGCATGCCTCCTGAACTGCCAACTTAAAATAAATCTAGCAGAGCAATTGGAGCAATGAATGGGGAGATCTCTGGATCCAGGGCTGCTATATAATATTGGATTTTCATGAATTTACATTAAACATGGGATACTCTCTTTAATGTTAGGGCATATCTGAGCTCTAGGATCCTGATGACCATGAGAATGAAGGGCCCGGGTTGGTCTTGGCCTTTCTCCTGCACAGCAGTGCTCCCATCCAGGGAACTGCAACATTGCTCCATTCGAGCACTGGATTCGCCGCATGTTTTTAGTCCGGTGTTACAAGCTTATAGAGTCTTTATACAGAAGTATCTCAGCAAAAATAAATAGAACTGTAAGATGATGGAAATGAAACACACAGAAAACGTGATGCAGCAAAATGTTTTTAGCTAATTTATTTGTATATCTATGGGGTGTACGGCACTTAAGGCATGGAGTTATTAGGAACACTTGTAGGGGCCAAAGAGTTGATACTGTGGAGACGCAAGATCAGACAGATGGCTTGGGCATGATGAGAAACACAGAAACCCCTAGACACACAGCCCAGTAGTGAGTGTTGAGAACTGAATAAAGTGAGAAAATGAGATTGCAAGTTATTCTAAAAGTAGCGTCAGAGAGAGAAGAACGTGACACAGGCAGTGGGGGCTTATTAGGGTCTGATTGAAGAAGATAAGAGAGGAGGATGACAAATTGATACGCGGCACAATTATAAAAAGACAGACGTTAATTAAAATGGAAAAATGCAAGAACAGCAATATAACCTGAGCGTACCGCTCACATGTACCTAGCATCTAACTAACTAATGGGATGTACCACTCTGGGTTCAATGTAGCAGCCAACATAGGAATCTGAAAGAGGCCGTGCCAGGTAAAGTAGCATTTTGTTCTTTTTTTGTTTTGTTTGTTTTTTACATTTTTTTCTTGCTCATGCTACTGTATATGTCCAAACATTGACAAAATCAGTAACAGGTGCCCCCAACTATTCATGATACTGGTGTCTTCTTATGTGGCAGAGGGGCCTCCAGACCCCTCAGGCACCAGGGCCCGGGTATACAGTACCCACTACATCTGCACATCTTCGGTTTGCTGAGTCCTGATTAGTGCTGAGCGAACTTGTTTTTTAAGTTCTGCGTCCAAAGTTCAGGTTCGAGTCATCAAAGAATCCTGTTATGGATTCCACATTCCGTTATGGTCCGTGGTAGCGGGATTCTTAGATAACCCGAACCTGAACTTTGGACGCAGAACTTAAAACACAAGTTCGCTCAACACTAGTCCTGATCTTTGGAACCTTAGCTGTAGACAAAAGGTGAGGGTTATAGAAATCTAGCACCTGTTTAGAGAATGACATACAGATAACATACAATACTCATATTTTATAGTGATATATCTGTCTCAATGTGCTTTCAAGGGAATGAAGGAAAACTGAATAGGATTCAGCAGGTAGCAAAAATACCGTAATACAACCTGTGCAACAGACAAATGGGATCCACCGCCAACCTAACAGAAAAAAACGATTCGACTTCCTACTGTCTATTAGACTGTGTGCAACAAATTTAGCTAATGATTCCTAAAGCTCACAATTATTGATTTGGATTGAAGCACAGAGTAAGGGATTGTCAAGGAAGCAATGAGAGCTGATCTGGCACAGAGGGTCCTCTTCTGTCTGGATATCCTACCAAAGACAAGTTCAAAAACATATACCAGTCCTGTATCTACATGCAAACCTGTAATGGTAACATCTACTTTCCTTTTTAGTGGAAAGTGCTATCAAAGTTTTTGATATTTATCCTTCTGGATGCATACTCTTTCCCAGGGAACACTGTACCCCCCACACGGGTGCTGCATCAAAGGTATCTCACCCAGCCAGTACCCTTCTCTGTGCTGACGAGGGGCAATATTTTTGCAACAGCAGTCTACAGATGGGTGACTCTGGTGTGGCGATATCACCAGTCATGCTTAAAGAAGATCTGTCACTAGTCCAAAAAAGTGAGATACTTGAAAATTCTAGTTGACCATGCTCCCCTGAGCATGGCATACTTTCACTTATGAACATGCCCCCCCCCTCCCCGCAAATCTGCATTAATGTCTCCTGAGATTTCTGGCACCACACATGTCAATCAGAAGTGTGGCTAGTAACTTCTTTGCTAGGGGAAGTTTCTCCCTGTTGTGACGTTGTCCATTACAAGGCCTCCTGATGCAGTAAGATATTGCAACTTCTCAGGAGACCACGTTGTACCATAGCTTCTGATAGGACAGTGTCTCACTCAGACTGGAATGAGATGCCGAGGCAGAGAAGAGCCCGCTCTGAAGCAGTTGGGCTCTTCTCGGTGGCTGTGTCGTTAGAAGCTGTGGTACAGGGTGGTCTCACTAAAAGTTCCAGTTCTCACAAGATCACGCTCCATCAGTAGTCTGTGTGACGGAGATGGCAAAGAAGAACAGTGACGCCTCTTAAGAGTCATGTCTGCTGCCAAAAATCTCAGGGGACATTACTGCAGAACGGGGGGCACCTATTCAAAAGTGAAAACATGTCACTGCCAATCAGAGTATTTAAATATCTCACTTTTTGGATTGTTTACAGGTCCTCTTCAAAGGCTCTTTAACGGGTTTAACCTTGACTTACAGGATAGCAATGTACCAGTGGCACAGGTTTCTTCTTTCTAGAGGAGAACTAATTTGCACACGTTTTCTAGGGAGCATTGCCTGTAAGTGACAGCTGCAGCCCAAGAGGGTTGCACTGAGTTGTATGAATGCTCCTTTGGACAAAAGCTGTATCTGGATAGTTAAAATTGAAAAGAAAATCACTACAAAAATTCTGTGTGTAGCTTTAGCCTAAAAAACGCTTTCACGCAGTCAATGTTTGAACAGTGTTTTCCACCACTGATTGTTTGCCAAAACCAGGAGTGGATCCTACAAGGCATAATGGTAAGATCTGCACCTGTACTGTGTTTCTGACCTGCACCTGGTTTTGCCTCACAATCACTGACTGTGTGAAAGCAGCCTAAGATTCCCTACACCAGCTGGCTCTCTGCAAAGATAGCCAGTACTGCCCAACGGGAGATTTCACTCATCGATCCATGGAGGACACTTCTACAATGATGGACCAACTCCAAAAGTAGGAAAACCGCCTAAATGAAAAAAAAAAAAAAAGAAACTTCGTAACGTACTAACCTATTAAAATTTCCTTCCTTCCCAAACTTTTCTGCAGATTATGGCAGACATGCCTCATGATCACTGCAGCCAAATGCCGTTGTCAGACATATCTTTATGGACTGACCATTGATGTGGTGGGCAGCAACTGGCCATATGGATCATGCGACATAACATGTTTAGGGAATCCATAGATTCTTGGGGCAGGGGGAAAGGGTACAATTTGAATAGTTGGTATATATTCCATTTTCTGTGGGAAATAGCTTTTGGGCCCATCCCTATTTAAAGATTAATTGAGTTAAACTGTATTGAGGTGGCCATACACATCAGATGTATGCAGGTCAAACCCACCTGCTGATGGCAGTTGTCAGGGGAAAAATGGATCCGGCAGTTGGATTTCACGTGACCGATCCTTATATTCTCGGGGTGATGATCTACTCCCAGATGCACTTCCTCCCCCTATTCCTAGTGAGAATGCCTGCTGAATTGGCCCGAACAGGTATGTGTATAGAGCAGGGACCAACAACCTTCGGCACTTCAGCTGTGGTGAAACTACAACTCCCAGCATGCACAATTGCTTAGCTGTTTTCAGAACTCCCATAGAAGTGAATGGAGCATGTCGGGAGTTGTAGTTTCACCAAATCTCGAGTGCCGAAGGCTGCTGACGACTGGTATAGAGTGTTGGGAGTAATAGCTGTCGGCCAACTGAGCTTTCAGCCAAAAGCTTCCATATGAGGCCGGGCCTTAGATTCAAGGTCCTTTGTCTCGTGTTCCATCATCATCAATGTAAGAAAGATACACTGTATGTGGCCACCATATTGTTATACTTTGAGGGGATACATTTTTTTTGCATTTGTAAAAACATTGCGATGGGAATTTCTCAAAAACCGGCCACGCAGCAGGCACACGACAATAGAAAAGCAATGGCAAATTAGGAGTGATTGAAAGGTCTCCTGAAAAGGTCAGATCATATTTACCG
Organism: Bufotes viridis; assembly: GCA_033119425.1. Lineage (NCBI taxonomy): Eukaryota > Metazoa > Chordata > Amphibia > Anura > Bufonidae > Bufotes > Bufotes viridis. The sequence continues at coordinate 31,758,213 of CM065594.1, read as the reverse complement.
AGGATCACATAAAATATATATACAAATGAATCTCTGTAGCCATCAGCTCCATTCGAAAGGTAGAATCCTTTCCACAGATGTGTATTATTTTTCATCTGACCTCCACAGGGTTTTAGGTGAATTTGTGTTGCAGTTCCATTAACTTGTGTTCTCTCTCATTAATAAATAATCCCGCCACTTAAGAGGCTTTCTTGTAAATTGGTTTGTACTGTTCCATATAAATAATACAAAGTTCTCTGTTATCAACCACGGTGGATGTTTCTTTACCTATGTATGGCATGTGACATGAGACTATGTTTCGATTTCAGCTATGAAAATGCAGATAAAGGCAATTCTTGGCTTATAGGCTGCACCCGAAGCCATGTTCTAGAGTCAGAGCTCTGTACTAACCGTGTCCTATCAGGATGTAACATACGATCCTTGACCTTAAAAATGTTCCCTGCGACAGGCATTGATGAAGAAAGCTGAGGCCGGGGGTAAAGCTTTTAATGGCCTGAGAGAAACCTACAGGCTTTCATCTTTGCTAATTGCTATAAAGCAAGGTGATAAATTAGTACAATGAAAGGAGAATTCGCAGAGCTTGTGGTTACAGATGGAGGAGAAGAAGAAAAATGTCATTTCAGGTGTAGCTAGGCTATAATAAATATGAACTATTCCTATGGATGACACACCAGTCTTAAAGGTTTTGGCCTATCGTGGATACCGATGACATATCACTAGGATATGCCACCTCTGGGACCCACTCCTATCTTCAGAACGGGACCCATGAAGTGAATGAGAGCAACCACACATGCCCAGCATGCTCTCCATTCAAAGACAAGGGAGTTCCAAAAATAGACGAGCCGGCGAGTGCACTGAGCTATTTTCAGAAGTCCCATATCAGTGAATGGAGAGCATGCTGCTCATGCGTGGTGTGCTATCCCAGAGGTGGTATATCACAGGGGCCCGAGGGGTGAAAATGTGGGTATGGACAACCCCTATAAGCCACATTTTTATCAGTAAGAAAAGATTTACGCTATAATGAGTGTTTATAAGGTCAGAGATCAGGAGCCATCAGGTGAGCTGCCTGAGGGAACAGGGCGAAAATTCAGATCCTTCCACTAGAGAAACTCAAAGCTGCACAAAGACAGTGCTTCAACATTTTTAATAAAGACCAATTGAAAAAAATATTTTTAAGTCAAAATGAGTTCAATGCAATAATAAAAAATGCACCCAATGGTGTACACAGTTTTCCAGGATTTTGATATTAATGTCCTATCCTCAGGATAGATCATCAATATCAGACTGGCGTGGGTTAAGACTCCTAGCATGCCTGCAAATCAGCCGTTTGAAGAGACCAGTGTGCTCCGGCGAGACCAGGGCCTCTTCCTAGGCCAGTGACATCATGTTCATCAGTCACACGGAATAGGTGCAGCTCAGTCCCATTGAAGTGGACGGAGCTGATCTGTAACACTAAGCACAGCCGCAATCCAATGGATAGAGCTGTGGTTGGTAAGCTGCAAGGAGGCCGTGACACTGAAGGAAGGAAGGGATGGGGGTCGGACCCTCGCCGATCTGGCACTGATAACCTATGCTGAGGATAGTTCATTAATTTCCAACTCCTGGAATGCCCCTTTAAAGGGGTTGTGTCACAAAACATATTCAACTTTTTCAAACCAGAAATATGATGTACGCTTATGCCTGTAGAAGTAAAACAAGGGGTCGCCTAGGACTCAAGATGTCATTGTCATTTTTTTAAGCACCAAATCAATACCTTGGTTCTGCAGTTTAGAGAAACAATCTATATGTGGTTTGTTACCCATTTTCTCCTGAATACGGCAGTAGTCATAAACCTCTGTAGAAGCGCACTGCAGGAAAATCAGCGCCATATGGCTTTTGCCATGTTGGTATTGAACAGTCCTTGGGGTACAAGTACAGCTATTTTCTGACAACCATATGGTTTTCTCCATCTGAGGACTTATTTTTGGTAGGATGAGTGGCCATCGTCGATACTATTTTTGGGCGTTATATTTTCATTTTTTATATTTTTTGAGCAATCGTTTTATGTTCAGGCTCAATTTTTGTGAGATGAGGTAATGTTTTCATTACTATGTACCATTTTGGGGTACATGCGACTTTTTAATCACTCAATATTAAGCATTTTGGTTGCTTGGAATTAAACTTTTTGTCAGACAAGGTGACCAAAAATGGCTGTTTTGGCACAGTTTTTTTTAGTGTTTCTTACGGCATTCACCTGGTGTGGTAGATCCCCTTTTATAGAACCAGTCTTTTTATTTCTATTTTTTACAATTTTATATGACTTAATTATGGGAACTTAAAACTTTTATTTTCTTAGGGTGGGTTCACACTAGCGTTATGCATTCTGTTATGGCCTTCCGTTATAACGTGGTTATAACGAAACATAACGGAATCCATAAGACGGAAGGACGGATCCGTTCTTTTGCACATAGACTTTAACTATGACGGAATGCAAAACGGAAGCCTTTAAAAGTCATTTGGACAGGACTTTGTTTTCCGTCTTGCATAACGGGACCCAGACGGATCCGTTATGCATTTCCATAGACATGTATTATGACGGAAAGCAAACGGAATGCCTTTTAAAGGCTTCCGTTTCGCATTCTGTCTGGGCATTCCGTTATAACCATGTTATAACGGAAAGCAATAACAGAATGCATATCGCTAGTGTAAACCCACCCTTATTATGTAAAACACTTTTTTTTGTCCCACTATGAGACGTCTACATTTGGGGGTCTAATCCCTCTACAATGCATTACAATACATGGTGTATTGTAAGGCATTGCCTGTCAATGTAAAACACTGACAGCCTGCCTATGAGTTCCAGCGTGGGGGCTGGGTGTCATAGGATTCTGTACAAAGCAATCTCTGATGTCTGTGTGTAAGGCATCAGGCTGCCATTCCAACCATCGAGTCCCCGATGGGGTTGGAGACAGAGCCCCCTCCCTCAGCGCTGACCGCGGCATAGAAGGAGTTAATGCAGGGGCTCGGCTTTCTCGCGCATCCGCCCTGCAGAGAACAGTACATGTACGGCACTGCTGGGCGGCAAGTCACTCACCCGTGCTGCGTATATATACAGCACTAGATGGGAAGGGGTTGAATCTTCAAATGCCACAACCATATGTTATGTTAGAAGCTGTGGCAGTTACAGGGAGAGAAGTGCAGCAGAAAGGACACACACCCTGAGCTGTCAGGCTGAATATAATCTAGCACAGCAATTGGAGCAGTGAATGTGGAGATCTCTGGATCCATGTGAGGTACAGGGATGGTTCTAGCTTTGTTAGAAAGGTATTGTCCTGTAAAATATGATGTCTGATTTTAAATTTTTGCATCAGTCAAGAGTTAAAAAGAACACATAGAGACCCTCATGGTTTAGAGAAGGTGTTTCTTGACCAAGAGTAAATCACTATAATTAAGAAGCCTACTGGGACAATTTTTCGTGGCTGGTCTGGACCATCCATGGTGCGGACAGCTCTTATTTCTGGCCGCTCACTGTCACTGTACTGAACATGGATCTACTGCCTTCTGAGCAAGAAAACATCCTAAAAAGGAGCAACATTTGCCTTTAAATGTGGTTTATCCTTAGCATTTTCTATTCACAGACTCAAGGTTCGGCACCACCTCATCTGCTTTAATAAGCACACATAAAAGCTTCTATGAAAGAAAATGTTTGGGGAGTTTTCACTACTCTGGAGGAATAACCTCTTATTAAAAACACATTTTTAATCTCTATTTAAATTGCTAACTATGAGTCCTTGGTGAACATAGCGGGCCCTTCAACCAGAGCTTTCTACCTCCTTTTGAGCTGCTTGCGAAAAACTGTCAGCACCATTGGAAAATGTAGGATCTTTCACCCAACTAACTGTGCTAGACAACAATTAAAACTGGAACAGATAACTCTCAAAGGGAACGGTTCAGAGATAAAAAAAAAAAGACAAAAACAAAAAACAAAACAAAAAAAAACAAAAAACGTTTTATCAGAAAGAATTCCCCGGAGGGCGGCACTCGTTTGTTTTCCGCTCTGCATACTTATTTGTTTGTTTATTAAAATGAACTGTGCGGGTTAAATTCCAATTAGGACCATAATCACCATAGGCTCTAACGAGTCCTGGGAAAGCAGATAAGAACAAAGTGTATATATGGCTGGGAGAAGGCACTCGCAAATCTTTCCCTGAATGTAAATTACATTGCAATCCCCGTGTAGTCCTGACCTGGCCGTTAAATGGATTTTTGCTCCCTCCTGGTGTGTACTAAGTGTTTATTTATCTGAAGTTTGACCATACACGATGATTAAATATGATTATTACAAGCTGGGGCTCCATACCACCCTTTGGTAAGAAATGAAAACCCTTGGCCCTGTCGCTACTGTGATTTACAAGAAAACACGCATTTCTTTGTAGACTGAGCATAGCAATATTTCAGACCATCTTTCTTGTTGCATTTTTTAAAATTTCATATATCATAACATGCACAGAAATAGTGACAAATGCAAGTCCCTATTTCTTATATTGGACTGTAGTGACGATTGGTCTTAAAGGGCATCTGTCAGCCGATTTGTACCTATGACACTGGCTGACCTGTTACATGTGCGCTTGGCAGCTGAAGGCATCTGTGTTGGTCCCATGTTCATATGTGCCCGCATTGCTGAGATAAATGATATTTTAGTATATTGAAATGAGCCTCTAGGAGCAACGGGGGTGTTACCATTACACCCAGAAGCTCAGCTCTCTCTGCAACTGACACACCCTTCCCACTTTGATTGGCAGAGTGAGGCAGTGTAAATGTGATCACTGCTTGGCGCTGTCAAAATGGAGAGGGCACGGCAGTTGCAGAAAGAGCAGAGCCTCTAGGAGTAATTGTAACGCCCCCGTTGCTCCTAGAGGCTCATTTGCATACACTAAAACATCATTTTTTTCATAGGTACAAATCTGCTGAACTTTTAAAATGAGTTTCTAATTGTAATTTTTATTTAACAAAAAGAATGAATTGACAATGAATTGGACATTTTAAATCAAGTATTATAGCATACATGTAATAGAAATATTGTTCGGTTTTTATCTACATTACATATTTCTTTCTGGTAGCGCCTCCTGCTGTTGTTCATCCTTCTGGTCCACCAACATGCTCAGCAGCTTTCCTGCTCTCTTCCTCCCTCAGACACCTTTAAATCATTTGTCGGTACTTTACAATTCATAGAAGTATATAGTTGAATCTCTGTAGAGATGACGGAGATGGAAAATCTGAGGGGCATTACATACTATATGTATCTCTCGAGCTGTGTTTTCTACTCAGAAGACGAAGGGGCTAAGGAGTTATATTCAATGCATTCAGGGAGAGACAGGTGCTTGATGAGCTGCTGCCCACCCACAGAATGGCAAATAATGGCAAAGAAGGAGAGAAGGTGCTCATAGGGTGAGTATGTCAAATTACAGTGCTCTCGTAAAGGGGAGAAAGTATGCTCACCTATTTATGTTGCACCACATTGGGCGCAACCACAATGAAAGCAAAATGGAAAAAGTTACTGGTTGGTGCAGCCAAACTTGTCTGATAACCTTGGACGGGAGCCAAGCCGCCAGTCAGGTGAGTAGTAATTCTAACAAAATGCTGGACCATAGGAGTCAAGCAAGTATGAGGACAACCCAGGGTGCAGAACCACAACTAGGAGTCAAGTAATTTCCAATTTATTCAAGGACGACGTGTTTCGGGGTACATGACCTCTTTATCAAGTCTTAATGTTGTCAGCTGGACCAGAAGCATGGGCGCTGCGTGTCGGCACGTGGAGTGTTTGCTTCCTACAGAATGGGAAGTATGTCTTCCACTTAAGGGGATGATCCCTTTAACTCATAATTGTCTCATGACTGTGTTTAACAGCTGATACTTGAGCAGAAGAAGGTAAATGAAGGGTTTTGTCATTGCGCCTCCCTCCACCACAAAAAAAGCCAAAATTACATTAATGCTTCTTTTATACACAACATTTTTGCTTGCAAAAAATACCCAAAACATGAGTTTCTTGCATTTTATGCAAGTGTTCTTTTTGTGGTGTTTTTTGTGGTGTGCTTTATATTTCCCTGTTGAATTTCATCCAAATTCAGTTTATGGGGTCTTCTTGAATCTACGTGCATATTCTTCATTCTGTTCATTCCCATTTTTTTCCTAACCACCATCACAATAGCTCTCCGTTTACCTATGACAGTAATGTCATGCCCCCTGTATCATATGTAACTTCTCGCTCACACCAGCTTTACCTGTCCCAAATATTCTCAGTCACTCCCATCTTCCTACCCTTACTCTAGCCCTCCTCACTTTATCTGACACGTTGACACGGAAGGAAGGAGAAATAGTTTTCTCTGTGTGGGCACATCAGCTTGAATTGAAAAAGCTACAAAACCTCTGGCCAGTCAGCATTGGGACCGGATTGAATTAGAAGCATTCTTAATAGAGGTAAATTTAGAAGTTACATACTTTTAAATTAAGAGTGAAATGCAACAACATTTTGTACCACTAGAAGCCCCCTGTTATAGTCATTGAGTGTGGACCCACTCTGCCAACCAACCGGTTTGACTTTGAGCTAGTCCTGGGGGCATTATCCTAGTGGTCTCTTGGTTTTCACCCTTTAACCCCTCTACATGGATCTTGCCTTCGGGGCTGCAGAGGAGCCATCAGGCTGCTACCTCCTGGAATAGTCCTGGTGTGGTTGGCTGCTGACCAACAGTGATCAGAGACACTGATGCGTGGCACCAAAGGATGAAGGAATACTTGTAGTCATGAGACAGACTGAGGTCAGGGCGGGCAGAGTTCGTTCAAATCTGTTAAACAGTCCAAAGATAAGAACAAACGTACGCTGAACGCCTCTCTGCAGGAAAGTTTGTCTGCCCCTGCCGTGATGTCCATAATGGACAAATAAAGATTACGATTTTACAAAGTGGTGAGTGCCGCCCTCTTCTCTCTTTTTTCTCTTACATTTGGTACGGTGAACGCTTGTTTGTATGAATCTGTTAAACAGTCCAAAGGACAGAACAATAGTATGGAGAACAGGTAAAGGTCAGGTCAGATGGAAGAGGGCCAGGATACAGGAAACAGACAGCAGTCGGTACACAGGCAGACAAATGGATTATAGCTCTTTGCAGACTCTAGAAAGCAAGGGAGACCTGGCAGGATCTACTGGGATCAATTGCTCAGGCAAGGAAGAGAGGAACCAGCAGAGCTTACATAGCTCAGGCTGACGAGCAATTGGGAACAGCCACGCAACAGCTCACAGTGTGGAGATTGGGCGTAACAAGAGCAATGCTGACACCCTCAATGCACCAAATGCCTAATTAGCATAATAACAAAAAGTATGGAACAGTCTGGGATCAATAAAGGAAAAAACTGTGTTTTGGTCAGGTAAGCCACATCTATATGTCTCTGCAGTTTGATAGGGAGGTAAATAGTGACAGATTCCCTTTAAATCTTCTTGCTCGGTTGCTTCCGTAACTTCCTATAGACTTAAATAGAGAGAGTTAAGCAAGCAGCCATCTCTCTATTCGTCCTTTTCCAAGATACTTCTGCTGGGTTCCACCTACACTGGTGAAACAGGTTTAAGGGGTTCCACATTCTCACAACAGATTGCAGGGCCCTGAAGTGGTGGTATGAATATGCTGAATATGGGTATAGTGGAAAACCTTAAACAATATTCATTAATACGGAGATATGACCCCTTAAATTAAAGGACTTTTCTGGGAGTTCTATATTGATGGCCTATAATTCGGTTATTTCATCAATGACTGCTCAGTGGAGGTCCGGTGGGCCTCTTCCTAGGCCAATGGCGTCACATCATTGGCCAAATGGCCTATTTGCAGTTTAGTCCCCTTCAACTTAATAGACCTGGACTACAATACCAAGCATTGCCGCTATACAATGTATGGCCCTTTGCTTGGTATTCTGTGAGGAGCCAATGGTACTCACAGAAATGCTGTGGCTTCTTCCAAGATCGGCAGGGTGCCAGGTGCCGGAACTCCACCGATCAGATATTGATGAGCTATCCAGCTATGCTTGTACCAAGATAGCAGTAAGGTTATAAATGTGTATGTCATTTGTATAATATTGCCAGGCATCTATATGTCTGTCTGTTTACAGGATAGAAGATACGGAGAAATGCGAGTCCTTTGTCATTTGCTATCATCTCCTGAATGCTTCTATTATGAGCTCGGAAATGGGTTCCTCTAGTGTTCTTCAACAGCCTGACAATAGGACTTCCTAGTCTTTACGAAACCTCTCAAATATGAAAAACAGGATTTCCAGCTTAACGAGTTCTGGAAACTTGTACAATAGTATTTTTACGCAAAATAACATTTCACATTTAGCTTTCCCTTAGACTGCACCTGCCCCAGAAAATACAGCTACATATTTTCCTGACTGAATAAAAACGATTTACAATGTTTTTTTCTTAAGCGTATTACAATCCACCTACCTTTAAGTTGTGCAAATTGAATTGATTTTTTTATTTTTTTTGCTTCATCTCCTGTACCACTGGTAGAGTATGCTAATGAATTGGGGAAACAGATACTGCAGACACTATTTTCCCAGAAAAGTATGGCTTTTGAGATGAAAGATTAGAGTTAGAAAAAGGCAATAAAAAAGTTCAGTATTTATTTATTTATTTATTAATAAGGAACCCTTATTGACAAGAAAATGGGTCAGGATGGATTATTTCAGAACGGCCAAGACACAAAGGAGTATTTGCACTAAATCTACTGTAGTAGCTAGACTACACAACTGAAAACCAGTGGTGAGCCGATTAAAGGGATTTTCAATTTAGGATTCCACGTGGCCATCTCAAAATATGCAGTTAGGAATTTCTCAGTGTTTTATGTCTTCTTTGTTGGATGTGAAAGGGGTTTTCTGAGTGCTCAATACTGATGATCTATCCTAAGGATAGGTCATCACTATCTGTTCGGTGTTGCTCTGACCCCTTGAAATCCAGCCGATCAGTTGTTTGTAGAGGCCGCGGTGTTCTGGTGAAAGCCATTTCCTCCTCCTAGGCCAGTGACGACACATTCATGAGTCATATAGCCTGCTGTAGGTCAGTCATGGCTAACCTCAAGCACTCCAGCTGTGGTGAAACTACGACTTCCAGCATGCTCAATTCATTTATTTGGAGTTCTGAGAACAGCCAAGCAAGTGTGCATCTTGGGAGTTGTAGTTTTACCACAGGAAGAGAGCTGGAGGTTACCCATCACAAGCCTAGGTGCAGCTCGTTCCCATGGGCTGAATTGCAATACCAAGCACAGATGCTATGCAATGCAACTACCTCTCAACTTACCAAGCACAGAACTGCCCATTGTATAGCGGCTGTACGTGGTATTGCAGTTCAGCCCCATTCACTTCAACGGCACGTAGCTGCACATAGGCCATGTGACTGATGCTTAAAGAAGCACCGCGACCTCTTTAAACAACTGATTAGCAGGTTTTGGAAGTCAGACCCCCACGACCAGATACTGATGACCTATCAGATACTGATGACCTAACCTTGGGTCCTGACATTCAGGAGCTCACTTAGAGATGTACCACCTGCCTAAACATTGTTGGAAACCAAGTACACCACTTCATGGCTGTGTTATTTCCAAATAGCAGTGGCCTCTTTCAGCGTAATAATACATCTGCCACACTGCAAAAAATATTCAGAAATTGTTTGAGGAACATGACAAAGACTTGAAGATGGTGACATGGCCTCTATCCTCCCCAGATCTCAATCTGATTGTGCATCTGTGGGATGTGCTGGACAACCGAGTCTGATCCATGGAGGCCGCATCTCACAACTTACAGGACTTAAAGGATCTGCTGCTAACATCTTGGTACCGGATACCACAGGACATCTACAGACATCTCTTGGAGACTGCACCTCGATGTGTTAGAGCAGTTTTGATGGCAAGAAGGGAACCTACACAATATTGAGCAGTTGGTTATAATGGTATAGCTGATCGGTGTACACAAGGGCAGATTTATCAAGAGAGTTGCCGTCATTTGTTCCAAATTTAGCAAACATTGCACACTGATACATTTTGCATGTTTACATATGCTACTCTAATTTTTACACCAATGGACTAAAATTGTGACATTCTTTGCAAAAAGTTGCAATTTTTAACTACAGTCATGGCCGTAAATGTTGGCACCCCTGAAATTTTTCAAGAAAATGAAGTATTTCTCACAGAAAAGTATTGTAGAAACACATGTTTTGCTATACACATGTTTATTCCCTTTGTGTGTATTGGAACAAAACCAAAAAAGGGAGGAAAAAAAGCAAATTGGACATAATGTCACACCAAACTCAAAAAATGGACTGGACAAAATTATTGACACTCTTCACTTAATATTTGGTTGCACACCATTTAGAAAAAATAATTGAAATCATTCGCTTCCTATAACCATCAATAAGCTTCTTAAAACTCTCACCCAGAATTTTGGACCACTCTTCCTTAGCAAACTGCTCCAGGTCTCTCTTATTGGAAGGGCGCCTTTTCCTAAAAGGAATTTTAAGATCTCTCCACAGGTGTTCAACGGGATTTAGATCTGGACTCATTGCTGGCCACTTCAGAACTCTCCAGCGCTTTGTTGCCATCCATTTATGGGTGCTTTTTGACATATGTTTGGGGTCATTGTCCTGCTGGGAGACCCAAGATCTCGGACGCAAACCCAGCTTTCTGACACTAGGCTCTACAGTGCGACCCAAAATCCGTTGGTAATCCTCAGATTTCATAATGCCTTGCACACACTCAAGGCACCCAGTGCCAGAGGCAGCAAAACAACCCCAAAACATCAATGAACCTCCACCATGTTTTACTGTAGGTACTGTGTTCTTTTCTTTGTAGGCCTCATTCCGTTTTCGGTAAACAGTAGAATGATGTGTTATACCAAAAAGCTCTGTCTTGGTCTCATCTGTCCACAAGATGTTTTCCCAGAAGGATTTTGGCTTACTCAAGTTCATTTTGGCAAAATGTAGTCTTGCTTTTTTATGTCTCTGTGTCAGCAGTGGGGTCCTCCTGGGTCTCCTGCCATAACGTTTCATTTCATTTAAATGTCAACGGATAGTTGGTGCTGACACTGATACTCACTGTGCCAGTTTGAATATCTTTGGAACTTGTTTGGGGCTGCTTATCCATCATCTGGACTATCCTGCGTTGACACCTTCCGTCAATTTTTCTCTTCTGCCCACGCCTAGGGAGATTAGCTACAGTGCCATGGGTTGCAAACTTCTTGATAATGTTGCGCACTGTGGACAAAGGCAAATCTAGGTCTCTGGAGATGCTAGATCTCTGGAGATGGACTTGTAACCTTGAAATTGTTGATATTTTTCCACAATTTTGGTTCTTAAGTCCTCAGACAGTTCTCTTCTCCTCTTTCTGTTGCCCTTGCTTAGTGTGCCACACATAGACACACAATGCAAAGACTTGCAAGTGAACTTCTCTCCTTTTTATCTGTTTTCAGGTGTGATTTTTATATTGCCCACACCAGTTACTTGCCCCAGGTGAATTCAAAGGAGCATCACATGCTTGAAAGAATCTTATTTATCCACAATTTTGAAAAAGGTGCCAATAATTTTGTCCAGCCCATTTTTGGAGGTTGGTGTGACATTATGTCCAATTAGCTTTTTTTCCTCCCTTTTTTAGTTTTGTTCCAATACACACAAAGGGAATAAACATGTGTATAGCAAAACATGTGTTACTGCAATACTTATCTTGAGAGATACTTTATTTTCTTGAAAAATTTCAAGGGTGCCAAGATTTACGGCCATGACTGTATGTCATAAACCCTCTGGCTCTCCTAACTAGGCATACTTTCCCTATCCACTATTCAAAAGTAGCGCAAAGTCACAAAAGGTCTTAGGGTACTTTGACTATAACGGGGGTGGGGGCGTAGTTCCGGAGGTAGCACGGCAGCTTACGGTGAGAGGCCGCCGGACTAAAAGTACAACATGCACTACTTTTAGTCCGGCTGCCTCTCACCGTAAGATGCCGTAACTCTGCCCCCGCTGCCATGGAGCGGCAGTCCGGGGGCACACGTGAACTAGCGGCAGGACGGCTCCGACAGGCTGTTTCCCCGCCAGAACAGCCTGACGGACTCCCCTGCCCCTAGTGTGAAAATAGCCTTACAATTGTGCGCAAGAGTGGCATACTCCACAATTGTTAGAAAACTGGCAAACAAAGCTTTGTAAATTCCCCCCACATTATGTAAACATTATGGGGCAAATTTATTAAAACCGTCATTTTCCACGCCGATCTCAAGTCTGCAACGCCAGAGGTAGTGCCAAAGTTATGTAGAGGTGCAGGACTCTACATAAGGTTGGCGACAGACTTAACATTACGCCAGTCCTCTTGCTAAAGTAGATTTAAAGGGAACCTGTCACATTGTACGCAGTGTCTGAGCTGAAGACAGCAGGTTATAGACCAAGAGAAGCTGAGCAGATTGATATATGGTTTTGTGGCAAAAGATTCAGTAGAACCTGTATTTCATTGATTTAAATTCCTGTTCATTCTGAGCTTTAAAGTCCAGGAGAAGGTCCTATCAGTGATTGACAGCCTTTCCTCTATGAGAAAACGGTCCTATCAGTGACTTACAGCCTTCCCTCTATGAGGAGGCAGTCCTATCAGTGACTGACAGCCTTCCCTTTATGAGGAGGCGGTCCTATCAGTGATTGACAGCCTTTCCTCTATGAGAATGCGGTCCTATCAGTGACTGACAGCCTTCCCTCTATGAGGAGGCAGTCCTATCAGTGACTGACAGCCTTCCCTCTGTGAGGAGGCAGTCCTATCAGTGACTAACAGCCTTCCCTCTATGAGAAGGAGGTCCTATCAGTGACTGACAGCCTTCCCTCTATGAGGAGGCAGTCCTATCAGTGATTGACAGCCTTCCCTCTATGAGAAGGCAGTCCTATCAGTGACTGACAGCCTTCCCTCTATGAGGAGGCAGTCCTATCAGTGACTGACAGCCTTCCCTCTATGAGGAGGCGGTTCTATCAGTGACTGACAGCCTTCCCTCTGTGAGGAGGCAGTCCTATCAGTGACTGACAGCCTTCCCTCTATGAGGAGGCGGTCCTATCAGTGACTGACAGCCTTCCCTCTATGAGAATGCGGTCCTATCAGTGACTGACAGCCTTCCCTCTATGAGGAGGCAGTCCTATCAGTGATTGACAGCTATCTCTGTATGCACGGTCACGTGGGCAGGCTGTCAATCACTGATAGGACCGCCTCCTGGACTTCAAAGCTCAGAATGAATAGGAATTTAAATCAATGAAATACAGGTTCTACTGAATCTTTTGCCACAAAACCATATATCAATCTGCTCAGCTCCTCCTGCTCTATAACATATTGCCTGCACATTACTTTGCATTTTCATGGTGACAGGTTCCCTTAAAGCCATTTTCCACATCAAAGAACACGGTGGAGAATGATAAAGCCATTTTCCCTACCAACACCATGCTACCTTTTCCCACCACTTTGGAAAAGTTGCAGGTTTTGTTGCACGTAAGCCGTGTGCCAAGACTTTATGCCACATTTGGTGTGATAAATGTCCCTATACATACATTTATATATTTGGTATATATATATATATATATATATATATATATATATATATATATATACTCAAGTGAAATATTCTCACCAAACCAAAATCCAAAATGGAAATTTTAAAGATTATGATGTTGAGAAGCAATACTATAAAACAAACATAAAACAATACAAAGCTCCACTAGTTCCTTTAACAACGACAACCGCTAAAAAAAAAAAAAAAATAAATAAAATCAACCACAGAGCTAGCAGTACATGGAAACGGCAGGACACAACCAGCCAAGGCAGAAAAGAAAAAAAAAAACCTGCATGAAATATGCCTAATGGAATTTTATCAGGCATATTTATCACGCTCAACATAAGGTAGAAAGGTTTAGATAGCTGTCACTAACACCAAGGGGTTTATTAATAGGCAAAAATCAATCGTATGTAGACTAAATTAATGAGATGGAAAAACATGCATATATCAGCTAATACAGAGGGGAACGGCCTCCACTGAGGCATTAGTAATGAAGTAGTTGGTCCAAGGCAAGTGATGTGCCGAGTAGCTATCTGCTGGACCAAGGTGCCTTACTGATCGTGTACAGTACAAAATCGCTGTGAAATGTAAACACTCGGCAACGGTTTTGAGCACAAAGTTGACCCCTGATGCGCATTCTGCAGACTGCTATCTACAGATTTATAAATAAATGATTAGATGTAAAATCCCCGGGGATTCTGTTCTTTTCCACAGCAATTACTGGAGCAGATTATTACCATTCAAGTAGGGTTTTCAGTTAAAGTTCATTGAATGGCAGGAATCATTCTTTGCTGTCCCCATGTCTTAAGTTACTGTGACAGAAAATCCGATGTTAGCATGTACTGTGGAAATTTTAACAAGCTAAGTCAATATGCACCGAAAGAACACGTTCTCGAGTTAAAATATATTACTGTCAATAACAGATTAAATTAAGAAAGTATGAAGTTTCAAATCTGATCAATGTCACCGAGAAAAAACAGGCGTTTTGCAGGAGGGGGGAGTATTAAAAGTTAGAACACGTACACGGCTGTTTTTTGCGGTTTTATATTTCTTTCCCGTTTCGATCACATCATCCGCAGCATCGAAGAAGTAGAACGGCGAAATTGTTGGACACTGCATTGATGAACGGGTGGGTTTGAAATTAATTACAAGAATTGTTTGTTAAAATCATTAAAAATGTACCAGTCAACCCAGCCGCCACGATTTAGGTTTGTTTCAAGGTTCAGTTCACACATATGCAAAAAAAAAAAAGGCTTGCGGCCATTCTTTCTTCTTTGAAATAAACACGCCTGAGTTGTTTTTTTTTATTTGAGAAGAGGATTTTTTTAATATACCAGTAATTAACTCGGAAAAATAATAAAGTTAAATATTCAGTAATTTGTATACTGATAACAAATTAATGAATTAACATGACATATTTAATATACAGTATAATGATATCATTTTATACTACTATCAAAGGGCATCTGTCAGCAGTTTTGCACCTATGACACCGGCTGACCTGTTACATGTGCGCTTGGCAGCTGAAGACACCTGTGTTGGTCCCATGTTCCTATGTGCCCGCATTGCTGAGAAAAATTATGTTTCATATATGCAAATAAACCTCTAGGAGCAACGGGGGCGTTACCATTACTCTCTCTGCAACTGGGACACCCTTTCCACTTTGATTCACAGGGCCAATGTCATCACGCCTGGCCCTGTCTATCAAAGTCCAGAGGGAGCAGCAGTTGCAGAGAGAGCAGAGCCTCTAGGTGTAATGGTAACACCCCCGTTGCTCCTAGAGGCTCATTTGAATATATTAAAACATCATTTTTCTCAGTAATGCGGGCACATATGAACATGGGACCAACACGGATGCCTTCAGCTGCCAAGTGCACATCTAACAGGTCAGCCAGTGTCATAGGTACAAACCTGCTGAGCCCTTTAATATTAATAATCACAATAATACATATTGACTATAAGTAATGATTTACTACAGGTGTAAGTCATAAGAAATTACTTTGAATAAAGCTTAGAATATTTTAAAATAACAAACAAGATCATACCTTATTGACCCCACTGTTCTGGTCCAGGGGCTTCTCTGTTGCCCCACCGGTCTCTATGTATAGACCATTGTAACCAATCACTATCTGTGTCAGGTCACCATTGTGGCCAGTGATTGGCTGAAGTGGTCACATGTCCATGTAGAGAGGGAGCAGGCAGTAGAGACAGGTGGGAGGCCCAGGAAGCTTTGGAACCAAAGTAGCGAGGATCGGGTAGGCTACTGTGAGACTTCTGTATAAACTATTTTCACAATAACCTTTCATGGTTGGACAACAGAGCCTGGTAGAGTTGATCTGCCACTTGACTGACAAGGCCCGGCATTGCCATTGTCCTCTTGCCTGGCCCTGTATCCCATGCCTGCCCCGTACACCTGTTCAGCGGGGAAAATAGGAGCAACGTACAACACTGGGCAAGATTACGTTTGCTCCTCCACTTTAAAGCTCAGTCCACTCCTCTCCCTTCAATTGGCAGGGCAGGCACTGGTATTGTCCTCCTGTCTGCCCAGTCAATCAAGGGGAAAGGGAGTAAACAGAGCATCAAAGCAGAAGAGCTAAGGCCGCCCCTTGGTGATTCAAAGCCCTCATTTGAATAAGCATGTTGTTTTCGAAAATGGCTCAACACATTTAAACACGATAGTTATGGTTTTAGTCAGCAGGATTAAGAGGGTTGATCATAGCTGCTCTTTCAGTATTTATTATTTCTGATACTACTATTAAGCAGGGGTGGACTGGAAACTTGAAGTAGCCCTGGAAAAAATACTAAAAGTGGCCCAGTTTTGTAGTTGGGTCTAAATTGATAGCAGACGGGGCCAGCAATACCGCATGGTGGCACATTATACCACCCCAACAGAGCCAAATACCACAGCCCATCTGCTATTTTGCCAGCAGAACAAAATACATCCCCAAAAACTTCCACTGGCTGGCCATAAGGAGGGCCCAGGTGGCCCCCTGCCTGGGCATCAGCCCACTGGGGAATTTCCCTGTAAGGTCTATGGCAAATCCACCCTGTTATAACGGCACACACACTGGAAAGATCTCCCGATGAGTCTCCCTAACATAAGTATACCTGTCTCTTTTCATGATGCCTCTGTACAAAAAAGAGTTTTTTAACACTTACTGATGAAGGGAGAGACTTCCGAAACGCGTTTAAGCCTAAAGCCTTAGAGGATTGTCGACACTAACTACGGCCTCATCACGGCTTCATCTTGAGGAGCGCTCCCGAAAACCATCGCAAAGATCCCGATGACGTGACCACTCGCGTCATAACATAGATGCGCGAACTACATCCCCGGACATCACGAGGGACCCCGAGAACCTCACCAGCAGATCGTGCTTTGCGAATTCGGCCAGGAACAGCTGACCGACACCAGAGGATTCATTCTTACAACAGCTCCGGTTGGTGGGTAAGTGATCTCTGTAGCCGGAGACAGCGCGGGACGGCACGCTCAGGCACAGAGCACCTATTCCTCCCACAGCACCGCGGCAACTAACAACTATATACACCATTCTGAAGCCCCAGGTGAAGCTAGACCCTTCGTGGTTTGCCCAATACAAGACTTGCCATATCTTCCACTAGTTCGACATTACGGGACCATATCTATAGACTATTTTTTTCCCATTTTTGGCAATTTTATTTTTATATTTTTCATTTTTTATCTCTTATTTTTACTTTTATTGTATTTTAAGTGGCATTTCTTCACATGGGATCATTGACCTTCATAATTATAAACTATTGACCACATCTATAATCAGCATTATTATTGATATTTATTTTTATTAATAAACTAGATTAGATTCTACCCATATACGAGTGTGCCTGCTTACCTCTTCACCGTTTTTTAACACAGTTGAAAAAAAAAAGGATGCTGGAACAAACTACCTAAAAATGTACCAAAAGGGCCCAATTTTAAAATGTGTCTGGTTAAGGGGAGCTTATAGATGTGCAATGACTCTAAATAACAAAAAATAAAATAATGAATATAGCTTAATAGTACTAATAAATGTTCATATAGTACATCCACTGACCAGCTCCATCAGATTGAGGTGAGGCCTCTCTATGGCACCTGCATGTCTCCATGGGGCATATGAAAAAGGTTCAGACAACTCTTTTATTTATGAATATTTACAATTTTCTCATACCATCAATAAAGATAAAAATGTATAGTAATAAAGGCTGCCAATTGCTGTTATTGTCGGCATTTGGTACACCTGCTTTACTATGTTGCTCTTTTGTTATCGCAGTCCATGTGCTGTAATAACACCACCGATGTTTGCCATGTAAATGACCCATCATATTCTAAATTCAGACATGTTGTGATGAAACAGCGGGTTGGAAGAAGCTGTTTTCTGAAAAGTGTAAACGTCTAATTAAGAGCCGATTAAAGAAGTACTAGAGATGGGAGCAGGTGTACAACGAAAGGCATAATATTATCAGCTAGAATAGGTGGCCTGGTGTGAAATTTTATTCAAGGAGTTATAAGATGCCAAAAATCTTACAGAAAAATACTATTACAGGGGCCATTTTAAATTTCTATAATATCATTTTTTTCTTAACTATTAGGAAGAGAAACGGCTGAAATTAAGATAACCACCATCATAAATTAGTGGAACCATACGGTACAGTTGAATAGAAAGAATTTCCGAATGGATTTTAGCTATTACTGCTTTTCGTGATTTTGCTATGGATGGAAAATCGAATAATTTTTAAGTCGCTGACTACCTGTCCCGTTTCTTGTCATAGTCAGAACCCCCCATCATCTAAGCATCCCACAATGATAACGTTGGGTTGAAGAAAAATATTTTATTGAACAGACAACTGTATACAGACAATATGGGGGAGGTTAAGCTCTGTGCAAATTCCCTTCAAACCTTATGTATATTCTTCAAATATGCCACAGGACTTCCGTTCACCTGATGGAGACCAAAAGATTGTAAAGGTTGTACCGTATGTATTGGCATACTTTTGTTCAGATGTATAAGAAAATGAAAGCTATTGAGTTTCCTCTTAGAGATTTACCATATTTTTCACTTTATAAAATGCATTTTCCCCCCCAGAGTGGTGTATGGGTGTGTGTAGGTGTGTGTGTGGGTGTGTGGATGAGGGGATGATCGGGGAATGTCAGTGCATCTTATAAAGAGAATACTAATCAGCTTCCACTATAGAAGCAGTCATTACTATGGAGGAGGCACAGGG
This sequence comes from Bufotes viridis, assembly GCA_033119425.1. Lineage (NCBI taxonomy): Eukaryota > Metazoa > Chordata > Amphibia > Anura > Bufonidae > Bufotes > Bufotes viridis. Next base: position 31,739,400 of record CM065594.1, on the reverse strand, counting down.
AGCGGTGACTGTAGTGCTGGCTGTACCCACCACTCCTGGGACTTCTTATGGGCACCGCGCTGTGTTGTCTCCTAACTGCGTATAGCGTCAGGAAGTAGTGCATGTACACGTGCACTATGACCCAACGATGTGCAACATCAGGTCACAGTGCAGCGTGGCGCCAGCACAAGACCATGTGGCGGTGAGTGAAGGAAGAGCATGCCCCCCAGAGCAGGAGAGGTAAGTTGTTTGATTTTTTTATTGTCTAATCTGAAGTCAGATGACGATTGGGAGTCTGATCTGAGGTCTGATGAAGACTGAGGGTCTGATTTGGGGGTCTGAACTGAGGTCCCATAAAGCTTGGGGGTCTGATCTGAGATCAAATAAAGACTGAGCGTGACGGGGGGGTTGATCTTGATCTGAGATATGATAAAGATTGAGGGTCTGATGGCAGGGTCTGATAAAGATTGGTGGTCTGACGAAGAGGGGGGTCTGAACTAAGGTTTGATGAAGATTGGTGGTCTGAACTGAGGTCTGATGAAGATTGGAGGTCTACACTGAGGTCTGATGAACATTGGGGGTCTTTTTGGGGGTCTAATCTGAGGTCTGATATAGATTGGATGTCTGATCTGATCTCTAAAATCTATCATGAGGCACATTGTTTTCTGTCTTTTGTTTTTTGTTACAATAGAACCCTTCGTGTGTTGAAGCCTTCCATTGCAGGCATACACTGAAAATGTTCCCAATGTATATCGGTTACGAAAGGCCGAGATGCAAAGTGCAAAGGGCCTCACTTCAAGGTTACAAAATTAGAGCTAGAGACGTATGCTCCTAAGACCCTATGAGCTTGGAAATATAGAAAGTACAGAGAAGAACAGCAACTAAATTTCTATAACAAAGTGGTCAGGCAGAATCGGCAAATGACCGTTTCCTATCATCTCCTCTAAGAAGACAGTTTTTTTTTATAATGACTATCTGTTGATCGCATAGCCATTAAAGATTATTTCCCCTTTATGGAATTGGCATTGTTTGTCTGCACAAGTTGCACATAGTCACATAGCTAATACGGTTGAAAAAAGACATAAGTCCATCAGGTTCAACCAATGATAGGTGGGGACTCGTATCCTAGAAGGAAATGAGACTCAGATTTCTACACGTTTTCATAAGCATTAATGTCATTTACTTTTAAAAATTAATCTAAACCCTTTTTAAAACTGTCCACTGTTCCTGTGACCATGTCCTGAGGAAGTCTATTCCACAGATTCACAGTTCTTACAGTAAAGAAGCTTTGACTCTTCGGAAGACTGAACTTTTTCCTCTCCAGTCGGAGGCAGTGCCCCCTTGTCTTTTGAGGGCATTTGACATGGAACAGTTTTTCACCGTATTTTTTGTACGACCTATTTATATATTTGTATAGGTTAATCATGTCCCCCCTTAGACATCTCTTCTCAAGACTAAATAAATGTAATTCTTTTAATCTTTCTTCATAACTAAGACACTCCAGGCTCCTTATCAGTTTAGTCGCTCTTCTCTTTTTCCAGCTGCAGAGCGTCCTTTTTATGGACTGGTGCCCAGAAATGAACTGCATATTCCAGGTGAGGCCGCACCAACGCTTTGTAAAGTGGTAATATTACATCCCTGCCCCGCAAGTCCATGCCTCGTTTAATGCATGACAATATCCTGGTGGCCTTAGAAGCAGCTGATTGACACTGTATGCTGTTATTTTATCTACTATCTACAAGGACACCTAAATCCTTCTCTATAGGCGACTCTCCCAGTCAAGGGCGTAACTACCGGGGAAGCAGGGGAAGCGGCTGCTTCGGGGCCCGGGCTGACAAGGGGCCCGGCACCAGGCAGCGCGTGTCCTCTCTCCCCTCTACTTCCCCGGTAATCTGCTGCTGCGCCAATTGCTGACTGAGACTCGCACTGTCTCAGACTCAGTCAGCTGTGCTGTCTGTCTGCTGTGCCAGGCCCCCCCTCCCTACCGCCCCTTCACAGTTTGCCCCGCCCCGCTGCTTAGGCTTACATTGCTGCCTGCAGCCTCTGGCTCTGTGGTGGGCGGGCCACTGACGGCAGGGCCATTTCTTGGACTAGAGGGGGGGCGGGTGTCCGCCTGTCACAAGGGGGGCGCTGGAGCTTGCCATACAATCCCCCTCCCCCTCCGATTCGCTGCCGTGCCCGCCCCGCTCACTAAATCTATCCAGCAGTCTGCTGGCAGCAGTGTCATACTGTCCCCCTCCACTCTGGCTGACTCTGGCTGCGGGATGCTGGGCCTGGTGCTGGGCGCCGGCTACTGTAAGTATGTACCCTATACCCTACCTGGCCTGCCACAATGCTTTCCCAGCCCCTCCTCAGTTATACCCCTGTAATGTACCCTCAGTTATAATTTACCCTGATACCCCTCAGTTATATTATATAACTGAGTGGTATCAGTTATACAGGGGTAATATAACTGAGGAGCGCAATCAGGGGGTATAATGTCCCCTGATAGGCCTCCTGAGTTATATTACCCCTGTATAATAATGTACCTGATGCCCCTTAGTTATATTACCCCAGCGGGGTAATAAAACTAAGTGGTATCAGTGTACATTATTATACAGGGTAATATAACTCAGGAGGTCTATCAGACATTATACAGGGGTAATATAAGTTATATTACCTCTGTATAATGTGCCCTGATACCCCTCCTCAGTTATATTACCCTGTATAACTGATACCACTCAGTTATATAATATAACTGAGGGGTATCTGGGTAAATTATACAGGGAGGGTAATATAACTAATGGTATCAGGGTACATTATTATACAGGGGTAATATAACTGAGGAGGGCTATCGGGACATTATTCAGGGGTAATATAACTGTTATATTACCCCTGTATAATATCTGATAGGCCTCCTGAGTTATATTACCCTGTATAATAATGTACCCTGATACTACTGAGTTATATTACCCCTTGTTACCTTATGTACAGAGTCTGAAGAGGAAGAACGAAAAACCATACTGCCCAGTGGACGGCGTGTTCTTAGACCTAGCCCCCAGCCGAAGTCGTGTCTGAGATCCCCAAGGTCAAAGCCAAGTACCTGTAAGTTTTCATGTGGAGTATGTTTATGGTATACACATATAGCCTACACTGTGCCACACAATATACAGTATACCGCTACACTGTGTAGGGGCTATACTGTATATTGTACAGCATGGCGCAGGGGTTATATTGTCCGGCATGGTGTAACCTCCATACATTTTATGTACAGTATACAGTAATCCTTGCACCTTGCCATACAATATACAGTAGGGGGAAGGATGGGGCCCAGCAATTGGCAGGCAGTGGCGATGGGCCATATATATATATATATATATATATATATATATATATATATACACACATATATACTGTGTGTGTATATATATATACATATATATATATTAGGGCTGCACGATATGGGAATTTTGTGCGATTGCGATTAGGGCCCTAAAAATTGCGATAACGATATGCGATGCGATATTTTAAGGGAATTGTGCTACAGGTCTATCTGCTTGGATTTTCGAGTTAAAAGCACACACAGATGACTGGTAATGCTGAAATGTAGTTATGCTGAACTCAAGAACTGAAATGCGCAGTGTTTTTCAAAATAAAATACATATTTGCATTAGTGCAAAAGTACAAAATACAAAACTTGCCATTTTCTTAATAGCGCTGCACAGAACAGATAAATAAAATAGATATAAGAACATGTGTTCATTAAAATAACGACTTTCCACCAGCCCCTCCTCCCTCCCGCACTGTAACTGATGTATCGCTGGCCGCTGTGCAGCATAGCGGCCGGAGATACAGTGTCAGTGTCACGTAGAAAGTCAACCATCGCTTTATAAGGCGCACTGCCATTCCCCCCACTTTTGGGGGAAAAAGTGTGTCTTATAAAGCGAAAAATCTGATAATATAATTGCAGCATTTTTGGGTCAGCAAATTGCGATTGCGATATGGCGATTAATTGCGATTGCGATTGCTTTCGCGATATATTGTGCAGGCCTAATATATATATATATATATATATATATATATATATATATATATATATAGAAAAAGGCGCAGGTAGCAGCACTCAAATAACGGGAAATTGGGTGCAATTCCTGTCAGTCCCTGAATCGGGATCAGCAAATTTTTAGATGAAGGAAAGGCAGCACTCCGTGGATACGTGGAAAAATGGATCCCTTTATTCCATACTGTGCACAGTATGGAATAAAGGGATCCATTTTTTACACGTATCCACGGAGTGCTGCTTTTTCCTTATATATATATATATATATATATATATATATACTCTCGTGACTTGCCAAAGGAGTGGGGTTTACACAAGAGGCGGGGGAGTGAAACGCGCAGGGGGGGGCATACAAAAATTTGCTGTGGGGCCCAGTCATTTCTAGCTACGCCCCTGCTCCCAGTGCTACCTCCCCTAGGACAGGGATGGGCAAACAGGCTCTCCAGCTGTTGTAAGACTACAACTCTCACCATGCCCTGCTGTAGGCTGATAGCTGTAGCCAGACTGAGCATGCTGGGAGTTGTAGTTTTGCAATAGCTGGAGAATCACAGTTTGCCCATCCCTGCCCTAGGATATATGATGCACAGAGATTATTACTACCAAGATGCACAACTTTACATTTATCCACATTGAACCTCAGTTACTCTCTCAACCATGTGTCTAATTTAAGGATCAATCTAGGCCTTGTAACACACAATTTTTGTTTTTCTCCCAAACAGCGCAACATAGAAGAATAAATCATTGGAATCAGCAGGGTCAATCCTATCACGCAATAAGCCTGGTTTAACAGGGTTGATTCTGCTGACAGATACTCTTTAGAAGCTGCATCTTCTAAATATGCAGTAGCTGACTCTGAACATAAAGACCTTGAGGCAATAGCCACAGGTAATAATATCTGTAATACATTATTTCCAGTTCTTCCATCTATACTGGCCTGGAATGGGCCGACATGTGACCTCTAGGTCACACATTTTAAAACATTTGATCTAAACCATCTCTCCTTACGTGCACTTCTCAACGTGTCTGTGTAAATTCTAAGCTTCCTCCGCGCAGTGCTACATTCTCAGGAATATTTCTTCAGCTGGAAATGCAACTGGCCCATAGTACATTCCCATTCCAAGTGATACTGGACCATAAAACATTGTCATTTTAGCTTATTTTATGGGACCAGCTGTGTGAATAGTTGGCCTGCAGCAATCTCACCTCATTTTTCTTTTGCCGAGTTTTGTGTTTTGGCCGTTAAGGGACATTACACACTTATAGGGAAATTTAATAAGGCTGTGTAAAGTGAAATCCGGTGCAAGGTGTCTTTTATACTGTGTGGCTGAAGTGTGAATAGTGCTAAAATGTCTTAAAGTGAAAGAAATAGTGTTTAGAAATGGAGTGATTAGTGCCATTCAAAAATTTCTCAAAAATGAATCATGAAATCATGCATGGAACGCTATGAGCAACTCAAATGTGTTTAGTGAGGTCATTATGACAAAGAAAACAAAAGAAAGCTGACATACCATAGGCCACATATTAATAAATGTGTAGTGATTGGAAACCTTCAAAAATAGTTCCTAAATTTAATTTTGGCTGCTGTTTTAGGCCTGACTACAAACTCCTGATATTGCATGCATGGCCTTACAAGGGTTGTAAAAATTTAGGTTGCAAAAGAACATGGCTGCTTTTACTGCACCACACCAGTCCAGAAGCTGCTTATGGTGTTGCAGGTCACCTTCCATTCATTTCAGTGGTGCTAATCTGCAATACTTGACACAAATCGTAACAAGTGTTGCTGCAGTTTGTGGAGAAAGCAATCATGCTTTTCTAATCCTGGTTTACACAATTATTTTTGCTGGGGCATATCCATGAGGTCCACAGTCAGCTGATGTTGAACAGCTGTCACATACATGCCATTACTGAAGAGGATTCCCTTGTTATTAGCTTGTCACTGTCTGCACTGCCAAATAAACATTACCAGTTCATCATCAGCACCATGAACACTGGCCATTCATCATCAGCACTGCCACATGAACACTGGCCATTCATCATCACCACTGCTGCATGAACACTGGTAATACATCATCAGCACTGCCGCATGACTACTGGCTGTTTATCATCAGCACTGCCGCATGACTGGCCATTCATCATCAGCACTGCTGCATGAACACTGGCCATTCATCATCAGCACTGCCACAATGGCCATTCATCATCAGCACTGCTGCATGAACACTGGCCATTCATCATCAGCACTGCCACACTGGCCATTCATCATCAGCACTGCTGCATGAACACTGGCCGTTCATAATCAGCACTGCTACATGAAAACTGGTAATTCATCATCAGCACTGTCGCATGACTAATGGCTGTTTATCATCAGCACTGCCGCATGACTGGCCATTCATCATCAGCACTGCTGCATGAACACTGGCCGTTCATCATTAGCACTGCTACATGAACACTGGCCGTTCATCATCAGCACTGCCGCATGAACACTGGCAGTTCATCATCAACACTGCCGAACGAACACTGGCCGTTCATCATCAGCACTGCCACATGACCATAGGCCGTTCATCATCAGCACGGTCGCATGAACACTGGTTGTTCATCCTCAGCACTGCTGCATAAACATTGTTGATTATCAGTAGTCGTACATGAACACTGGCAATTCATCATCAGCACTGCTGCATGAACACTGGCCATTCATACTCTGCCCTGCTGCATAAACATTGGCTGGTTATTATCAGTAGTGGTACATGAAAATTGGCTGTTCATCATCAGCACTGCCACATGAACACTTACTGTTTGTCATCAAAAGTGGAGCATGAACATTGGCCATTTATCATTAGCAGTCCTGTTCATTGCTCCTCCTCTCTATCCAGCCAATCAGGAGAGAAAAGGTGGGGAAGGATGGGGTTAACTAAAACTTGGTAAAATTTGTGTCAGTTGCAGAGACAGAGAGTGATAACAAATGTGGAGACTCCATCTTTTTGTTGAAATTGTGTAATAGGAGAGGTAAAGGAGACTGGGATCCTCTCTCTATTAATGAATCATCCAGGAGTATACAGCTAAGTATCCATACTTCAGATCTGCTGTGCCCCATCAAAAAAAAAAAAAAGAACGAAAAAAAAATTGTTGTAAACAGAAGAATACTTGTTCTGTATTTCTTAAAATAACTGTTCCTGCCTTAGGCCTCATGTACATGACTGTGGTTTTGGTCTGCATCTGATCTGCATTCTTTGCGGATTGGATCCAGACAGATTCATTTCAATAGGGCTGCAAAAGATGCGGACAGTACATCATGTGCTGTCCGCATCTGTATGTCCAGGCCGTCACCCCACAAAAAAATAAAAAATAAAATAGAACATGCCCTATTTTTCTCAGTTTTGTGGGCAAGAGTGGGCTGTTCTAAAACAGAGGGCAGAACATACCAATCCGCAAAATGCGGAATGCACACAGCCAGTACCTGTGTTTAGCGGACAGAAAAAACAGCTACGGCCAAGTGCATGAGGCCCTAAAGTCCATTTCTGTAACCATCAAGCTTGTTGTGCATTTACAAGTAATCTGCAACCATAAAGTGTGTAAGCCACTGTTGTGAAGAAAATAAAGTTTTCCAGTTTTACTGCAATTGTATCGTCCATGACTGTATTAAAGGGGGAACACCTCCAACAAGGCGGCCCTTTTATGTCTCTGAATTATCAAACTTTTACTCAATATACAGGCAATATACAAAAGTTTAAAGGGGTATTCCGATAAAGTATCTTAATTTTTGAAAAAAATCATTAAGGCTGCAAGCTGTAAACCAACCAGAACCCATACCTACAGTTGCAAGAAAAAGTATGTGAACCCTTTCGAATGATATGGATTTCTGCACAAATTGGTCATAAAATGTGATCTGATCTTCATCTAAGTCACAACAATAGACAATCACAGTCTGCTTAAACTAATAACACACAAAGAATGAAATGTTACCATGTTTTTATTGAACACACCATGTAAACATTCACAGTGTAGGTGGACAAAGTATGTGAACCCCTAGACTAATGACATCTCCAAGAGCTAATTGGAGTGAGGTATCAGCCAACTGGAGTCCAATCAATGAGATGAGATTGGAGATGTTGGTTACAGCTGCCCTATAAAAAACACACACCAGTTCTGGGTTTGCTTTTCCCAAGAAGCATTGCCTGATGTGAATGATGCCTCGCACAAAAGAGCTCTCAGAAGACCTACAATTAAAAATTGTTGACTTGCATAAAGCTGGAAAGGTAATAAAAGTATATCCAAAATCCTTGCTGTTCATCAGTCAATAGCAAGACAAATTGTCTATAAATGGAGAAAGTTCAGCACTGCTACTACTCTCCCTAGGAGTGGCCATCCTGTAAAGATGACTGCAAGAGCACAGTGCGGGCTGCTCAATGAGGTGAAGAAGAAGCCTAGAGTGTCAGCTAAAGACTTACAAAGGTCTCTGGCATATGCTAACATCCCTGTTAGTGAATCTAAGTTACGTTAAACACTAAACAAGAATGGATTTCATGGGAGGATACCACAGAGGAAGCCACTGCTGTCCAAAAAAAAAAAAAACATTGCTGCACGTTTACAGTTTGCACAAGAGCATCTGGATGTTCCACAGCAGTACTTGCAAAATATTCTGTGGACAGATGAAACCAAAGTTGAGTTGTTGGGAAGAAACATACAACACTATGTGTGGAGAAGAAGAGGCACAGCACACCAACATCAAAACCTCATCCCAACTGTGAAGTATGGTGGTGGGGGCATCATGATTTAGGGCTGCTTTGCTGCGTCAGGGGCTGGACGGATTGCTATCATTGAAGGAAAAATTAATTCCCAAGTTTATCAAGACATTTTGCAGGAGAACTTAAGGCCATATGTCCACCAGCTAAAGCTCAACAGAAGATGGGTGTTGAAACAGGACAATGACCCAAAGCATTAAAGTAAATCAACAACAGAATGGCTTAAACAGAAAAAAATACGCCTTCTGGAGTGGCCCAGTCAGAGTCATGTCTTCAACCCGATTGAGATGCTGGGGCATGACCTCAAGAAAGCGATTGACACCAGACATCCCAAGAATATTGCTGAACTGAAACAGTTCTGTAAAGAGGAATGGTCAAGAATTACTCCTGACCGTTGTGCACGTCTGATCTGCAACTACAGGAAACGTTTGGTTGAAGTTATTGCTGCCAAAGGAGGTTAAACCAGTTATTAAATCCAAGGGTTCACATACTTTTTCCACCTGCACTGTGAATGTTTACATGGTGTGTTCAATAAAAACATGGTAACATTTAATTATTTTTGTGTTATTAGTTTAAGCAGACTGTGATTGTCTATTGTTGTGACTTAGCCGGCTGAGCCGGCAACACACCGAGTATCATGGCGACTAATCTTCCCTCACAATCCCTAGCTTTCCTGCTGTGACTATTGATGATTATTGATTGGCTGCCTATTATACTGTCCAGTCACGCCCCGTCTACTCAGTAATCACCAGCACACTTACACGCCCGTTTGTTTCAGAAGATATTTAGCTAGAGAACTGATAGCAACACACTGAACATGCTCGACCTAACAAAGGCTCAGAACTACAGGTCGAGGCCACGGTCATTTATGAGGAAACACAGTGGGTAGCAGAGGAAGAAAATTACTTTTATAACTATTGAACGGTAAATATGTGAAATTTACATTATATTAGGTAATTATTGAATTCTGAATTAGTCTAAACCATAAGTTATATTTATAGTACCGGAATACCGCTTTACGGGAGGTGTGAAGAAAATAGTGGAAGGTAAGAACGCTTTCAAAAGTGATGGTTTTCGTCCGGATAAAAAATGTTGCATGCAATGGTTTTTGTCTGGTTGAAAGCCGGCATTTCACCGGAAAGCGTTGGGATCCCATAATAGTCAATTGGGTCTGGGAGTGAATGGCTGGACCCAGTGAACTCCGGCTGAATCAGCCTGCCAGATCAGTTAGAGAAGTGTGAACCTACCCTTACAATGTGGATTTTACGCATAAAAATCCACATGCAATACGCACTGTGTGCATGTACCCTAAGAGTTTCTATTGACTGAGCCACGTCTATCCATATCTGGCTGTACAGAACAGGTTAAGTAGAACCCTGCCAGCTGGCAAGCTACCTGCCACAGTGACTTTCTCAACACGGCAATCTGTTGCTATAATTTCAGTAATGACCAGCAGACAAGAAAATATCCTGACTGTGTATCATCAATGAGGTAAAAGGTTATCCTTGCCACTGGTAATAAAGATCAAGATAAGCTCTGCGTGAGGCCGGCTGCCTGAGCGTTACTGATTCAGACATTGTCTGCACCTCCCCATCCACACTACAGTTATTCACTTACATTTGACTTAATAAACCTCTTGTCTGTCCTATCACTAACAAGGAAAATCATTGCTAAGTTGTTATCTTGTTCAGGAGAGCAGCAGAGAACACGCCAAGACTATTAAAGACCAGGGCAAGACAGCAACGCCACCATAAATATAAAAAGCAGAAAAACACTCCAATAAATATATACAGAGAAAAGATTTAACTATGCGATATTTTCTTTTCTGAACCATGTAAGAACACATATTACTTTTAGCTTAGGACAGCAGGATTTTGAAAGAGGATTTGTACCGCGGAGCTTGTATCAAAGCATATTGATTGAGGGCGCCAAATGCAATTCACAGCACCAAATTTATTGCAGCACGTAGGCAAAAAAATATCTTTGGTGCTGCCAATCGATACTCTTTGATACAGCGTTTGCTTGCTTAACTGGCTGCAATGAATTGAGTCGCCTGCTAATAAGCGCTCGTTCAGGTGTGTGCTGTTTCGCAATGACCTGCAGCAAGCGGCTACAAATTGGTAAAAGCAGGAGGAGACCAAGCAGAGCAAAAGGGAAGACGTTGAGAGCGGAAGGAAAGCAGGATCCAAAAAAAAGATCATACACGAGGTGGATTCCTGCCAGTAAACAGCGAGGCACAATGCACAAAATGTTTTAGGGTAACTGCACACAATGTGAATTATGTGCGGTTTTCTGTGTAGATTTTCGTAAGGAAAAACCGCAGTGTAGTACATTTGTCTAATCTCATTAACTTTGCTGGTACTGTAAAAAACACACATAATCTGCACGCTTCAACTAAAAAAAAGTGCTTCTACTTACAAAGGCCCCTGAAAAAAACTCAAAAAAAACTCAACTAGAGTATTTTGAATAGAAATTGTCACAAAATTACAGAACCAAATTCAAAAGTGCATTGGCTCACATTTAACAGCTTCATCACCAGGCGAATTTTTCAGTTCTTGCAACAGGTCTATCTATCGTAACTATAAATGACGATCATATTTTTCGCCCCATAAGTTGCACTTTTTTCCCCAAAGTGGGGGAAGAATGTCACTGTGTGTTATGGGATGAATACTAATAAGCGCTTCCATTATGGAAGTATTATTTTTCATAGGCCTTTCTTTTGTGCCATTAGATGACAGATTTTTCATTTATTTTCAATTCTTTTTTCAGTTATAAAATATTTAAAGACAAAGCATTTCTAAAACCATTACTGTATGTTTGTTCCGTGAAAATGGACACTACTGTGTACCTTATGTACTGGCTGGGATCACCGCAAGAGCGCATTTTGGCAGCCTTTCTATTGCTGGTTTTATGGCACCGCGCCGCCAGAACAGATGTTGATCAACGTGAAAGCATTAGAAACTCCTTCAAAGTGACATTTTCATGGTGACCCCTTATGGCATTTATCTTGGCGAAAAAATAAAAATTTTAACTTTTGACTTTAAAAAAAAAATATTATTTAAAAAATATGCTTGCTTTGTATATTTTGCACACAAACCAAACTCCTCCTCCTCACTAATCTACGTATTGTTAAATCGAATACCTATATTTAAAAAAAATTATGTAAGCATTTTTATAGTTTAATACACAAAGTCTGCTATACTATTGTTAAACCTAATAATACATTTTATTTCATTTTTTTATGAACAAAAAAGGGGAGAAAAGGGTGTGTATGTGTGTACGTAGTCTGCTATACTATTGCTAATACAAGTAACTGTAGCTTTAACTTTTTATTTCCTTTATTTCAACTCTTTTTTATAGTTTATTTTTTACTTTTTATTTTATTTTTTTTTAAATGAAAAAAAGTGAATTAAAGGGGCCGGTAGTTCCACTTCTATGTGCGCCGTGGACAACATCCATTGATGGGGCATGTAAACATTGCAGCCAATCACAGGCCAAAATTGACTGCAGCAGTCGCGCGTGCTTCCCGTCGATGGATGTTGTCCTCAGCACATGTGGGAGCGGAACTGCTGACTTGGGAACCCAACAGACCGGATCCAGCGGCAAGCATCAGGTGAGCATCACCACCACCCTGGGTCGGGCTCGTCCGGGCCACTATTTTACTATTGGATAACCCCTTCCTGCTACAGGCAGGGCAAGAAGGGGTTAATTCACAGACTTTAGGCTCACAATTAATTTTACAGGCAGCAGGGGGAGCTCTCACATCAAGAAGCATGTTTCCCTGCCGGCTTTTTATACTTTACAGTGCAATAGATTGTTGTAGTATCCTGCTATAACAATACCATGCAGGGAGACCACTTTGCCTGGTCTCCTGGATACCTACTGTGCCCACAGCTGTCTAATGACTGCGCAATCTCAGAGGTTTGCAGCACCACGGGACGCTTGCAGATCATAATGTAACCCAACGCGTTTATACATCGGGTTACAGATAACAGCTTACCTCCCCCCAATGTCTATATTTGCGCAGCGGTAAGTAAAAGGTTAAAAAGACTGGCACATTTTAAACCAAAAAAGTGGAAAGGGTAGCTGTCAAGATTTTGCCAAATTTACTAAAAGCCACACGCCTCTTAAAAAAAAATGCTATTTTTCTACAGGCAAAAAAAAAATTCCTATGCCTGCTGTAATGTAAAAAATCTATATCTTTTTTTTAAAGTGGTTGTGCTTATATCTTTTTTTTTTCTCAAAAACTTCCACAATCACAAGTAGGAAACTGTGGAGAGAACTTAATGAGGTATTCCAGGATTGGCTTCCGCCTAGCAGTGTTCCTGATGATGTCACCGGCACTAACGGAGGGGCTTTAGCGCTGCCCTAGCAGTTTTACAGATAGCTGTTTAAGAGGAGGTCCGACAGCCGCTCCGTCCGTTTCCTACCATGTCTCTGTATACAATTTCATTTTATAATACTGTTGAGGGGCCCTGACAATAAAATCTTTTAGTTCTCCTCCTGGGTGGGCCCCTTATGAGTTCAGGCCCCGGAGCAGCTGACTCTCCCCTTTCTGATGCCAACCAGGTCTCTGCTCAAGGCACAGGGAAAGCAAGGAGATGCACTACAGACAAAACATTTATTGATTATTTTTTTTTTGCGGGGGGAGGAGGGTCTAGCTATGTGTGATGAAAGCCTAAAAAAATCTCTTTCTTCAATAAATTTCAATTCTGGCGCATCATAACTCTCCACTGTACCATTCCTCTATTATTACTTCCAACAAATTCCAAAAAGAAAATGACAAACGGGTGTTACCACTTGAGGGTATGTTTTTACAGTTTGCAGCTATCCAGTCAGTGCTGTCAGTTTCAGACTTTGTGGGAACATATCCCTTTGACAAAGGGCATGGTAATAATACCAAATGGCATGGTTATGGTAACAGGGTTATAACGGAATAAAACGGATCCGTTATGCTGCCCATAGACTTGTATTATGAAGGATCAAAACGGAATGCCTCTTAAAGTCTTCCGTTTTGACTTCTGTCTTATGGATTCCGTTATTTTCCTTTATAACCATGTTATAACGGAAAACAAAAACGGAACCCGAAACGCTGATGTGAACCCACCCTTAACTGATTTAATTCAATTGTCAATTTCATTTGCAAGAGGAATAAAAGAGGTACAGCACTATGTATGAGAAAAGATGCCCCAAAATACAAGTACTTAAAGGGGTTATCCAATTTCACAAACAGCCCCCCCAATGGCAGGCGGGGGCGGGGACAAGGCTCCCTAGCGTCACCCGCAATGCTAGGGAGGCTCGTCCCCGTCTGCCACTGGCTGCTCCCCCCCTGGATACCGGATGTTTTCATCCGTGTACAGGGAGAAGCAGCAGCGGCGGTGCAGGGACCAGGGTAAGTATATTACGTGAGGGGCTCGGCACATGGGGGGCTGTTTGTGAAATGGGATAACCCCTTTAATAAACCAGACATGTCAGGAACAGTGCCAACAGTTTCTTTACTAAAACCTCATTTTGGTTACTTAATACCAGCACATTTGGTAATTCTGCATTAAATCCTCTACAAGCCTCTACCAGATTCTTCCTGCCCAACTGTCCTGGATTTAGAACAAGAATTTTTTTATTTTATTTTATATCAAATGATCAAAAGTTAAGCAAAAGAAAAAAAAACTGCAGGAATGCCAGACTTCACTTGTACTCTGCCCAGCTGTGTCCAGAAGTCTGCCTTCTCATATCAGAAAGGGGATTAATACTGGCCGTGTCAGATGTATGATGGACGATGCCAAGTTTCTCTAGCAATTTGGATGGTTTAGGATAGGACGGCAGCTATGCAACTGTTCGACTTTTTTTCTGACTTACTGCTATTGGAGAAGAGAAACAGAAGAGCACCACTTTATAATGGGAGCAGAGCTCTCTTAAAGGGGTTGTCCCGGTGTAAAGATGACGTCTCCGAATGCAAATCATCAATACAAGCAGACCTTATTGAGATTGTGAGACAAGCAGTAACACACTAGAGAACAATAAAAGGGGTTGTCTCAACTTCTCAACTTCGACACCAATGATATGTCAGGGACCTGCATCTACCTCCAGAATGGGACCCTCGAAATGAGCAGAGAAAAGCCATGTATGAGCAGCCATCCTCATTATTAGCCATTATTATGGGACTGCCAAAAGTAGCGGAGTGCTGGCTCGGCAATCTCCGGCAGAAGTGAATGGAACGGTGGCCGTGCTTATGAGGTGCGCTCTCCATGCATTGGGACTTCTGCTAATAGACGAGCGTGCTCACATAGAAGTTATTGGGCGGCGCAGGCGCAGTGCGCTCTCCTTCGCTTTCGGGGGCCTGTTTTGGAGATAGGTGCGGGTCTCATAGATGGGACCCGCACCCATCTGACTTTGTGATAGTAATATGCCAAGCCATGAAAGTCCCAGATGACACAACACAACCCCTTTAACACTGGTATATGATATATATACACACACATATATATCTATATCATACAGTGGTGGTTAAAAAATGGTTAGCAGTGTGATCTACTTCAGGTGGAAGAGGAGTGGATTTCTAGAAGGAACATAATGTTACATCTGCAAGACTGTACAAATGTAAATTTATTGAATGCCTACAAATAGTGTTAAATCCCCCCAGCACCAGCAGGGTTAAAGACAGGTCTGTAACACACAAAATATATAGCATTCCAGCCCCTCATATTAATGAATAATTAATGCTAGCGGCTTCAGAAGTAGCCTGCGATATAATGCACTTTTAGTTCTTATCCTGTGAAAACGTGTGACCATTTGAGACCTCTTGGGAGATCTGGCAAAGGTTCTGGTTCCAGACTTCTGCCAAGATATGGCAAGGTCTCTCTTCATTTTTCAGAAAATGCAGTTGGAAAGTAAACCGCGCCCTTGGGACAGTCACTGCTCTGTGTTATCCAAAAGAAAACACACTCGAAAAACTGTGAAAGCCAAAGACTTTTTTTTTTCTTTTTTGCACTTTTCTCACTCTTTTTTTTTTTTTTGCATAGCAAAACCACAAAATCCACAAACAAAATGCAATAAAATGACTTTGGTTTTGAGTCTACCCGGGTCGATGGAAATTAAAAGGGGGTTAAAAAGAAACCAGCCGCTCTCATCAAATATGCCAGAACCCCAAAAAACCACAAGTTTTGTGCGTCCGCAGAGGAAACGTTCAATGAGGAGCAGAATAACATTCAAACACTTGGGTTTCGAGAGTCGCGCTGAAGGAATGATTTCCCGTGTTTATAAACACGGCGTTAGGACACGGCGAGTAACATGAGCTTAAAAATAAGGCATGACATTGAAATATGGATTTAATTTTTACAGCTATTTTACTCAAAGTCTTCCAACTGAGCGGCAGCCAAATATTAAAGAACGCAAGAATTTCACACAGATCTCCCCTTACGTTCCTTTTTGGAAATAAAACATGAAGTGTGTGTGTGGGGGGGGGCTAGGAAATCAGTTTTTTGTTACAATGTTTCAGACTACGCCCATATGGCAGGAATAAAAAATGTTTTCACTCGCAGTGTCGCCTATACAGAAGCCATGTATACAGTGCACACATGGATATACTGTAAGGAGCAGGACTGCTGCAGGCGTCGGTATGAAAGGGCCCTTTGTTCCTGCTAGCTCAGTGGTACGAGCTCACTTTAATTTTATCCCTGGGGATTTCAAGTATCTTAGCAGGCAACCACCTCCAGGATGCTCCTCCTGCCTAGTGCATCAATATCTACAAATACCCGGCTAATTAATGTGTCTGTCTTTCAAAATGCCATAGCGTGGCGTGGAATCGAATTTTCCCAATCCCGCGCTGAAAGGATGTCTACGAGAGCCATGTTGACTAGGTATTCATTTAGTGCACAACATCCACGGGGCTTGTAGACATAGTGGGACCTCTATTTAGCATCCAGTGAAGAGATAATTGATCCTGAGAAGCATTGTTATGGAGTCTACTCAAGGCAGATACAAGCTCCTTTCTTACGTGGGAGACAGCCTGTCAAAAGTCTGTGCAAATTTATTTTTGCTTCCATGTAAACAGCGCGTAGAAAAAACAGAAGGTTATGTACAAGAGGAGGAAAGATCAAGGCCCAATTCCACTTACCATTCATATTAATATTAATGATGCAGTAAATAATCCTGGAAAGACTAAAAAAAAAAAAAAACAGGTTGTGTTAAAATATATTTTGTTTATTCTGAAAGTTTCTCTTATCATGCCTCTGGGTGGAGATTGACCATCCATATACTTTTAGATTTGCTTCTAGGCTATCCCTTTAACACTATCCCTTTAAAGAGCACCTGTCACCATGATCAACCCTATTAAACCAGGCATACTGCCTTGTAGGTTTGACAATGAGACCAAAATGAGCCCTTTTTCTCTGCAATTGGTATTATTTTTAGTTATATGTAAATTAGGTGCTCGGAGCACCAAGGGCTTGGCCAAGCCTCTCCGAGCACCACTTCATCTCTGCCTTTTCTCCCAGTGAGACTGACAGGGCAAAGTACACTGCCTGGTCAAAAAAAAAAAAGGTCACCACCTGGACTTAAATAATCAAATAGGTAAGAGCCTCCCAGTTGGTCTGGTCTAGGGTTTAGCAACATTATGTGCCCAAAGAATGAGGTCAGCTGACTACCTAAATATACTGAATGACCGGGTTATTCCATCAATGGATTTTTTCTTCCCTCATGGCACTAGCACATGCCAACATGACAATGCCAGGATTCATCGGGCTCAAATTGCGAAAGAGTGGCTCAGGAAGAAAGAAACATCACTTCCACGGAGTCCAGACCTGAACCCCATTGAGAATCTTTGGGATGTGCTGGTGAGGACTTTGCGCAGTGGTCTAAATCTCCCAATACAAAATCTTGGGGGAAAATGAATGTAAGGCTGGACAGAAATAAATGATGTGACACTGCAGATGCTTGTGGAAATGATGCCACAGCGAATGTGTGCCGTAACCAAAGCTACAGGTGGTCCAACGAGATAGTAGAGGGTGTGTCCTTTTTTTGGCCAGGCAGTGTAGCTTCACTGCTCCAATGCCTGGCCCTGCAATCTCAATTATGAGCTGGCGAATGCAAGATGCCTCCACTAGAATTGTCTCATTTCAGAGCAATCGTAAATTGGCCAATATTAAGGAATGACAAGATCAATTATAAAACTACAGGTTATTGATCTTCCTCAATTACACCTCTATGAAATCAACACTATTGATGACAAAATCGGTAAAACAGCTGTTGCACATAGCGATATTTACAATAGGCAGCTCCGCCTTACGAATACACGTTGTGGGAGCTATCCCTAGGCTATAATGAAGCTCCTTGCCTGGATGGAGAAAGAGATTCCTCCCTGTCTGCTGCGAGGTTGACTTTGAATAGTTGCCTATCATTTTTCAAACCACCGAATGCACGTAAAAAATTGCGGTGTGTAACTTAAAAGGGTTGTCCCACGAAAAATATATTCAAACCAGCACCTGGATCTGAATACTTTTGTAATTGCATGCAATTAAAAATTTAGTATAGCCACAGAGTTATTCAACAAAATGTATAGCGCCACCTGCTGTGTGTTTTTTATTTTTTTTAAACCTGCTCACTGAGATGGCCACACATGCTCATTTTTTTTCCCGTTAACTGCCTCCTGAGCTGTGATAGGCAGAGCTGAGACACGTCCCCTTATCTACAGCGGAAAAAACAGCCCCCCTTGAGCTTGCAGCTTGATATAAATCTAGCAGAGAAATGAATGGGGAGATCTCTGGATCCATGTGAGGTACAGGGCTGGTTCTGGCTTTGTTAGACAGAGACTGTCGTGTACTGTGTGATGTCTGATTTTAATTTTTTACATTAGTTATGGGATAACCCCTTTAAGTCTAGTGTCAAACTAGTGGTAAGAGATCCGGCAGGCTATTCTGGCAGGGAACAGATCTCTGGATCTGGCATTGCCGGACCGTACCTGAATTCCCGCCGGCACCATTAACTATAATGTGGTCTTGCTGAGATTTGGCCGCAATTTTTGACTGGCCAATTCGCTGTAGACTTGCCGGACCCCATTATTCAGCAGCGGGTATTCAAGTAAAGAAGAGCTGCATGCTTGTTTACCGCTAGTGTAAATCTAGCCTCCTTACCCATGGATAAGTTTTGATTCATATAATGGGATGAAAGATTTGGATTCAAAAGAATCGAATCACCTTTATGACACATTTAAAATTTTGTAAATTTAAGATAAAGGTGCATTTTCTACCATAATGAAATGAAGATCTAACCAGGCGACGACTAGGACTCCACCGTAGTTTTCCTTGCAGCCTAGCTATAGGAGTCGCAGCGGTCGCAATTGCAACCGGGCCCCTAAGTCAGGGGGGCCTACGAGGCCCCCCAGGCAGGGGCGTGATGATCGCGGTCGCAAAGTGTGCGACCACGACTGGGCCCGGCAGGGGAAGGGGGCCCACAATAATTTAATAATGGGATAATAGGCAGCAGTGGCAGGGCACAGGGAGATGAGCTCTTCCATTGTGGAAGCGCTCATCTCCATAGTAATCTGTATTGCTGTCCTCAGGAAAGTGATACAGATGGTTGCTGCGGCGGGGCAGGGGAGAGAGAGGCATCTCCCTTCCCTGTTCCTCTGATAGGCTGCACTAGGCCTGCAGCCTATCAGCGGCCGGTGCAGCCGCCTGAGCCGTACAGCGTGGGAATTGGAGGTAAGTATAGGTGTTTAATTTTTTTAATATGGTACAATACTTGTGACTGGCACATGATTAAAGGGGGGCACTTGTTACTGGCACATGATTGGGGAGGAGAGGCACTTGTTACAGGCACATGATTGGGGGGAGAGGCACTTGTTACTGGCACATGATTGGTAGGGAGGCACTTGTTACTGGCACATGATTGGAGGGAGGCACTTGTTACTGGCACATGATTGGGGGGAGAGGCACTTGTTACTGGCAACATGATTGGGGGGGGAGGCAATTGTTACTGGCACATGATTGGGGGGGAGGCACTTGTTACTGGCACATGATTGGGGGGAGAGGCACTTGTTACTGGCAACATGATTGGGGGGGGGGGCAATTGTTACTGGCACATGGTATGGGGGTTGAGGTCGGAGAAGTATTTGGGGGACGGGTCCGGGGGGGGGGGGGGTCTAATTCAAAGTTTGCCCTGGGGCCCACAGAACTCTAGTTACGCCGCTACTTGCAAGATTTACCCCACAACATCAGGCACATGCAGAAAATCCCAAAATATAATTTTCTAAATCATCCTGTTCTATAAATGTCTTAATAACAAAGCAATTTCCCTTCATAAACTATCAGGATTAGCCGTGCTTTTGGAATACGCTAAAAATAATTCCTGCTTAACCCAAGACTCAAAATTAAAGGAGATAAAACAGGCAAGCATTAATCTTTGTCAATGTGATAAATGTATTACTCGGACAAAGTGGCAATCACAAATACACACCGCAGTAAATTCCGTCTGATAAATTCAAAGCAAACAAGAGGAACAGTTCCTGATCCCCTTACAGATGGACCCAACTACTGTACGAGCAAATGATTAATATGATTCCAGTCCAAAACTTTTGAGATTTAACTTTATCGTCCCTTTTCTGAAGTCGAAATTGCAGAGCCGCAGTATTTAATAAATGGCGACCACAATATTATGAATGGGGAAGGCGGGGGGGGACTCCTTGTGGAAATTGCCATGGAGTTAAGAGTTTATCAGAAGGAAGACATGTTGACTTGACTAACGATTGATCACAGTTTTCAGACTAGAACCAAAAATGGATACATTGCGCAGTCTGGGGTAACCTTACCATGTGGTACCTCCACATATCATTAATCAGGATGGGCAATTCCAGGCAAGCGGCCAACATTTGTCCTATTACTGGCCACATCACCAATCCTCAAAGGACAACATATTCACCTGCTGTGCTGGCACCGATCCCTTAATCATAATATCTCTCTTACTGAACTCCATTACATTCGACATGGTAAGAGGCCCCAGTAGAGGTCTGGCAGGCATAATGCAGGCATTATTTCATTTTAACAGCACCGCAACTCTTTCCAAGATTAAAGTATTTAAAAAAAACTGTTTGGAAATTTAAAGTAGCAGAAGTCTTGTTACATGGACATCAGCGCTGGCAGCGGTAGATACATATTGGATACATCACTATGGATTTTAGTTTGGCTGTGAAAAAAAAAAAAAAATCCGGAATACAGTAATTGTGTACAGATGAGAATTCAGTAACGTTACATGTGTAAGTTCGGTCCTCTGAGGATGAAGCAGAGTTTAAACCCCTTGTTTTAATATTTAGACTGGCAAGTTGTATAAGGAATCTACACGAGACCTCATCCTCACCAGGTCAACCATTCTGGAGGTCGGAATACACAGTGGAGGGTTTCCTGACACCGCATACCTAGTGACAATACATAGAGAGCCCTATAGTGCGTACAGGACAGCACCATGACGGCGGTGGTATTCTCTGTAGTAGTTCCTTACCATTGTTGTCTGAAGTCCCGTTCTCACTGCATCATGCCACTGGTGCTCGAGGCTGACAGTACAGGCCCTACCTACCAGGGGCAGGCTAGAAACTTAAAGTGGCCCTGGGAAAAAAATAAATAAAATAAAAGTGGCCCCATGTTGTGGGTGGATCTAAATTCACAGAGAGAGGCGCAACACATGTAGGCCGGGCCAACACATGTAGGCAGAGCCAACATAAGTAGGTGGGGCCAGCAATACCATAGTGAAGAACAAAATACCACCCTAGCAGAACCAAATACCACAGTGCTGCGCAAAATACTGCTGCCTGCGACAAATAAAACTGTATCATCGTCCTTAGGATGCCAATACAGTTGAATTCAAGAGGGCACCAGTGGCCGCTGGGCAGGTGCATAAGTGCCTTATATTCCTACATTAATTAATACTGAGAGCATCAGATCCTTATGTACCTGGATGGCGGCTATAAGGAGGGCCTGGGCAGCCCCCTGTGCATTAACCCACTGGGAAATTTCCCTGTCGGATGTATAGCCAATCCACCTCTGCTAGCTACTCTTCTTATCTTGGGAATGAGGGGATGTAAGTATCATTTTCTTTTATTATTTAATAATTACATTTAAATTGCTGTGGGGGGAGCACAAAGGGAGAACTAATTATAAGTGGGGAGTCCATTATTGCTGTGAGAGACTCAGAGGGTGCGGTTACCGTTAGGGTTATAAGGGTTCCAGCGCTGGTCTGGTCCCCGCTGCTCTACCCTTCTTGTCCTTAACACACCAGAAGATGTTGTTCGGTCTATCACTGGTTGAGATAGGTCACCGATACAGCTTTTTCCTTACATTTCCATTATTTCCAGTCAGGACAGGAAGCAGAACTTATCAGGGACCAGAGCAGAGTTTAAAACAGCAGCAGCGCAGAATTGTTGGAGGTGAGTAATTGTTAATTAAATGGGTTATACCATGACCTATGTAAAGAATGAAAACTAGACATCCTATAGTACATGACAATTTATTTCTAACAAAGCTAGGCCTAGCCCTGTACCTCACTTAGATCCAGAGGTTCTCTTCATTGCTCAAATTGTTCTGCTAGATCCTCTTCAGGCTGGCAGCTCAGGGGATGTGTCCTTTCTGTTACAGCTCTCTCCCTTGTAACAGGGGTTGCCCCTACTCACCGCCGCGGTCTACGTTTATGGAGGTGATCCGCTGCCGGTGTTTCCCCATTCACCACAGCAGTCCTGGGCTCTGTCCTTGTAGGCATCGTCCTTCCTGGAATCCGCTCCTTGATTTCCTTCCAGCCCTGGGCACAGCATGCTTTCCAGCCTTAAGGGCCGGCACATGTCAAGTCACTTCCTGTAATTTATGGGTTTAGCACATGTGACAATGCTGACCAAGCCTAGCCCTCCTGCACATATATAAGTGGCCCAGCCCCCTTCAAAGGTGCCTGAGAGTCAAAGGTGCTTGTGTCCTGCAGAGGTTGCTGATATCTTTGCTTGTGTTCCTGTATACCGGACCTGTGCTTGTGTTTCTGGACTCTGAGACACCCAAAAAAGCCACAAGGCCCACAGAACCGTAATAATGTGCACATCTATAAAGTATCAAATAAATAAAGCAATGTCATTAGACTACACAACCATGTTCTGGTAAGAATAAAACCAAACACAAACACAGCATCCACCAAAGGCCACAAATAAGGACACAATATGTATAGTCTGAGATAAAATGAAATACAATGCAATATCAAATAAAGAATCAACACTAAATAAATGATAATGTAGCATCAAATAACATGAAATGATACCTAAAAGGAATGAAGTGCTAAGGTATAAGGCTCAGACGATATGGGTAGACGTGAGTCAATAGAACAACGCCCTATGCGTATTGCCGGTAAAGTCCAGCTTCCTCAGGGGTAAAGGTCTGTATGTGACAGTGTCCTATATATACCTATGCAATTAATAATGACTAATAATTAAGAATATTCACCTGTGTATGAAAGAGAAACAGTAGTGTGCTCGTAGCGTCCCTGGTCGTGCGTCGCACCTGCGCAAGATGGCCGCAAACCGGAAGTGTCAAAAGGCATGCACATTTTCGAAATGGAACGCACATGCGTTCCATACGGAGCGCAATTGCACTTTAAAATAATACAATACAGTCAATGCTAAAGCTGATATGACTTATACCAAAAAATAAAAACGGACATGATTAATCCAAAAATGTGGAATCAATCCTTAAGTAAAACCATCATTGTAATATACTATAATAATTAAATTAATAACAATAAAGGTTTCATGATTATCCGTAGATTGGCATCAAAGCGTGATATGTTAATTATACAATTAATTAATTATTTAAAGGCCTGGGCCTTGTGGCTTTTTTTGGGTTTGATCCTTACCTGCTCTGCCTCGACTCTCCTGTTGCTGACCCGGATTGCCTGACCTGTACCTGTGCTACCTGCCCCGACCCATTGCTTGTTTGGCTTCGCCTCTGCCGTAGGGCCCATGCACACCACCGTATGTATTTTGTGGTCCGCAAAAAATACGGATGACGTCTGTGTGCATTCCGTATTTTGCGGAACGGAATAGCTGGCCCCTAATAGAACAGTCCTATCCTTATCTGTAATGCAGACAATAATAGGACATGTTCTATTTTTTTTTTCAGAACGGAAATAAGGAAACAAAATGCACACGGAGTACCTTCTGTTTTTTTTTTTTTTGCGGACCCGCAAAAAAAAACAAAAAACGAAACGGACACGGAAAAAAAATACGTTCGTGTGCATGAGCCCTTATTCCTTGGGTTCTGAACTGTCGCTCCAGATTATGACTTGTTCTTGCTGACTACGACTGTACCACTGTTTCCTTGAATTGGAGCCCCTGGTGCGCCTGGATCAGCTGCCTTGTATGCCAATGCTCCTCAAGAGGTAGCAACCTGGGGTTCCCCTCGGGAAAGTCTATCCCCACCATCAGGGGTAGGGCGAAGAACGAGGGGTTCACTTAGACAACGCCCTTAGTGGAGGTTGGTCAGGTGGCACAGTGGGTTCTCACCCGCTGATTCGTGACATCCCTATCACAGCACAGAAGGTACGTCCTTCCTACTGTAGCTCTCTCCCTGTAACTGTCAAAGCCTCTCAACAGTAGATAGGGCAGATGAAGGATGGAACTGAGCATGTGCGGCCACCTCAGCAGGTGGACATTAACATTGCAGCTCAGGGGAATTCTCTTTTTGCTTCAGCTCTCTCCCTATTACAGCTCAGTGGGTGTATCCTATCTCACATGGTGTGACCTTTCTCTGCAGCTCTCTCCCTGTAACTTTCACAGCTTCTAGCAGTACATAAGGTTGGCGGCGGTTGAAGGATGGAACTGAGCATGTGCGGCCACCTCAGTAGGTGGACATTAACATTGCAGCTCAGGGGAATTCCCTTTTTGGTTCAGCTCTCTCTCTATTACAGCTCAGTGGGTGTATCCTATCTCAGGGGGTGTGACCTTTCTCTGCAGCTCTCTCCCTGTAACTTTCACAGCTTCTAGCAGTACATAAGGTTGGCGGCGGTTGAAGGATGGAACTGAGCATGTGTGACCACCTCAGTAAATGGACATACACACTGTTATACAGACTAAACACCAGGGGGCGCTATTATGCTGAAGTAAAGAGAATATTTCACAACTGGAGTGTTTTTGTAACAGAATGTAAAAGACAAAAGTAACTAGTTTTTTTTATACCGAATTATATGAAAATAACATTTATAGATGACACAACCTCTTAAAAAATAGGGCCAGAAATGGTAAAAAATGAAGTAAAATCCCTTTACTTTGGCATTGTGCTGCCCTGACTACATCACACCTATCTGAAATTTACTATACATGATACATGTAATAACAAAAAAAAATAAAAAAATTGCTGCCAATTTCATAAGCAGCACGGGCATGAGCAAAAAGTAAATTTAGATAGAGTGTAATAATATCTGTGCGGCGCTGCAGTCCCCGTCTCTGTACAAATATATTGCTTTTTTGTGTTGTGCTTCACATTGATAATTCAAAATAATACAATAAATTTGCAGTGGAGGGGTTAACTGCCCCCGCCTTATCTATTGCAGCATGGCTCATCCATTATAGCCTGACTTCCTTGTCATTTCGGTGTCCCTTGTCACACTGACAAATGATTTATGCCTCGTTGGTTTTGCACATCGGACACTGCACTTAGTTATGTTTATGCGAGTCATTTTAAGACCTTGCTTTCCCCGGCCATGCTCACTTCACTCATTGTTTCCATCTCTTGAATGCATGCATTTAAAAGACATCAGTAAGCTAATAAAGGTATCATCTTTACTCAGCTACTTGCAGGTGACAAACTGCGTCCATTAAAAAGCCGACTATACTTCATTCGGCAGAGGGATTTAATAGTCAGAGCTGGTGCAGGTTAAAATATCATTTCATTTGCTGACTCTCTCTGAATGGAAAGTCATTGGAAAGTAATAGTGAATGAACTACTCCAATGATGTTCTAATGCTCCGCTGACCGCTATTAACCAATACTCAGGCTGCTAAGCATCTAATAGGCGAAGCCATATGTAAAAAATAAAAAAATACATAAACAATAAAATAACAAGAAAAAGATTTTATTTTATTTTAAGCAGGATGCAGCAGATACTTTAGGTGGAGGCATCAACAGATATAGCATTTAAAAGGTTGTCCTGTGATTCAATGGGGTTTTCCGAGATTTTTTTACTGGATGACTAGAGTTAAGTGAACTTGTGTTTTAAGTTTGGCGTACAAAGTTCGGGTTCGGGTTATCGAAGCATCCCGTTATGGATTCCGCTACCACGGACCATAACGGCATTTGGAATCCATAAGGGGATTCTTCAATTAACCCGAACCTTAGACAACACGAAGGACCTGGGGTGACGTCACCGTCATGTGATCAGTGCAGAGGGCGTGGCTCAGTACTGGATTTGATAAGAGGTGGTAGCCTACGACCTCTTATCCAATCCAGTACTGAGCCACGCCCCCTGCACTGATCACATGACGGTGACGTCACCCCAGGTCTTTCGCCCCGTGTTCCAAGTGCCGCTATGGTCCGTGGTAGCGGAATCCATAACGGGATGCTTCGATAACCCCAACCTGAACTTTGGACGCCGAACTTAAAATACAAGTTTGCTCAACTCTACTGATGACCTATTCTGTGGATAGTGCATCAGTGCATCAGTATATGGTCGGTGGGGGTCCGACATTGGGACCCTGTCCCCATGTCCTAGGCGCAGCTTAGCGTAAGGATAGGTTGTCAGTAAAAAGATCAGTAAAAATATCTGTGTCTGTGCTGTTGTATACTTGTTATAACGCCCCCTGGTGTTCTTTTGTCCACCTAGTGCTGGTGAGATGTCACCTCTAGGGCAATGATTCTTATTGGCTGCCCTGCACAAGAGCAGGAATCAAAGATGTAAGAGGATACCAAGGCTGAGCTACTGAACATGTGTGACCATCGTCACTGGACACATTGTTGGATGTTCCGAGATGGAATGAAAATACCCCATATATCTACACACAGCAATATTTTGAGTCAAATCAAAGGATTTTTTATGTTTTGCAATGTTTTGGCTAGTGATTATGGGATAATAGTGAATGTCCAGAAGAATTACAGTATATGATAAAGATAAAACGATTTATAAGGCTCCTCTCTGTGTAATCCTTCTTCTCAAAGTTGCTGCCTCAGCAGTTGGCAATTAAACATTTGAGACCATTGGAGAAAACGGATTAAAGGAGAGGTCTTATCTGAACAACCCCTTTCCATAGGTCCTTCTGTATATAGTGTCATATGAAAGTCCACCTGCTATGAGCCAGGCAGGAAAGCTGTCGTCAGTCCATTTATTAAATCGGAGTTCATTTATATGACCACATTTAATACTACATATGGCAATGAGCAGACTGGAATCTTAAAGTGGCACTGAAAAAAAACTAAAAGTGGCATGTTGTGGGCAGGTCTAAATTGACAGAGGGTGGGGAAACAGAAATAGGCTGGGACAACAGAAGTAGGAGGAGCCTGCAATATTATAGTGCAGCACAAAATCCCGCCCCAGCAGAACCAAATACCACAGTGTAGCACAAAATACTAAAATGGGGATTGCAGTCAGCACAACCAAATGCGCAGGTGCACGTTGCTATGGTGAAATACACATACAAACGTAAAAACAAAGGTGCAATGGCACACTGCAGCTAGAGCTCCGTCCTGCCACTATGCTGGATGTTAGATGAGGCATTAGTTTATATTTTGGCCAAATTATGTAAGCCACCCACCACGTCACGGTTGCCTCTATGAGTGGTCCCTAACATTAATTCTTACCTTTTATGGGCCATATCAGCCACACAAAATCCAGGGAGTGCAGGTGCAGCACAAAATACTGTCTTACAGAACTTAGCAAATATTACAGTACTGCACAAAATACTGCCGCCCTCACCACAGTATTCAAATGTATCCCCATCCTGAGGATACCCAGACTCCTCTAACCTTGTCCAAAAAACAGCAGCCATGGGTTCTTCCAAGCAGCTGCCTAACGCTCTGAAAATGAAAATGGTTGAGGCCCAGAAAGCAGGAGAAGGCTATAAGAAGATAGCAATGCGTTTTAGGTTGCCATTTAATCAGTTTGAAATGTAATTAAGAAATGGAAGTTAGCAGAAACAATGGAAGATCTGGAAATTTCAGAGGCAGCAGCTCGTGGGATTGCTATAAAGGCCAATCAGAACCCCTGCTTGACTGGCAAAGACCTTCAGGAAAATTTAGCAGGCTCTGGAGAAGTGGTACATTGTTCTACTTTTTTAGCGACCCCTGCACAAATATGGCCTTCATGGAGGAGTCATCAGAAGAAAACCTCTCCTGCGTCCTCACGAAAAAAATTCAGCATCGGAAGTTTATAAAAGAACATCTAAACAAGCACGATGCATTTTAGAAAGAAGTCCTGTGGACCAATGAGGTTAAAATAAAACTCTTTGGCCACAATGAGCAAAAGTATGTTTAGAGAAAAAAGGGCCCAGAATTTCATGAAAACAACACCTCTCCAACTATTTCGATGGGGATGGATCAATCATGTTTGGGGTTGTGTTGCAGTCAATGGCACGAGGAACATTTCACAGGTAGAGGGAAGAATGGATTGAATGAAATTCTAGCAAATTCTGGAAGCAAACATAAAAAGCTGAAATTGAAAAGAGGATGGCTTCTATAAATCGATAATGATTCTAAACCAGGACTCGACAAATCCCAGGCGCCAAGTCGCGCCAGGAATTTGGTCAGCCCGTTTTCTAAGGTGCCCGGGCGCAGGGCCGGCGCGTCCTATAGGTGGACTAGGAGCGTCGGCCCCTTCATGCTGCAGTTGCCCGAGCGCTCTATATAGAGCCTCAGGCAGCTGCAGCACTGCTCAGGCTGGCACGTCCATGAGGGCGCACCACCCGGGCGCAGCATAAAGAGAGGGACTGACAGGAGGGAAGTGCTCAGCGCTCCCTCCTGTCACTACCTCATTGTAGCGTGGCCGAGCCCTGTATGGTCCGCGGGTACAGGGAGAATCTGTCTCCTGTACCTGGCCGGACTGACAGGAAGTGCGCACACAGTGTGCACTTTCTGTCAGTCCGCCGGGTACAGGAAACAAAGTGCCTGTACCCGTGGACCATACAGAGCTCGGCCACGCTACACTAGAGGTAGGGTTAGGGTGGGGGAGAAAGAGAATGACATGGGGTGGGGAGAATGAAAAGGGGAAAGAGAATTACAAAGGGAGGGGAGAGAGAATGACAAGGGGGAGAATGAAAAGGGGGGAAAGAGAATGACAAAGGAGGGGAGAGAATGACAAAAGAGGGGGGGAGAGAATGACAAAGGGGGGCGGGGCGAATGACAAGGGGGGAAAGTGAATGACAAGGGGAAAAAGAGAATGACAAGAGGGGGAAAAAGAATGACATGAGGGGGGGAAAGAGAATGACAAGAGGGTAGAGAGAATGCCAAGGGGGATAATGACAAGGGGCGAGAGAGAATGACAAGGGGGGGGAGAGAATGACAAGGGGGGGAAGTGAATGACAAGAGGGGGAAAGATAATGACAAGGGGGTAGAGAGAATGACAAGGGGGGGAGATAACGACAAGGGGCGAGAGAGAATGACAAGGGAGGGGGAGATAATGACAAGGGGGGGAAAGTGAATAACAAGAGGGGGAAAGGGAATGACAAGATGGGGAACGAGAATGACAAGATGGGGAAAGAGAATGCCATGGGGGGGAAATGACGAGGGGGAAAGAGAATGCCATGGGGGGGAAATGACGAGGGGGAAAGAGAATGACAAGAGGGGGAAAGTGAATGACAAGAGGGGAAAAGTGAATGACAAGAGGAGGAAAGAGAATGACAAGGGGGGAAGGGGAAGAGAATGACAAGAGGGGAAAAGAGCTGGGGATTGTAGTGATTTGGGGACTGCAGAGGCTGAGCCCCAGTTGGGGGTTGTAGTGATGTGGGGACTGCAGAGGCTGAGCCCCGGTGGGAGTTGTAGTGATGTGGGGACTGCAGAGGCTGAGCGCCAGCTGGGGTTGTAGTGCTCAGTAAAGTGTCATGGTGCCCGCTGTGTTTATGCCCTCCGGCCCCCGCTGCCCTCTCCTCCGGACCCCTATGCCCTCCCCTCCGGACCCCTCTGCCCTCTCCTCCGGACCCCTCTGCCCTCTCCTCCGGACCCTGTAATCCTTGTAAGGGTTTTCACATGTCATGGTGGCCGCCAGGGGCGATCACTTAGATCAGGCATCCTCAAACTGCGGCCCTCCAGCTGTTGTAAAACTACAACTCCCACAATGCCCTGCTGTAGGCCGATATCTGTAGGCTGTTCGGGCATGCTGGGAGTTGTAGTTTTGCAACAGCTGGAGGGCCGTAGTTTGAGGATGCCTGACTTAGATGCTAGCAGTTTCTGACGTGTCATATAACCAATTGAAGAGGGGAAGCACTATGGGGGCCCTATATACTGGCACATTATGGGGGGCCCTATATACTCGCACATTATGGGGGACACTATGGAGAAGAGGGGAAGGACCACTATGGGGGCCCAATGTACTGGCATGCATTATTGGTTGGCTCTATGGAGAAGTGGGGGGGGAGCACTATGGGGGCTTTATGACACGGCTCTGTCTGGCTCCTAACTTTTTTAGCTGGCTCCTAGATTCCAAGGAAATTTGCCAAGCCCTGTTCTAAACACACCTCAAAAATGACAATAGACTACCTAAAAAGGTGCAAGCTGGTCCTCACAGTCCCCTGATCTAAACATCAGTAAAAATCTGTGGATAGACCTCAAAAGAGAAGTGCATGCAAGATGGCCCAGGAATCTCACTGAACTGAAAGACTGGTACCAACCATGCAGGGTGCCCAAAGTTTTATTTCGGGACCTTTTTACTTTTTTTTAAAATGTAAAAGATGAAAATAAAACATAAGTTATGCTTAAAAAACAAAGGGGAAATGTCATCTTCAACTTGATGCCTTTTGGAGATCATTTCATCTTCAATCTGTCACATGGATGATCACTAATAAGGTTAAACTATTCCAATGTAGAACATAGCACCTCCTTCCCTTAGGTACCTTTTATTTGGCGTTCCTTGTTTTCTATCTTGTGAAAATCAGCTTTGTACGATATGCAAATTAGGCAGTCCGGTTCTTTCAATTGTGCCCAGGAACGCCCCTATCCAGTGCCCAGGCCCGCCCTCCAGCAGAGCCCAAGCACACCTCTACTAGGCTGCGACTCCACATCCCAATCAGCGCCGTTGCAGCCCCTCCCCCCGCTATGTCAATGACACGAAGTAACACCGCCCACACTTGCCTTCAGGTTTGCAGAGGTATCTCGTCCAGACACATGCCCAGTAACACATTTGAGGCTGACATGAAGCAGTCTTTGGTACTGTACCTGCTGCAAACCTGAAGGCAAGTATGGGCGGAGTTACCTCGTTTCATTGACATAGCGGGCGGAGGGGCGTTATGTTCTACATGGGAATAGTTTTACTTTATTAGTGATCATCCATGTGACAGATTTGCTAGTTCAGTGCTCTCATTAAGAGAAGCAAAATGGGAGTATTGCAGGTTTGATACCTTTTAATGGCTAACAAAAATAGAAGTAATGATGTTACATAGCGCACTTTCGAGACATCACCAGTCCCTTCATCAGGCATAGATTTCCTTTAACTGTTCACAGTAACAGTAGTTTTCATCAGGGGTGCCCAAACTTTTGAATACCACTGTAGATAGATATAAGATAGATAGATTTCTTTTTTGTTTTTGCAGTATACATTTGGAGGTGTGGCCGTCTCCATTTTCGTCACTCACTCCCAAAGAAAAATCTTTCCCACAGTCTAATTAGTACAGTAGCTGTAGTCTGCTCTCCCTGAATTAATATGATACCAGTTGGCACAAGGAGAACTAACACACAGAGTAGGTTTCTCTCCAATAGAGGTCACCTTGCCGTGGTGGATAGGCACACATGATTTTGAGCCTATCCATTTGTTCAGTATCTTATATTCATTTTATATAGTGAATATAACATTTGGTTATATATCCTGTTTGCAGAGTTCTGATGTATTGTGTTTCCTTTTACATATATATATATATCCATGCACCTGATAAACCATAAAAGCGAGTGCTGCCGGAATTATTATATTATGTAAATAAATTTATAAGTAAAAACTAAATAATTTTTCAGATGTATCTTTCAGCCATTAGCAGAGGTCATATTAAATAGTAGTGCAAAAAATGCTTGCTGGAATATAGGATTTGTAATACACAACAACTTATACCTTGTGTTTCTAAAAGAGATGCTGGTTTGATAAAGCTTTCCTTTGAAATAGTCATCGTTTCAGGATCTAGGGACCATTTGACATGGTTTCAAGGGCTGGCTGCACATGCTGTCCTGAATAGATTCCCAAGGGAATTTGTGACCAAGCAAACTTCTCAAGTAAGCTAACCAGGCAATGCAGAAAAAAAATCAGGTAGGCAGACATGCAAGAAAAAAAAAAAAAATGGCAAAGACGGAGGGAAAAAAAATAAACAAAAATGTTTTTCAAAGAACAAAGAAATCCAAAACAGTATAAATGCTCTTCAACACAACATAAGGTATAAAAAGCATAAACCAACAGCTGAGAGAAGATGTTAAACATTCTATTAAATTATAGCATATATTATATATATACATGCTTAAAACACTATAAAGGGGCAATCACATAACCATATCCACTTTGCGGTTCGCAAATCGCGTATCCACAAAATATGGATACCGGCCTTGTGCATCCTGCATTTTCCCCTCCCGCAGGTCCCGGACTATGTAACAAATGCCTATTCTAGGACATTTCATTTCTTTACGGGGCCGCGGACACACTGAATCTTCTTTGTGGACACATCAAAAATGCGGATCAGATGAGGACAGAAAATAAGGTTGTGTGAATGGACCCTAATCCACAGAAAATATGAGACAATCAAGAGTCCAAATAGACAGCTGGTAAAGCTACAACTGGATAATTATCCTGGACAAAGACAGGTTTGACTAAGAAATGGTTAAAGAGTCTCCGTCAGCATTATCAACCCTATTAAATCAGGAACCAAACCGAAGTTGTTCCAATTACCCTGAAAGTTGGTATCTAAGCCCCTCTAACCTCCTAGAACTCATAATTTTTAGGAAAACTTGTAATCTCTCTTCGCTTATTTTTGATGAAATTTAAACCCCCCCTCCCCCAGCTCTGTAACGCAATGACAGCAAAAGTGAATGATGTCACATTTAAATTTAAATTGCAACCGTGTGGAAAATGAATAAACAGAAAAGGACAATCGAGGCTTGATGCTGATTTTCTCATTAATACACACAGGTAGATTGCAGCTACACCTTAGGAATTGCTGCAGAAATCATGTATATATGTTGCTTAATTAAGCTGAACCTCCCCTAAAAAAAAAAAAATTATGCTAAAGTATGGAAATAGAATATACCTTTAGGGATGATTGAGGCTTAACGCTAAATTTCTTGTTAATACAAACAGGTCGATAGCTGCCACACCTTGGGTATTGATGCAGAAATCATATATATATATATATATATATATATATATATATATACTGCTTAATTAAACTGAACCCCACATAAAAAAAACGATTTCATTGAAAATGGGGGAAAAAAATTGATTGTCCTTATTCTACACACACACACAATTCTTCGTTGGAATCCTAGCTTTGCCTTCACTCTCCCTGGCAATAAGAATTCGAAAGAACCTGGATAAATTCGGGTTTGTCAGCCGTCTGAAAAATAGCAAAGAATTGGTGGTCTTATCCGTAGTAACGACAGTGTCCACAAAAAGAAAGGCATCCACACAGCACTTCACCTCTCAGGTCACTATTAAAGTAGTGTATGGCAATACACTGTCTACTACCTTTCCCGTTATGTACCTGCCTGCACAAATTCAATAAAGACCTGCAAGGTGAAGTGCAGTGGATTCCTTTCTTTTTGTGAATTGAACATGAATCCGGACTGCCACTGAGCACTCTCTACATGATTATATGACTCCTGTTGTTCTGGAGAAGCTGGAGCTCCTTTTGCACCGATAGTGCTGAGTACTCTGTTTGTTTGATTGTACGATAGTAACGGCGGTACAAGAAAATTACGGCTTTGACCTATTCAAGTAAACAAGCTAAAGCTGTAACTACACTGCACCGCTATTATGTGAAGGAAGTGCATATACAGTGAAGAGACTGCAGCACTTTCTGGAATATCGTCAAACTAATGTTATACCATAGTTCGCTTGCACAATTATCACAACTCTTGATCACAACTCTTGTGTCTTTTACATGCATAGTGAGGGTGGTCACAATACAGGAAGTCACTGAGAGCAGAGGGGAAGCAGGCCATCAGGACGTGCAGAAGGAGAGCTTTGAGTGGAAACCACAAAACTATATGATGAGAGGCATTCTACTTATTCTATTGGTATGAAAAGAAAAATGACTTGGAAAATGGAGTTGGGCTTTAAAGGGGTTTTCGGAGACTTTACTAATGATGACCTATCCTCTGGAAAGGTCATTAGTATCTGATCGGTGGGGCCAGAAAACTGAAACCAAAACCGATTAGCTCTTTGAGAAGGCACCGGTGCTCGCACTAGCACCAAGGCCTTCTCTCTGTTTTTCCTAGGCCAGTGACAACACGGTCATCTGTCACATGGCCTAGGCACAGCTCAGCTGTTAATGGGGCTGGGCTGTGATACCAAGCACAGTTGCTATACAATGTAAGGCGCTGTGCTTGATGAGCAGAAACAATGCTGTGGCGCTCACATAAATGCCACTGCCTACTCAAACAGCTAATTGGCGGGTGTCCGCGGTGTAGGACCCCATCAATCAGATGACTTCTGGATAGATCATCAGTAATGTCTTGGAAAATCCTTTTAAGACCTTGATTACTCTTTTAAGCGAAGTAGATTAAGTTTCAGAGACGTGTAAGTTTATCATGAAACAACACAATATTATCTGAGGGCAATACATATATGTCCTTCCCTAGCTTTCCTTATGGCTTGAGATATCTGAGATGAGCAGCTCAAGATGACCAGCTTTGGAAAAAATACTCAGATGGATATTACATGCAATGCAAAAGGTTTTTTGGTTTTCAAAGCTGTTCTTCTCACAGAGCTCCTCTCGATATATCTCAAAAGAACAAGGGTAAGAAGGGATACATCACTAATTATGGACAGGGGGTGGGGGGATCAACTGACTGCAAATTTATAATACGTTCACCAACTCTGGGACAAATGTATTGCCCGACCACTGAGCACCCAATAGCATCAATATGTCTCCAGATGATGGTCTCTGTAAAGTCATATGCAACTGCGTGGTCCCCTGACACAGGCCATAATGATGAAGAACCCTAACAAGCAACTCTTGTACCTACAGCTCTATGTAGGTAATATTAGAATGTTGAAGGTATGCATGGAACGGTCTACTTAAAATCAACGAGCTTAGAACATATTATGGAAGGTTCTGTGATACAGCATTTGTACACCACAGAAATCCTCCAGTAACAATGGTTTGAAAATGATGTTCTCTATGCTATTTTTATATTTTTGCATCACCTTGTTGCCTGGAATTCATAGAGCAACAGAGAATATACATCAATCACAAAAAGTAGTCCAGCTAAAGCCATCCACTCGACACAGTTAAGGGGGCAGAAAGCTTGTTCCTTGTCCCTGGAGATGACCTGGCTGCAAAAACTCAAACAGATAACAGCCGAGTTCAGTCACTTGAAGTAATCCTTTAGTGACTAAGATGACTGGAATGACAAAATATGGGACTGTGATTGACGCTTCTGGACATTAATAAAACCGGATACTTGGAGTGTTGCATTGAAGGGGCAGACGTGGAAAAGGATTTTGAAAAAAAAATCCTACTGCCTAAAGTCAAAAGCAGAGTGAAGCCTTCAGAATGAAAACCCTGCAAAGCATGAGATGATGGCGGCCATCTTCTGTTATATAAACCAGTGCTAGTGGGCAGCTAATGGCTTCCATCACTTTTCATAGGGAGCAGTCAACAGTCAAGTACAGCCTGAATGCCTCTTAATTGAATATATATATAATAGATAGATACATATATTATTTTATTAAAAATATATAAATACATAGTTTATTATTATTTTAATCCTTAAAATGTTTAACTTTCAGTACGTATCTAGTAGTGTCAAATAATACTGTTACACACACAGATACAAAAACACACATACACAGACAAAATAATTTTATGTAGGCTTAACATATAATGCTTTTAGGAAAAACACACTTTTTTCCCTGGAGTTATTTTAAATAAAAATGTTGAGGCTAGATGTTAGCTGTAAGACAATAGAAAAATATAAAGAACACTACAAACTTTAATAAGAGTTTTTCCCAGTTTTGATGCCTTGTTTGGGTCTTTTTTGCTTTACAAAAATAGAATACTCTAGGTATAGCTTTTTTTTTAGTTTTTTCCATAGGCTTTTCTATTTCATAGTCTGAAAAACACATGAAAAAAATATGTATGAACATTATGGTGTTTTTGACAAGCCCCACAAAACAAAAATAGGACAAAAAAATAAATAAGCGGATAAAACCTTAAAAAGGCAGTAATTTAAACTAATCTAAGATAATAAAGTATATCCCCCCCCCCCCATGAATGGTGGTCAAGAATGCATGCTATCACTTTATTCATCTTTATGGGACTGCTGAATAGTATCCGCCAACCTATGATAGTCCCATAGACATGAATGATGCAGCTGCACACATTCATACTGGTAGACACAAGGTCCCCATTCTTATGGTCAGCGGGGTTCCCAGCAGTCAGACACCCTTTCCTGTGAATAGGGAAAAAGGTTAAAGGGGTTGGACCATCTCACACATGGCATACCGCACCATGTCAGATAGGTGCCAGCCCCACCACTGAGACTGCCACTTATCGCTCAAACAAGGGCCTCCAAAGTGAACGAGGGCACACAGCACAAGAATGGCCACCCTCCATTAATTTCTATGGGAGTGCTGCAAATATCCGAGTGCCGGTGTATGGACAGTTGCCTCACTTATGCAATGCAGCCTTCATTCACGTCTAATGGAGTTCCGGAAATAGCCTAGTGCGCTCGCTTGGCTCAGAACTTACATAGAAGAGAATAGAAAGCAGGCCGCTCAAGTGTAGTCCTCTCTTCTCCGCTTTGGGGGCCCCGTTCTAGAGATAGGAGAAGGTCCCAGAGGTGGGACCCGCACCTATCTGATATTTGTGGGAAATAGGCCAACCCCTTTAAAGCCTTGGCTACTCGGCAACTTTTTGTAGTGCCACTAATTCATTTCAACTACTGAGCTACCATCCAAAGGGACACATAAAGTTGTCTACAGTCTGGTGGACGGCAGTTGCCACTCAATAGATAAAATCAATCAGTAGTGCTACAAAAGGCAGTGTAGCCCAAGCCTAAATTTTGTGACAGCCCCTTTAAATCCAGCATCCAATAATCCAAAAAGTTTGGCACTTGAATTTAGCGCAGAATTTTAATATACTTTGGAATTTCACCAAAACAGAAGACTTGAGTGGAGAGAAACTAATTAGAAACTTCCCCAAATAAAAAAAAATAAAATCAACATTTTATTTTGGACTTTATTATAATATATGAGTTTTTAAAAATGATTTACATCCTTTTTAAATCTAAACCTATATTTTTTTCATGACTTTATGGCATTATGAAATGACACCTGTTATGCTGGCGAGCCTGACGGTATGCCCATGTACATAACCTGCATAAAAGAGGCATTAATGTTCTCCCAAACAATCCAAGTTTGCGGAGGCCAACGAGGAAAAAAAAATAAACCTCTCTCGGTAATGTAACAGTCATTTCTTTTAAAAAATCAATGTTAAACTGAACTACTGAAGAGAAAAATCATTTAATTTCTCCTTTGCATATTTATTATTAAGCTTCTAACATAGTGACTGATTCTACAGACATACATCATACACATTTTATGAATCTGGTACTGAGCACAACTTAAGCAAGAAAGGAAATTACTTTCAACATAAAAATTTGAAATGCAAAGTCTGAAAATTGAATTATGGGTTCATTTAAAATGGTGTCTCGGAGGAATTAAACTGTAAAAATTACCTGCAGTAATTTTGAAACATTTAGATGCTTTAAATGAATTGTTTTTTATGCATGATTTTACACAGGGAAAAAAAAAAAGTGCGCTACCTTACACACTATATTCATTTGTGTGAGAATATTGAGGTCAAAATCTCAACAGACTAGAGTTTGCCGTCTAAGATGAAATATTTTCCCTTGACAGCCAAAGGTGGAAAGTGTAATAAATAAAATATTATGGAGATGTGTTTCTAATATTGTATTGTCACAATCAATTTCCCATTACCTATCTAGATTGTGATATATACTATATTATTTCCAACAGAAATTCACTTTATGAAGCAACTGACTCCAGTTTACATATAAACTGCTTTGAAATCTGAAGGCTTGAAGGAAATGAAAAGCCTATGGCTATATTTATGGAATGAAAAGGGCATTTAAATTACAATTAAGTTAGTATGTAAACAGCGCTGCGCGTTGACGCCGCTTCACCTACTCACAGGCTTTATGTAAAGGAACGCTTTTTTTGTCATTTTCGGTAAAACACTGCAATGGGAAATTGAATTAAATGGGCTGCTAGAGACTTGATGAAATGGGCTGTTCTGTCAGATCAGAAGCTGTAAGATGGGACTGTCATCTGCTGGTTAAAGGAAAGACGGAAAGGCGGCAGTGAAAAAAATTGTTGGAAAAAATTACGAAAAATATTTATACACACAATATACCTTCAATGAGATATTTTACATTAATGAGCTTTCCTCAGATAACGGTTAAAGGGGTTGTGCCACTATTAAAAATTATATGAATATAATTCAGGATAAAAAAGGACAGTAGTTAGTTTTGTAATTTTGATTTCTGTTACAGAAATGTTCCAGTTGTGAGATATTCTCTTTACTTCATTATAATGGTGCCCCCTGGTGTTTAATCCGTATAGTAACGTGTACGCCCACCTACTTAGGAAGATGCACATGTTCAGTTGCATCCTTCAGCTGTCATCAGCAGTTATCGCTGTGAGAAGCGGTGGCAGATGCAGGGAGAGAGCTGCAGCAGGAAGGAAATGCCCCATAAACTGTGATAGGACCATGCAGCAGAAAGGGCATGCCCCTGAGTTGTGATAGGGAGGGAGCTGCAGCAGAAATGAACACACCCCCTGAGCTGCCAGTCTGAAGATAAGCTAGCAGATCAATTCAAGAAATGAATGGGGAGATCTCTTGATCCATGTGAGGTACAGGGCTGCGTCCAGCTTTGTTAGAGATTGTCACGTACTGTATGAGGTCAGATTAAAATTATTTTATGAATCATGGCATAAAACCCTTAAGTAAAAAAAAACTGTCAGAGGCCCACTTTGTCAGAATCTGAATGTCTGCTATGTCATACGGTTATGCAATATTATATTTTCTCTGTAGCCATATGCAGGGGAAATTCCTGGCTGGGTCATTAATGTATAATAAAAAAGAATCTTAAAGGGGTTGTGTAAGAATGGGGAAGGGGGTTCTCCTCCTCCTCCGAACCTGCAATGCTGCTGGGCTCCCTCTATGTGACTATCTATCTTAGGTTTTTATGAACACAGCAATATCCATTATGTGTAGTTTTGTTTTATTTTATTTTTGTATATAATATATAAATATAATAATAATAAAGTATTTTTGTATTGTCTATATTTTTTAACATTTTCTTACAATTTTTACCTGATCATTTAAAGGGGTTATCCAGGAAAATATATTTATAACCTATCCTCAGGTTAGGTCATCAGTATCAGATCTGCAGGGGTGCGACACCTGGAACCCCTGTCAATCAGCTGTTGGAAGAAGCCTTGAGCGCGTCAGCCTCTTCCTAGGCCAGTGACATCACTGTACATCGGTCACATGACCTAGTTGCAGCTCAGCCCCATTTAATTCAATGGGGCTGAGCTGCAATACCAAGCACTGCCACTATACGATGTACGGCGCTGTCCTTGGAAAGCTGCAGGGAGCCTGCATCACTCACCAGAGCTCCGATGAGCGCGGCGTCTTCCCGCAATAGATGGTTGTCGGGGGTGTCAGGACTTTGACCCTCACTGATGTATTAATGATGACCTATCCTGCAGAATTATCATTATCAGTTCCCAGATAACCCCATTAAGACATAGCAGTACAGAAGTTATTATCCCTGTCAGAGTGAAGCGAATGGGGACCACCCACTCTCTAACCACTTAGATGGTGCAGTCACTACTGACCATAGCATCTATGGGTAGCTGACACCGGCTGCAGATGGTGGGGGCTGAGCTCTTGCCATCATAAGTCTGTACATAGCATGAACCTCTTGGCGGCAGTGCTACATGCAAATGTACGATGGGTGCCTCAAGGGGGTGAAAAATAAAAAAAAATCAAGGTGTGAGAGCAAGAACCCATCTAGAGAAAGCTGAGCTTTGGATGGCGACCTACAACCCAGTGCTTTGTAAAAAAGAAAACAGATGTTATTTTGGCTCAAAGACACAAAGAAACGATTTATCTCTCGTCACAATAATTATTTCTGCCAATGGAAATTTTCTAAATTTCCAACCAATACGGTGAAGCGCAGGAACCATTCCCCATAAACACGGTCAACGCACGATCATCGCCAGGTCCCATCTTCCAAAAATTCCGTCGGAAAGCATTCTGTGTGGATATACGAGTGGAAACCAGATAAACAAGGAAGTGTTCCCAGCACCAAAACAACGCTCGCATTCCTCTGCTCGGCTTTATGGAGCTTTTGTATGCCAACAGCTAATAATGGATAATAAAAATGAAGTAATTGTACATGCTCGAGACCTTGGTCAGAATGTTATTACACATAATAAAGTTTTCGTTTACTTCACCGCACAGTCCAGTAAGAAGTGTTTCATAAGGGCTACTAAATAGGTGGATGAGTTATTGGACCTGGTAACAACACCATATGCTCCGCAGAGTGCCAGCTGCAGCATATTCAGCCAAAAAATTAATAAAATTCACTTTCTATTTCTTGCTAACTTTCTTCATTTCCCTTTCTCCCTGTAAGGCCTCCTACCTAATTTCCACACCAGGGCTGAAATAAATGACTTTAACGTGCACGCCTAGCATTATTCAAGACGTTAACAATTTGCCGGGCTTGTGTGGAAAGTTCTAATTTTACAATAATCGAGCTTTGTTTGTGAGCAGTAATTTTCATGTATGCGCGGAGCATAGTAATGGGCGGCAGTCATTACGGGGGCTACATGTTTAAATGGTTTCTGCCGTTTATTGCTTGAGTTATTAACTTTACCATAAGGCCACAGTAAATGCGGCACAGTTATTACACGGCTCCGAAACAGGGGAGATCATTAGTATAGCAGAAGGCAGAAGTAATGCGCTATGTGTCTGCTGAAAATAACATAACTTAGTCGGGGCACGTCCACGCAGTATGGGTATTCGCATTGCGGAATACGTAACGCAAATGCTGTCGGGTTGGACGCAGGTTTCACCTACTACGTTGCAAAGGAAATCCGAGGCAGGTCAAGTTATATATGTAGGTTCTGTTGCAGAATTTTTCCGCAGGGTGCATTTTTTAAGATCTCAACCATTTTGCTACTACTGTATAGACTGCAGATTTTCCGCCCCCAGTTCCGCGGTGGACAGACCAAAGTGTATTACTCCAAATAGGGGGGCCATTACTTAGCAGGGGCAAAATCCTTATTTAATGGGTTGTCTGCTTTGTGATGTCATTTCTGAACTGCCACAATGGCATATGAAATGCTATACGGCAGGGGTGGCCAACCTGAGGCTCTTCAGCTGTTGCAAAACTACAACTCCCAACATGCCCACACTGCCTATAGCTATCAGCCTACAGCAGGGTATGATGGGAGTTGCCGTTTGGCAACAGCTGGAGAGCCGCGGGTTGGCCATCCCTGCTATATGGGCTGACTGATTTAGCCAAGTGATTGCCTCCCCAGCTTCCTCTCTACTGCACCGGTGCAGAAAACAATCAGCACAGGCGTAAATATAGGCAGTAAAATCTCCTTTATCTGTGCCATCTGGGGTGCTATGGACACTGCGGTCAGTTTGTATGCTGGACCCAAGGGGAGTGAAAGGGTGCTTCTATGGTCATATTGGTCTAAGAAATGGGTCCTTTTAGAGTACATCCACAAGAGACATAGGGGGTCATTTATTAATATGAAATACGCCTAAATTAGGCGTATTTCAGGCGTAGACTTACCGTTGCGCCGCTATCTGTGACTTTTCCCTTGCTCACACCAGGTCTAAAGTGGTGAGCATGGCATGGGCGGGGAAGGGGACAGGCCGGCAGGTTCGTTTCATTCATCATTTTCTACGCCTATTTTAGGCAAAGAAAATGGTCTAAATGTATGAAAGCAAGGAAGCTGTCTAACATTTAGAACTGGTGCTGGATGCGCCAAAGTTATGTAGAGGCCGGCTGCTCTTCGTAACTCCGGCAGATGCACTGACAGCTATAGGGGTTTATTAAGACCAGTGACTAAAACGCCGGTCTTAATAAATGTGCCCCCTAATTTGTGGCACAAATTCCCTGCAAATCCGTAACCCAAGGGCCCATTCACAAGACCGTGTGAACTTGAATGGGTCAGCGATCCGCAAAATACGGCAAAAAATTCCGCTGACCAGGTGCATAAGTACCTGATACCTCCAGCATTAATTAACGTTCAGAGCCATTATGTACACGCCGGCGGCTATTATGAAGGCTGGGGCGGCCCCTTGGGCATCGGCCCACCGGGAAATTTACCTGTAGGGTCTATGGCCAATCTGTCTCTATTGCCTACAACTCATCAAACCACCTATATCTTGAAATAAATGTTTCCACCTAAATGAGCCTTTAGTAAGATCGCACGACATACTTAAAGAATCAAGAAAGAAGCATGCCCTTCAGAATGTTAGTTAGCTTATATGGATATTCCTGGAGGCCCTTACAAAAACTATTTTCACAAGATCAGCATTTTTCATCGGTTTTCTCATCTTTGATTGACAGGGCGAGGCGTGATAACGTTTTCCCTGCCTGCTGCTGTCAATCAAAGTGCAGAGCGCGGGGCAGTTGCAGAGAGAGCAGAGCCTTTAGGTGTAATGGTAACGCCCCCGTTGCTCCTAGAGGCTCATTTGCATATATTAAGACATCATTTTTCTCAGCAATGCGGGCACATATGAACATGGGACCAACACAGATGCCCTCAGCTGCCAATAGGTCAGCCAGTTTTACGGGTACAAATCTGCTGACAGATGCCCTTTAATTGTCAGGAATGGATGAAAGACTTTTCCGATCGTGCAGCATCTCAATATGTCCCTGCCCTCCACATACATGTACATGGTGCGGCAGCGCATATGGTAATGTTAGAGGATACTTCTGGAAGTACATTTATGTTTTAGGTTTTGTGACTGTAGCTGCTGTTAATAAGGTGAGACATATCTTTAAGTAGTAGTAACGTGCAATTTGATCATCTAACAATGTGCCATTAGCTTTTAAAGCTCCCTCCTAGTCATATAATTAGTTACCTACAAGTAAATAAGTGGCAGATACAACAGACTTCACTCTCAAATGAATACAGAAATTCAGCCCAATATCCTAAGGCAACCTGTGGCTCGACTTAAGAAAAAAAACAAAAAAACTGTTCCGTCGTAAGCTTGCTCGCATCTGCAGCGCACTCTGAAAACAGCAAAACAGCATGTGTTCAAGATTACGTTCAGCAATTAAAAATCTAAATGTAAACCCGAGATGATTGATCTCTGCATCAAGAAAATCTCATGTAGATCAAATCTGGAGTAAGGCACACTTCACATAATCCAGACATCCAGATGGCTATGCATTAAGCATCAATACTGCCAATCACAACATGCATTCACATGGAAAATGCCACTAGGATTTTCTTTTAAAAAGAGGTAAAGTTGTGACAAAGAAAAAAAAAAAAAAAAAGTCAAACACTAATAAGATGTGGATTTAGGCGGTAATAGGGTATCTTCATCAAACTGGAGATTTAACTCTTCTTGGACCATAATGGTTGACACCGATACAAAAAGTGGAAGGATATTTCTACTAGTTTTTATTTTATTTTTTTATTCTGCAATGCAGACTTACCATACTGTATTGTACCTGGCTGTAGAGCTGTACAATGGACAGTAGGTATAACCAAAATCATAATCAAGAAATTACAAAAACTAAAAAACATTGCTGTATACTGGCTCCATACAACCACTGAGGTACAGAGATGTAGTAGCCCCCACATGAATCTGGCATGGTCCGTTAAATGAAGGCCTCCTGCACACAACTGTGTCCACTTTGTAGTCCACAAATTGCAGATATGCAAAATATGGATGTGGTCTATGTGCATCTCGCAATTTTCAGGATCCACTGTAAAAAAAAATATATATATATATTTTTGTCCACAAAACAGGTTCTATCATTTTTGGTTCTGGCCACACGGATGAGGACAGCACAGAGATGACATCTATGTGCTGCCTGTTTTTTTTTTTTGGACCCGTAGAAATGAATGGGTCCGGGTGTGATCTGCAAAACTTGTGGATTGGACATGGACCAAAAATACTGTTGTGTGCATGAGGCCTAAATTGCAGACCTATGTTCACCTCAAAACAAGATGCTTTCTTATCCTTTCTCTTGGCTAAACAT
Source organism: Bufotes viridis (assembly GCA_033119425.1). NCBI lineage: Eukaryota > Metazoa > Chordata > Amphibia > Anura > Bufonidae > Bufotes > Bufotes viridis. The sequence continues at coordinate 31,694,969 of CM065594.1, read as the reverse complement.
ATCCGTGGTGTGAGATGGCCAGTTAAAAAAAAATAAAAAACATGATTATGTGATACCACGTCAAGTGATGCCTATGCTGTTTGTGCCCATAGGTGCACCCAGTGGCTGGGATGTGAACTGCAGTCTATCAAGGGTCTGGGTTTTGCTACATTGTTCTCATATTGTATTTGATGGGAAACTGGAGGGACAGGGCAGCCCAAACCCTACCTTCTACAGATCATTTGTATCTATCCCTAGTCTTTACCATTTTCAGTTTATTTAAAGAGGACGTGTCACCACAAAATGTGCAATCTGAAAGTACCATGTTATAGAGCAGGAGAAACCGAGCCGATTAATAAAAGATGTTGTGGCAAAAGATTCAATAAAACTTGTAATTTATACATTTATAGCTTTGCATTTTCCACCTCCTGTGAACAGCTATCGGTACAGGAGGGAGGGTCTAACAGTGACTGACAGCTATCTCTCTATGTACACTTATACACACAATGCTGTCAATTACTGATAACACCTCCCTCCTGTACCGATAGCTGTACACAGGAGGTGCAAAATGCAAAGACATACATGTATAAATTGCAGGTTTTACTCAATCTTCCCCCACAAAAATATATAACCAATCTCCTCAGCTTCTCTCCATGACATGGTTTTGTGGTGACAGGTCCTCTTTAAATACAATTTTTATTTTCATTCACTGACCGCAAGCAGAGATCTTGAAAAATAGTGAACAAACGAAGCACTGGGCAATATCGGAAAGTTGCAAAAAAAAAAATTACAAAATTATTACGATTTATGAACAGAGAACGGGAAAACACTTTCACATACCTATTTTTAAAACGATAAAAAATAAGAAATATAGTATTTATAAATAAAAAAAAATGCAGAGGAATAGGGCAGTGCCCAACAGATGTCACAAAAAGACAAAAGCAAAAAAAATAAAATAAAAAGGGTCTTTTTGTCACCATATGATTAACCGGAGAAGGAGGTGATACTGTGCACTTGTGTCAAATGAAGAAAAAAAAAAAAGAAATTAAAAGAATTTGTACGCAAGACTGGGCAAGGGCACGCATAGATGTTAAAAGTAGAGGTCTGAGGAACTCTCCAAGGAGCCAGTTTAAACATTCATTTTTTAAAGGACTTTTTAAATATTAGAGCCAGAAGGTGTCAAGTTAGACCTGTACGGTTTTGAATGTGTTTTGATTTGCCTTTTTACCGTGAGCATTGCTCCTGATGAAGTGCTGCTGATTCTCCTGCAGAATAACAAATGAACTGTTAATGACAGCTATTAAAAGGTGTGAATGTCATTTGCGCCTTCCTGTAGCTGTACAGATATGTGCTATGTTACCAAACACACTAAATGGAGAAAAAGAGCCAGCAGATAAATCAATAAGAGCATTTTCTTTGCTGAGCATGCCTTGATTTTTTGCATTTTATTGGCGATTAAACATTTCACGTTTCCATACTCACATATCAGGGAAACTGGCACTTAGTGAGACACGCAGAGAACGTCACGGAACAAAATGTCTACCGTGACCCGTATATGTGTGTACAAGAAATGTATTTCTATACGACAGTCAGTTCCAGAATTAATAGCATCCCTCATGGAAATGGAGCTACGATCAATACATTAAATAAACCACACACAGAAGGAGCGATCTGCTGAGCGTTGACGATGGATAATTTTTTCTTCGAGCCATTAAAAATTATTTTAAAGATGGAGAATTATCGGAGGAACGAGACAGGGCTGTCCCCTGTCACCACTCTTGTTTGCTCTGGCAATTGAAACCTTGGCCATTAGGATGAGACTATGGGAGAGGGAGATTCGTATAGGTCTATATGCTGACGATAGGATCCTGTATCTGTCTTCACCTGATTCATCACTCAGAAGTGCGGTGACTTTGATAGACAAATTTAGGAATTAGAGAAGACTTGAGAATTAACTGGGGGAAATCGGTCTACATGCCACTGGGCAGGGCCGATTAGAATAGCCCTTCTCATGTAGCTCAGCTGAAAGTAGTGGACTCATTTAAATATCTAGGAGTCATAATTACTAAACGGCACTCCCAGGCGCTAACACTTAATATCTGCCCACTAAATGAACACACAAGGATCAAATTTAAAAGCTGGCGATCCTTACCTATATCAGTGGCAGGGCGTATTAGTTAAAGGGGTATTCCCATGTCAGACAATGGGGGCATATCACTAGGATATGCCCCCATTGTCTGATAGGTGAGGGTCCCACCGCTGGGATCCACACCTACAACGAGAACAAAGTGGGGAGAGCTGTGACTGGAGGACCCTGAATTTCCTGGGGTCCGTCCACCACCAAGGGCTGCTCCCCGTCTCTCTGATAGAAGTGAATGGAAGTGCACAGCGCATGCTCCTATTCATTTCTATGGGGCAGACGGAAATAGCCGGCTATTTTCGGCAGCCCCATAGAAATGAATGTAAGACGGCTGCGCAAGCGCAGTGCGCCCTCCGTTACTTTACCCGCTCCGTTCTCATTGTAGGTGCGGGTTCCTAGCGATGGGACCTGCACCTATCAGACCTATCCTAGCGATATACCCTTATTGTCTGAGATGGGAAAACCCCTTTAAAATGATCATACTTCCATAGGTTCTGTATGCTGTCGAGCATGCGGAAACGCGATACCCAAATCGATGTTCAAAGAACTGGATGCCATGACTAGAGTTTTTATATGGGGCAGATCCCGAGTGAAACTCAGCCTGGATACACTGAAACACCCCAAAATCGAGAGAGGAATGGCCCTACTGGACTATTTTACATACTACTTAGCCGGTCAGATACGGTCGGCTCGTTAGCACCTGGTTCACAACAGCGGACATACCGACCTCTAAGTACCTCTTAAAAACCTACCTAAACTGCAATACCCTATGGTCGGTATCAGAGGGGTCACCTAAGTTTCAAAGGTCCATGATGCCACTGCATAAATTGGGACAGACGGTCTGGAAAGAAGCTAAATCACTGGCCAAATTCACAGAGGTGGTCTCAGACATACCTCTATGGGAAAATCAGTCATCATGGAGTGGACAAATGGAAATTGGAGGGAGCTAATACCCTTGGGGATTTCTATGACCAAGGAATGACAATGACTTTTGAGGCTTTGGCACAAAAGTATAATATACTACGTACCCATTTCTTCTCATACTTGCAGCTCAGGGCGGCAATACAGAGTAAATTTCCATATAATAGCACCAGAGTATCCAAATATCCACTCATAGGAGTTGTCAAAACTCAGGGCCCCAGAGGTTTAGTATCGGCAATCTATTCGCATCTGGTACATGCAAAGATTGGCGCAAACCCTCTTCCAGTAATTGACAAATGGAAAAGAAGATTCCCACACTCACTGATGAATCCGTAACAGCTTTATTAGAGTCAAACTTACAGGTATCACCCTCAGTCAACAATTAAACATCACGCATCAGACATATTTAACACCAACTAGGATGTATAGAATGGGCAGAGTGCCATCCACAGCATGTCCGCGGTGCGGGGAATTGGAGGCAGACTTTTGGCACATGATATGAAGCTGTAATCCAATAGCCATATTTTGGAGGGATGTGACCGACTTTCTTTCCCATCTACTTCCGGTTCAGGCGCCTTGTATACCTGAAGTCTGCCTGTTAGGGGTACTGAATGAAGACAACTGGGATCATTCCACGACAACATTCCTGAGGGAATCCCTGTTTATGGCACGCAAATGTATTGCTAATACACCGAACTTGACCATGTGGAAAATGCAGATACATCAGATTCTACCATATATAGTACTAGTGTACAAACATCACAACAAACCGCAAAAGTTTGATAGAGTTTGGGGCCTATGGTGTGGGACAGCACAAACCATGTACTCAACCACGAGTCTGCAACAAGCTATATCAGCAGCTCGAGGAAGCGTGGCTCAGTCGGTTTAGTAGGGAGGCATGTACGGAATAAAACTGCTAAAAATGATCTGAAAGAATAGGGAATATATGACAATGCACTGGCTGACTAGAGAAATTTTTTACACAGTTGCTGTATTTTTGTTGTTTATATAACGGTCTGCACATCGCTGGCACTCTCATAGAAAATGCCTTTTCTTGTCCGCAATTGCGGACAAGAATAGGACACGTTCTATTTTTTTGCGGACCCGGAAGTGCAGATCCAGGCGGGACATAGTGTCCCCATAGGAATGAATGGGTCCGCAATTCTGTTCCGCAAAATGCAGAACAGAATTGCGGACATGTGAATGGGGCCTTAAGAGATATGGACTACATAGGTCTTCTGACTTCTATTTCTATACTGTATTTGGCAACAAATGTGTATAAGATGTTGTTAATTTACTTCTGTTAATAAAACAGTTTAAAAAAAATTATTATTTTTTATTTTTTTTTTTCAAAATGTTTATTGTAAAACAAAAGTGAACATGACAGAGAGACATATTGTGTGTTTAAATTACGGGTACGCAGACCCAAGTCCCATAAAGTACCGTCAGCGTTTCCAGAGTACAAAGCTTGATCGAACCTTGGTAATTGTGCGTTTAAATTACGGGTACGCAGACTCAAGTCCCATAAAGTACAGGCAGCGTTTCCAAAGTACAAAGCTTGATCGAACCTTGGTAGTCCTGAACATCCAAAAGATTGCAGGTGGGACATGATATGTCTCAAGGGACATAATAATAAATAAATATAAAGGGACAAAAATAAAAAATTATTTTAAAGGGTTACTAATTTTCAAGAAAACTTTTGATATTTCATAGAGACATCTTAAACATTTTAATCAGTGGGAGTCCGAGCGCTGACACCCCCAGCGATCGCTAGAATAAGGACAGAGAAGATTGTGCACATTGAATGGAGGCGGGCCCATAGTGCGCTAGGCAAGTGCTTCTCTCTTAGATTCCCCTAGACCAAAACTTTTGAGGAGCCTTTAAAAAAAGGCTCAGAATGATTTAAAAATAAAAAAGTAATACCTCCTGTCCGGATACATTGCTCGAGTTCCAGTGATTGGATGGGCACTTGGGCAGTCCCATTCCCAAGCTGAGAAGAACTAAGAAGTACAGACTGGAAGAAAGTGCAGAGATCCAGGAAGTGGAATGGGAGTGTCAGAGGATCAGAGAGAAGAGTATTACTTTTTAAAACATTCTGAGATTTTTTTCTTAAACGTTTTTTGTAGACAATTTTTTTCCTGGAAAACACAGGGTCCAACAATATTGCCACTGCCAAATGTCTTCACTGGCAGGAACAAAAGCCCTTAACCACTTTCTGTCAGGCTTAAATGTTCTATTCAGGATCATAAAAAAAGGTCTTTCAAGTAAATGATGTAATACCAGACACAAGTGTCACTGTGTCAAAATAAACATTGACGCTTACATCTAACAGTCCCTTTAACAAAGTCTGAGAACCTTAGTTGAAGGATCCTTGATCACTGCTCCATACAAAATCACTAGTTTCTTGAAACTCTATAGGTGACTATTCGTTAACTGCCCCCTCCAAATCACAGAACAGATTTTCACTTTGGTTGAAGTATGGCGACTAAAAGATCCATTGGGGAACGATGATTTTGTCTTTCTACAACTATTTGGGGTCTTTATCATGCAGAGAAGTCCAGCCTTATCCAATGTTAAGCCTTCTGGCAGGACCTGACATATTTTAGGGGGCCAACCTGGATGCCAAGGCATGCTGACAGTTTAAGTGATTGTGTTGTAGTCTGATAAAGAATAACAAATGGTCAGAAATGGATGAAATATAAGAACTATAATGCCTTCAAGAAGAAATCTAGAATAGGCAAGGGACGAAAAAGAGATAATTAACCAGTCTGTTGTAAAAAAACAAAAGTAAAAGTCTAAATTGACCTCTATGATATTGCACTTCCCAGTATAAGACTGAACTGTATAGAATAAGGTATTTTGCACCATGCAATAATATAGTATTTACTGCATTGCAGCCATTTTGCTCTTTAAAAGGGAGTCTGTCAGCAGTATTGACTATGCAAAAATGCTGTCAGCAGACTGAGGCTGAGGAGGACAGGGAAAACATACCTTTTTTTTCCCGTCAGGAGTAGTGTAAATATGAAGTTTTATTCTACCAGATCCTGCTCCATGAAGTTCTCAGGGCAGAGCATCACTGTGAAGAGTTCTCTGCTTTGACCTGCTTCACAGCCCCTACCATCTGTTCTGAGTGATAGTTGTAGCATCCAACCAGGAGACCACTACAGCTGTCACTCAGACCAGCTCAATGCAAAGAGCACCTCACAGTGCTGGGTAGTATAAAATATCATATTCTCATGACAAAACCTTCACAAAAGATATGCTTTCACTGCTCTCTACAGCCCTACCTAGTGCTGTCCGCAGTTTAGCATGGTCAGAACTACTGACAGACTCCCTTTAACATATACATACATATATACTTTTCACCATAGTTACATACTTAGTAAAGTTGAAAAAAGAGAAAAAAAGAAAAAAGAAATCCGGCCATCAAGATCGACCAAGGAACAATCTACCGCAATATGTCTACAGTCAATCAAACTAGATATTCTCGTTAAATGCTCAACTCAAACTGGCTCGCTCTCTACTCTATGGAAAAGAATTGCCTCCCTTCTAAAACTTTACATTTCCCAGTTGATTCTCAGGTTTATTCTATCAGTAAATTATTATCTGTTGATCAGTTTTTAAATGATCTCCCCAGCCTCGATATGCCCTGTCTGTCTGGTTTTCAATGGGATTTTCAGGTAATGCAAGTTACCACGCCACAAATATCTCTGTTGAGTAGAGCGTTAACTAATCTGACCATATTCTGGATTGATGAAGCATAAAAGTGTTAAGTTTGTCTCTTTAGTGCAGGAATGAAGGCCAGGGTGATCCCAAAGGGCGACTGTCATACAAGGTACACTGCCAGAACTTAAACTATTCTGATATTTGTTTTTTTGCTTTTAAACAAAACCATTCAAAGAGTCAATAAGAGGTTATCCAAGAAACTATAACATTATAAATATTCTAGTTAGTATCACAAAGCAAAGAAAACATAATCACTCACTTTGGCTTTTGTCCCCATTGGGCTCACAATAAAATTTACTACCTCACACACCATACACCCGTAAGAAACCAATACAAAGAGACATCTGACTACTTGGGGGAAATAAAAAGAAAAGAAGGGCTGCAAACACTCTAAAGGAATGTTAAAAATGTTTACTACTCCCCTTGTCAATCCCATATGGATCCAGCGCAGAAGATGCAGAAGTCCTATCTGCAGAGAGGCCTTGGTTGTCATGTGCCATACTACTAGCAATAGTAAAGAGTGCAACCATTGATGCCACTGATTGGCTGCAGTGGTCACAAGCCTGTAGGACACCGGGCGAGGGACCATTTGAACATTTTCAGCTCATGCAGTGTGGGAATGAAGGAGTTGGGCACAATCATCACACAACTACAAGCTCATTGTAAAAATATGGACTTATCCCAATATGTATAACATTATATATATATATACACACACATCTATGAATAGGGCTGGAAAACACTGCAATCTACCTAGAATTTAAGAATAAGGCTAGGTCTACACAATGACATTTGTTGCGCGACATTTTGTCGCATTATTGTCGCGCGACAATTGTTCGAATGGTAGCCTATGGTGTCGCATTGCGACATGCTGCGACTGCGACACGACAGTTGCAAAAAATCCATTTAAGGTGGATTTTTCTACGACTGTCACGTCGCAATGCGACACCATAGACTACTATTATAAAAATTGTTGCGTGACATTAGTGCAACATCAATGTCGCGTGACACATGTTGCAGTGTAGTTGTGCCCTATTTGTCGCGTGACAAATGTTGTCGTTTAGACCTAGCCTAACTAGATTTGCATTTTGTAATCTACACCCTTATAGGTACAGGCCTCAGTTTGATAACAATCCAAAAAGACAACATCGGCATAGATCATTATCTTCTCAGCCTCACTTCAGGAGAAAACTGGTCATGCAGCAAGGTGGTGTCCAGTAAAATAGTACAAACTACCAAAGAGAGCATATTACAAGTAACATCAACATTTTGATGTCTGGCAAATAGAAATTGAATTAAATTTGCTTCTGGAGTGGTGTAATGGTTTCCATTTCAAATGGAAGTTGTCAGATCCCATAGAGTTTTATAGGGTCCACTGGGGTTCTGGGGCAGGCTAAGTTATGTCGGAGGTCAAAAATTGTAAATAAGCTGGTGGACACTGCAAACCCAAGTATGACGGTGCCTAACTGGCTGCTAAAGTTTACAATAGGATTCCCAGTAAATTAGAATGAGTGGTCCTTTAAAGGGGTTGTCTCATCTTCCGCTATTATCTCGTCAGCGGCGCCAGATCAACCTGCTTTCTCTCTGCTGAGTGACAGGCAACCGCCACTATGGTAATGTCCTAGATGATAGAGATACCAGTGCCTTAGAGCAAGTGAACTGTTTAAATCTTGAAAAGCTTTTCAGAGCTTAGCAGCTGTTCTCACTCTGCATCACTGGAGTGAACAGCTCTAGGGCTACTGTGTATGTCCTGGAGCGGTCCCCTTTGAGATCGGAGGCACTGCAGAGCAATGGCCGGACCGGGAGCCACTAGACCAGGCATGGCCAACCTGTGGCTCTCCAGCTGTTGTAAAATTACAAATCCCACCATGCCCTGCTGTAGGCTGATAGCTGTAGGCAATCAGGGCATGTTGGGAGTTGTAATTTTGCAACATCTGGAGAGCCTCAGGTTGGCCATCCCTGCACTAGACCGAGGAGAGATCATCTAACCGCGCAAGCATCAATGCTGGATTGCAGTGGTGGACGTAACACCTGACAACAAGCAGTAACTAAAGAGAGGGAAGGGAGGGCCTAACAGGAAAACGAGGCACTTCTAACAAACTAATGTATTTGATAAGTGCCTTATTTTGAGTTTTTCTACAAGATGGCATCCAATTATGGAGACGAGACAACCCCTTTAAGCAAACTTCTGATTCAAGTACATCAAGAATCTTATGAAGCAAATCTCCTGCCGCCATAAGAGGTACCTTCTCCTGTTTATCTAACTTTGAAAACTAACGCCAACTCCGGCCACAATATTAAAGTCTTCATAAACACAATATTGCCATAATGCAATTTATGTTTAGTCCCTTTTTCGAAACATTACTCTCAACCCACAATCACATTCGGATTACAAAATTCTTTTTGTAGTTTTCTCAAAGCCAGGGGAATAGAATAAACCACTTAGATGACAGTAAAGTGTCTGTAAAATATATAACGGTAATAACTCCTGGTGGAAAAGTGGCAGATATACAGAAAGTAAAGTATGAAGCATTGTAAAAAAGGCTAACGTGAAGGGTGTTTATTTTTAGAGGCCTCTTCCGGATGAAATCATAAGGCTGAGAGAGGAAACCTTTGGTAAGAGCCCCTGCTTCACAAGTTTATTCTTAAATTCACTGCTAGGTGTCAAGTGCTAAGTGCTAGATACAGCCTCCTTAACAGCCCTAAGTCAAAAGTGGAAAAGGTCAGCGATACGAGAAGGTTTGTATTTGTGCAGAACTTTCACGGGCTTGATTGCCAAAAGTTTATTTAATTATTAGCGTTGGAAGCCGAGCTCATTGCAGACGTCAATCTCGGTGCTATTACTCTAATCAAGATGTCGGGGTGAAACACTCGCTTGCTTCCTTCACAAGAGAGGATAATACTCTTTAATTGGCACAGTCTATCATCTCGTAAAATACAGAGAAACTTCTTTTTTTTTTTTTCCAGGGTGACAGCTTTATGCTTCTCATAAATAGCAAGAAATATTAAATAATCTAAAGGCTCCAAACTATTTAACAAGATTATTGCCACATTTATTTGCATCATTCTTTGGCGCTGATAATTGCAGAAATCATTTTTCTACAGTTGAATTTATTAAATATGTAACGGGCACTTTTCTCCCGACATTTTAAATCATAGCTAATCGTTACACTTTAGCAATCCGAGCTGGAACAGAACTTTTGGCAAAAGTAGAAGACGGTCAATATCGAGAAAAACTTGTCTTAAAGGGGTTTTGCCATCTTAGACAATGGGGACATATCGCTAGGATATGCCCCCAATTGTCTGATAGGTGGGGGTCCCACCCCTACAATAAGAATGGAGCGGGGAAATGAATGAAGGGCTAACTGACCAGGCGCAGTTCGCATGAACGATCCTGCGTAGGGCAAGGGAGAGCATCGGAGCATGAAATGCTCCAATGCTAACATCAGGGGGCTACCTGGGTGAAATTATGGGTATGTCTGGGTTCAGCTCTGAACCCGGACAATCCCTTTAAAGGGCTTCTGTCACCAGATTTATATCAGTAAAATAGGCTGACCTAAAACATGTGCAAAGTCAGCAGAAGGTATGTGTGTTGGTCCCATCCTCATCTGAAGTTTTGATATATGCAAATTAGCTTATAGGAGCAACGGGGGTGTTGCTGTTACACCTAGAGACTCTGCTCTCTCTGCAGATGCCATGCCCTCACACTTTGATTGAGAGGGCCAGGCTGTAAAAACGTCATCACCTCTAGCCCTGATGTCTCCCAGTCTCTTAACTGGGTGAGAAGTTAGAATTCCAGAGGAGCATGTCTGGCCTATAAGTCTCCTCACGCTGACTAAGGCGCTTTCTCCCCAAGGAGAGATAGTACCCCCCAAATCCTGACTGGGCCTCTCACCCAATTAAGCCAGTACTCTCTGCCCTGCCCTGATGAGGTACAATCACCGTGAAACAGCTGTCTGCAGATGAGGTGCTGGCTTATTTAATATCTGATTCATGTCTCAAAGCCTATTTAAAGGGTTGAACATTGACTTATAGAATAGCTGCCTTACATTTGGTAGCATTAGAGGCAGAGCTTGTTAAGAGCTCATTTGCATCCCTTTAAGTCTCCTTACGCCGACTAAGGCGCTCTCTCCCCAAGGAGAGATAGTAGCTCCCAATTCCAAAAAATATGTCATGCTCGACAACTTGACGTATAAGGGCTCTTTCACACGAGCGGATGCTGTGCGTGGAATCCGCTGTGAAAACAACATCACCTCTAGCCCTAAGGTCTCTAACATGCATCATGAGCTTCAGTATCCAGCGCAGGTGTAGTACAGAAAAGAGTATCAACAGCAATTCTCTTCTGGACTACTCCTGGGCAGAATACTGAAGTGCACGGTGCAAGCCGCACTCTGGACAGCAGAGACATGGAGAATTAACAGGATTGATAATGCGCTGTGCCTCTCTGTGATCTGTTTACTACAAAATCACTGTAATATAAAGTTGTCACCGTGATTTTGTAGTAAAAAGGTCACAGAGAGACACGGAGCATTATCAATCATGTTAATGCTCTGTGTCTCTGATGTCCGGAACGGGGCTTAGCTCCCTTTCATGCAGCGGATTCCACGCACGGCATCCACTCATGTGAAAGAGCCCTTAAAGGAACCATTTTCCCCTTCAAGTATTTCTTCCCGGAGAAAACAAAATACTGAGTACCTACAAGTGCATAACAGAGACGTGCTGCCACTCCCTGTGCTGCTCTACAGGTCCATGTACACCACATTGTCATGGACATGATCACATGCCACAGTTGGTGCCCCTGGGTAAATCTTTCAAGGGCACCAGCTGGAGCATGAAAGGGAATAGTGTGAAATTAAAATTTACCTGCACAGCGGGATTAAGCAAGATAAATCACTATTTTTTTTTACTGTAATTTACTGCTTTTTATTGTAAAATGCTGGGGCTAGATCATAACTATTCCAACATCTTGTCAATTATGCAATCAGTCATCTTATTGACAAGACTAATATGGGAAGTGTGCTCCCAGATTATACAGTAGCTCTACAGCCATAACTAGGGATCAGTAAATAGACTTCGGATGAAACATCGGAAGTCGATTTGCATAAAACTTCATTTCAATACTGTACAGAGTGAGCGCTCCGTACAGTTTTAGAATGTATTTGCTCCTATGAGCCAAAGTTATTACTTCACGAAGTCTCGTGAGACTTTGCATAATAACTTCAGAAACTGATTTATACTATAAAAATTGGAACCGAACCCAAGTTCGGGAAATATTTTTTTACAGTATAAATCAATTTTTGAAGTTATTATGCGAAGTCTCGTGAGACTTCGTGAAGTAATAACTTCCGCTCATCGGAGCCAATACATTCTAATACTGTATGGAGCGCTTTCTCGGCGCAGTATTGAAACAACGTTTTATGCAAATCGACTTTGGATGTTTCATCCGAAGTCGATTCGCTCATCCCTAGCCATAACTCTAGGACAATGTAGAATCAAGTCCCTTAATGACAGCAGTAAAAAGTAGTATTAGCAGTAGCAACAGAACTGAAATATTGATGACTTACCCTCATAATAGGTCATCAGTATCAGACTGGTGGACTTTGACTCCCGCCATCCACACTAATCAGCTGTTTAAAGGGCTGCAGCCTCTTCCTCAGCCTGCGACATCACATTCATTGGTCACATGACCTATGTACCGCTCAGTCCCACTTATTGAAATGGATTCAGCTGCAATATCAAGCACAACCACTATGGCGCTGTGCTTGGTGTACCTCGGCGGAGAGGCCTTAGCACTACAGTTTCTTTGAGCAGATGATGGGTCAGGAATCAGATCTCACCAATCTCATATTGAAGACCTATTCTAAAGACCTGTAGGTCTTCAATATTTAAGTCCTGGAAAATCCCTTTAACGGGGCAAACTTGTATCCAATGCTCATACAATTTATTAAGGAGTGTTCTTGGGGCCTTGAGGAAGAGTCAAACACAATCATAAGTAAAAATCTGTTTAAAACTTCCAGCAGGAGAAGAGTCCAATCCATCTTTTACAGAAAACAATAACATCTATATCATATAAATGAGTTTCATAATAAATGTTATCCATAATTCAACCATTGAAATAGTTTCAAAGTGTATTTTTTAATTAAGGAATCTCTTGTAAAAGTCGACGTTGTCAAAACATTTTGATAGAGCATGGAGCAGGACAAACCCTGTACTAGAACGCAGCAGGTTACAAGCCTCCCGAGCAGAAAAATACTAATTATAATTTTACTTTATATCTCACTATAAAATCCTCACTATCATACTGTCAGGCCTGACTATATGTTGAGTAAATAATGCCGCCACAATTCTGTAATTAGTAATTTAATTGCATCTTTATCCTAACGCAATACCTCTAAAATGTGTACAGGCCATTATCAACGAAATGCAATATTTGGCTCGTTAATCCGGTGATATTCATTATAACCTTTCCTTAAAGGGGTTGCCCCATCTCGCCATTTCTATGAAAAGATGGGACTGAGGTCCGGCCCAGTTGGCGAGGCTTACTCAAACTGTCAAGCGGTCTGGTGCTCCACTGTTCCCGTACCTCCCATTGTAGTGAATGGGAGCTATGCGATCAGTGTAGAAGAACACTCCGGGCGTTAGAGAAGCAGAGTAGCTTGTTCTGCTCTCATCTTTGCATAGCGCCTAATAACTACAATGGAAGTTATGGAAACAGTGGAGCACTGGCCTGCTGAGCTGTTTCCGTAAGCCGGACACCTCGGCTGACACTTAGTCCCATCTTGCCATGAAAATGGAGAGTTGGTTAACCCCTTTTACATCTTTATCCTACTGGTAAGAGATCCAACATGGTTTGACTTTTACCCATTCAAGACATATCAAAAGCACTTAGTACTTAAAAGGGTATTGCCATTTTAGACATTTATAGCATATCCACAGAACAGTAGGTGGTACCCCCACTATCTCCAGAACATGGGTCCCCCAACTACTGTACTATTTGATGAGGCAGGTGCTGGCTGCCATTTCCCGGTGGAGAAAGATACGAGAGGTGGTCACTCACTTGCTCAGCTAATTCCCACAGAAGGGTCTGTAGTCAGCGCACATAACACAGCCATCTCTCTGTTCATTCTGGATGTGGTGGCCAGCACCCAACTCAACATGCAGAAACTAAGTCTGGTGAGCCCTGTTTTGGAATAAGGTGCGTGTCCAAGAAGTGGGAACTGCATGTATCACCAACATATGGTGGAGTATTTAGCCTCGCCTCTGGGAGGCGATTTTACAGATTATAGGCGTTCGTTTTTTAAAATTTTAGGCGGGCACGGGACATCAGGGGGGCGTTCCTGGGCTCCTTGCTAAAGAAGGAACGCCCCTCTGGGCTCCTAAGACCTTCATTTGCATATCTGAATAAGCGGTTTTTACAAGAAATGACAAGACGAAAAAGAAAACCACCAACAGTTATGGAAATAAGGTACTTTATTAAACAAGGATTCATGAAAAAAAAATTATGCTACTATGCTGGTTACAGATTCCCTTTAACGAGGCTAGCCATTTTGGACAAACAGTTTTTTTTTGTCTCAATGTACTGATTATAAGTTGGCGCACTTTCAAGCTCCCATTTAAATGGGGTTTTCCAAGAGTTGAATATTGATGACCTATCCTAGGTAAACTGACAGACCAGCTAATTACTAATCTTTAAAATGTTTAACCCTTTTTGGGTGTTTTTATTTTTTTGCGTGTTGCGCTCCCTGCATTCCCAGAGCCATAGCTTTTTTATTTGTCTGTTCACATAGCCATATGAGGGCTTGTTTTTTGCACTTTCCAACGCCACCATTTAATATTGCATATGAAGTAGTGGGAAACTGGTAAAAAATTCCAAATGGGGTGAAATAGCAAAACAAAAGCAATTCCACCAAGGTTTTACAGGTTATTCTTTTACAACGTTCGATGTGCGATATAGCTTTTCTTGCGTTTTGATAGTAATAAAAAAAATTATAAAGTGGGAAAAAATCTGTTTTATTTTTTGTCGCCATATTTTGACACCTATAACTTTTTCGTAATTATGTGTACGGAGCTGTATGGGGGCTAATTTTTTTGTGAGGCGATCTGAACTTTTCATTGATACCATTCTGGGGTGCGTATTACTTTTTTATCACTTAATTTTTTCTAGAAAATGAAGTGAACAAAAAACTTTGGATGTTTTTTCCCGTTTTGCTGTTTGCCGTATGGGGAAAATATTTTTATATCTTGGGCGTTTTCGCACATCGCGACACCCATGATGTGTATTTTTTTAATTTTAGTTCTTTTATTTTTATTTTGGGGAAAGGAGGGTGATTTGATTTTTTTTTTTTTACACTTTTTTATAGTTCCCATAGGGAACTATAACAATCAATCATCTGATTGCTATTACCATAGACTTTAACGCACTTGCATTGAAGTCTATGATGATTTTAGCCGCGGGTGTCTGCTATAAGAAGCACGGCTATGGTGCCCGCAGCGCTTGGGAGCAGGCGCCATCTTTAAAAACCCATCCAGCGCCGCACAATTACGGCGCTGGTCGGGAAGGGGTTAAATGTGAAGTTAATGGGGATGTCTCATAAAGATAACCCAAGTCCATTTGCCCTATCAGATCATATGGTGACCAGAGTGGGGCCCCCTTCTCTGGGCCACATGATATCAGCCAGAATGAAGAGCCGCTCTCTATAAGTCTCTCTAATCTGGAGGAAAAGGATGCCTATTTATTTGATCACCATATAATGCTGCAATTACCCTGCACCAGCCATGGCTTCTTCCGTCAGCTGATTACTGGATGCAGGACCAGGGGTGATCAGATCATCAAGATTCTATAGAATTCTAAATCTTTCTGTAGTATTCATATTAAGGATGAGCGAATTGATTCTACTGATTCGGAATTTGCCCCAAATAGGTCAGATTCCGAGGAGCCAACATTTTTTGTGATTAGTTTTGGGGGGAGAGAGAGAGCCTAGTATGCTCCTCTGAGTTTCTGGGCAATAAATATGCATTGTCTGGCGGGGTATTCTTTCTCATTATGGAGAACGCATAGAATGCATAGTGCGCGTGCAGGGTATTGTAGGCCAGGCAACACTCCTGTGGGTTTCTGGGAAAGATATTTGAATTAATCTTCCTAGGCCTATCTGATGCCAACAGCTAATTTTCATATATTTATGTCAGTAACCCAGAGGAATGTTGACTGGATTAAAATACTCCTCATGCATACTTGGCATCCTCCATAAGGAGAAATAGTACCACAACCAAGGCCTCTCAGCCAACAAATTTTCTTTGCTCAGTTCTGTTAAAGGAAGCATATGTGATTTGGGTAGAATTGATTTGTACCCAAATCAAACGTTTAAAAAAAATTTGCGAATCAGACCCAAGACGAATTTCAAGAATTTAGCTAATTTCTAATTGATAGTTTATTTTCCAAAATTCCTCCATTTTGCAGAACAGGTGATAATCCTGTATAAACACGGCCGCAGGACCAGAATATGTGAAAATTCACAATCATACTGGCACATAATTTTATATATGACATGGACCCAGTCATAAGCCATAATAACACAGCATTTCATACATTATTGAACAAATTTGCTTAAGCAAGCAATTATCAACATCCATGAAAATGTCAGAACATTAAACATAAAGAAACAAAAACGGAACACCAAGAAAACAGTTTAATGAAGCTATTAATGATGGGAAACAAAATGGAGGGTCAAGCTAATGGCCTAACGTTAAACATTTTAAATTAACTGTAACTTGAAATGTCATCATAATTCAATTTTAAAAACCCACAGTCATGAATTCTAATAATATAATAATTTGGTCTGAAAATGGGAAAAAATGTAAATCAGCTCACAGTTATAATTGTCAAGTTGAAAATAAATTAGCTCGTGAAACTTCATGGTGTCAGTGAATTACCACCAGCTCGTCATGGTCCTGTGTGATACTGCAATGTTTTCTGACAAAAGGATTATGTCGTCTGAAAGTAGGACAACTTCGTGCATTGTGCATTTTGAAACAGAACACAAACTACTGGAAGCTTCTTCTCAAAAATATATTAAAAGTCTAGGTATTGTTAGATTAAAAAAATATAATTTGATTGGGATTATTAGACATTCATACTAATGTAACAGGAAACAATACAATTTATCGTAATCAAGCCAATAATAAAATGGATTCTATGAGGGTCGCCTAAATTTTTGGTTTGCAGACTGGACAGCAAACTCATACAGGTATATGGAACATCTATTTATGTATAATTATAGGAGGTCACTTATTAAGACTAGTCTTAAAGTGGTTGTCCGGGTACAGAGCTGAACCCGGACATACCCAAAATTTCACAAAGTCAGCCCCCTGATGTTAGCATTGGAGCATTTCATGCTCCGATGCTCTCCTTTTCCCTGCTCTGAATCGCATAGGGCAAAGGCATTTTATGGAGTTCCGGTGACGTACTAGGCTTTCCATAGGGACTGCTAAGCGGAGGCTTCCGCCCAGCAGTGAGCCTTGTGACATCACTGACACTAATGGGCTGGCTTTAGCGTTGCCCTAGCCTGTAAAACGCCCCACATCAGAGGAAGCCTCCGCCCAGCAGTGTGTTTTTAAAAACAAAAAGAACCCTTGCCAAGGTCTGAACCCAGACAACCCCTTTAATAATCCCTGCGCTGGTGGTGGATCTGCCACAGTTATAAGAGACGCCTGTATATACATAACTTTGTCGCATCCACTGTCGGTCTAAATGTAAGCCAGCTTCACTGCTGGCTTAAAATTAGACCATTTTAAATGCCTAAAATAGGCATAGAAAATGATAAATGAGACGGGGTTGCAAGCCCCTCCCCTTCCCCATGACATCCCCTTTTTAGACCTGGCGTGAGTGGGAAAGAGTCTCAGACTGCGAAGCAAATAACCTTTTCGCTGCAATCTGTGACAGATAGATGCTAGAAAAATGGCTTATATCTGATAGTAAATGACCCCCATAGATTTTAATAATCTTCAAAAGTAATTAACTTTATAAACATTTGTTTGTCAGACACAACCGATTTCGAAGTTAACGGAGTTGCCCAAGTTTTAAAAAATGAGCAAAAGCAGGAAAGGTGTTAAAATATTAAAAGAAGATATACCTACCTATTAAAACCCCCTCTGCTCCAGTAATGGTGCTCCGATCCTCTGCACCAATGTAGCCAATATGTCATGTTTTGGGCCATATTGATGACATGTAGAGATGAGCGAACTTCAAAAATTAGTTCGGCGTTCGGGTTGGGGTATTCGCCGCATCCCGTTATGGATTCCACTACCGCGGACTATCCCGGCATATGGAATCCATAAGGGGCGGCTTCCACGAACCCGAACTTTGGAAAAGCTGAAGGACCTGGGGTGACGTCACCGTCATGTGATCAGTGCAGGGGGCGTGGCTCAGCACTGGATCAAATCCAGTGGGCGTGGGCAGGACCAATATGGGGCTCTGGACAATAAGACACTTGATTGCCATTTAAGACAACTTTTTTATTATTTCAAGAGCTACATATGTAATGAATCCATGTCACACAACATTTATATAATGTTGTGTGACATCGATTCATTCATTATTACTAGAGATGAGCAAAGTTTTATAAAATTCGATCCGGCTGCTTTGCCGAATTTTACAAAAAAATGTGCTTCATGATCATGACAAATAACTTCGTCACAAAGCACATTTTTTTGTAAGTAGTGGGTACAATGACATGGAGCTGCAATAGCGTCACTGCACCCCTTAGATGCCGCGTTCATACATGATCGCAGCATCGAAGAGTAATAATACGGTGCAAAATGAACAAACAAAAAATAACTCATACTTACTGCCTCCATTTGCTCACGACTGGCCGGCCACTGCCATCTTGCTTGAAGATCTTGCGTGAAATCTCGAGCGGCCCGAGATGACATCACCACGCACAGGATTTCGACCAAGATCTTCAATCAAGATTGCGGCGCCCGGCCCGTCACGAGCAAACGGAGGAAGTAAGTATGATTTTATTTGTTTGTTTTATTTAGACTATTTCAGCCTAAATCGATTTGCTACCATAAAGCATGAAGAAAGTCGATATTGTAGAACATCATGAATGAATGGTTTCTCTTACTAAAGGGTAGAATTATTATTAGGCCATTACATCATAGATCTAGGATTAAACACCAGTGAAATAAATGTCATTTTGTGCAGGTAATCAGGCGACAACGGTAAATATCATGCAAGATCCTACTAAGCTGTACTATTAATAGGACACATTTACTGGCACGAGGTAAGCCGAGCAACTTACCATCTATGAACATCAAAAGAAGAGCGAGCAAATTAAAATTATACTAGATAATGAACACGACTTGACATTATTACTAATGAAACACAGAGAATCTTTAAGGGATGAAAAAGACTTGTGGGAACGCGGAACATTTTTATTTTACTAAAAGTTCAGTCACAGTTATTACGAATTAATTTAATTTGTAAAAGTGCACAATAAACACGAAAGGTAGACGAGGAGGCAAAATTACGAGAGTCAGAGCTCGGAACGTCCCCGATAATGAATGAGTGCTCTTAACTTCTCCATAACCTTTTCTCAAAACCATACAACGTTGGGAAAATTATCCCCGTAAGCAAATTCCAATTTCTTCCCAGCTTGTTTACCTAACCACTTAATGTGACCTCTGAATTCTCCAGCTCTTTTACATTATATTATGCCCTATGCAAAGTTTTTTCTTCGCTGTTTTCTTTATGGGACCAATGATTGGCTTTTTGGCAGCCGAGTCAGAAGCCTGTGAAATTTTAGAGTGCCATGGTGGTCTTGACTTTATTTTTTCAGAACTTGACATTTTAATGAGGACAATTAGGGGTAATTGAAATTCTAGGGCCCTTTCTGTGTGTTTAACAGTTTGATTATTTTTGTCACCTCTGACATAATTAAACATGAACATAAGAAAACCAAACGTGTGAAAATGCCATTATTCATAGTAAACCTTAAAATAATACGAAATTTAATATTTTCAATTATGGCTTGTGGATGAGAACGTATGAACATATACAAATCACGTTCTCTGGGCTACAGCAATCATCAACAGGTCTCATTCCGTGTTCTACCTGAATGCAACGCGCTGTGATGCCAAGTGACGCCGATGCATTTTTAGTGCACTACTTCTGAATCCCTTCTGCTCATAGATATACTCTGTGTTGTTGACCACTTGTCCGGATGCAACTGCATTACCTCTTATCACAGCCTTCTTTTGTGACCCAGGCTGTTCTTGACCATTCTGCTATCGTCTGAATCCTGAGCTTCAGATACCCACCTAGATTGTACAGTTACATCTATCATCTTGCTGCCACTGGAAACTTCTTGCTATAAACATTTTTGTACACTTTTTCCATGGAAAAATTATTCTGATAATTCTGGTTCATAGCAATATCTATTAAAGTATGCAATTTAAGTTGATAGCATTCTGTCTGCCTGGTGTCTACTATGTGAAATCTATAAAATGTATGCAGTGAGCTTCTTAGCTCCACCTAGTGGTGGCTGCAGGCAGGCAGACATCATTTACATGCAGACGTGCTCTCACATGTGGATTAAAAAAAAGACACGTAAGTAAGAGTGCACAGCTGTTTTCAGACCTTCCATATAAGTAAATGGAGAGAGCCATGTATGTGTCCAACTGTGACCCCCCTTCCCCTATTATGTCAGGCTGGGACTTTTACAGCACATTCTGTGAACATGATACTAACGTCAAATTCAAAATATTCCTTCAAGAATTTAAAGGGGTTTCCCCAGAATGACAATCTATCATCTATCCACAGCATGTGATCAGCCATTGGACCACTTCTGATTATAAGAATGGGATTTTTTATTTTTTTTATTTTTTAAAGAGCAGCAGTTAAACATGTTCATTGCCACTCAAAGTGTATAGGACTGTCTCCGGCAGTCCAATAAAGTTTCAATGCAGTGGCAATGCATATGCTTAATGGTTGTTCATTTCAAAGAGGGGAAAGGTGGCTCCTGTTCTCGTGATCTTTATGGATCCATCTGCTAGGACTCCCTCCGATATACCTGTACTGTGGATAGGTAATAAATTGCCATTCTAAAACAACCCCTTTAAAGGGGTTTTCCCATCTCAGACAATGGGTGCATTTAGTAGGATATGCCTCCATAGTCTGATAGGTGCGGATCTCGTTAACGCAGCCGGCAAAGTCAAGGATGGCGCACCTCGCATGCGCGGCTGCCCTTCAATCCGTTTTATGGTGCCGCCAAAAATAGCCAAGTGCTAGATCAGCTATTTCTGTCGGCCCCAGAGAAGCAGGAAGCAGTGGCTGCACAAGCCTGCTGTGCTCCCATTCATTTCTATGGGCATTCCGAAAACAGCCAAGCGCACCACTCGGCTGTTTTCGGTGGGACAATAGGGACGCTTAGTGGTGGCACTTCGTTTTTGGCTGTGTTTAGGAAATAGATGTGGCTGCCAGAGGTGGGATCCCCCCATTTTTTGAAATGGCTAAACCCCTTTAATTTTTATTTTTAGACTTTATAAATACTTTATAATTGCTCTTTATATTAAATTGGTGTTGAGCAGATGTTATTCTCTATGTCAAGAGAATATTAAAATTCTTGCTTGAGGAGGGGAACAACCTTTTTCTTCCCACGGTTTTTCTTCGCTTTGCAGTGGCATGCGAAAAGAGTCTGCTGATCATAAAAGGGTTAAGAACAAAAACCTTATTTATCTGATATGCAGGATAGCTCATAGATTCATCTTATTTATGCATCCCATAGTCTATAGACTAGAAGAAAACGATGTATTCTACATGACCTTTCCCATCCGGCATGTGTTAACATAGAGAGCAATCAACTAACTACTGCGTACGAGTAAAGCAGGTATGTAACACAGACGCTGATCGCTATCTAAGCCATGCATAATGGGGTTGGGGTTGGTTTTCTTTTATTCTTTTTTATGCAAAGATAGAAAAATAACACTGAAGACGTGAAACCGTATAACCTAGGATCTCGAATGAACAACAAATGCAGCTTGTCGTCAATTTAAATGCATTGAACACCAGCGATGCCCCCAACTAAGGCTTCAAACTTGTACAGCACATTTCCACTCAACTCAACTAGATTGCCTGTCACATCTGACACGACTTGTCAAAAGTTACCCTTCACTGCTCATGGGCAACATGGAGGGTCAGAAGACCAAATACAATGGTCCTACCCATCCCATTTTTTCTCATTCACAGCGGCAGATATTGAACTCTTAACTGACAAGACTGAGCAGGTTGAAGCAGCTGCCAGAATAAGAGAAGCAGGACAAAGTCAGCGTTGATAGGGAAAGGCTACTCCAACACGATGTGTACATGCCAGAGCCCAGACTATTATGGCTGACGATTCTGGCAATGTCACACAAAGGGTAATTGTAATTCCAACCATAAAACACATTTTTGGAGAACATTTTATTTGCGTTGCTTGAAATGATTACAATTAATTTGCCGCAACCCGGCTTAATCACGCCATTTGTACCCAAAAAGTATGATAATAGAGGCCCTATCTGTAGAATTACTGATATTTTATTTTATATAAGCTTTGATTTTACATGATGAATGTCATAAAACATAAGTGTGTTGGATTCAACCTAAAAGAATTAGAAACGCTTGTACTACTTGGTTTAATATTTGTGCAAATATAAAAAATGCATAAAGTATTTTAAAAATGCAATGTAAATACAGCACATACATTGACCTTTTTCAGTATTATGACCACATTTTGTGTCACCATGGACCTCCCTATTAAACCAAATAGAACTGTTAGATAGGCTATGGTCACCTGAATGACACTTTTCTATCTCCGTCCTGATCCGAGGCTCCGTTCCCGAGGTATTTAGTTTATTTTCTAAAATGCAAATGAGGTGTTTGGTGCAATAAGGGCATCACCGTTGCTCTTGTCACATCAAGCTCTGCTCCTTCCTCCTACTAACAGGGCCAGTCAGTGGCGATGTGACACCCTTGTTGCACCAAACAGATAAATTGCCGTATCTTTCGCCCTATAAGATGCACTTTCCCCCCCCCCAAAATGGTTGGGAAAAAGTTAGTGCATCTTATGGGGTGAATATAGGGGAAAAAAGCATGTCTGGCGCTTGTCACTGTACCTGCTGTGCTGCGATGCGATCAAACGGCCGCTGCGAACCAGCCGCGCTTGTGGTGCTTGGAAGGTGCCTGACGTGCTGCGGTGTGTGTAGAGACCGGCCGGCCCAAAGCGCTGCTATGGAGGAGGGAGGAGGAGGAAAGTTGGAGCACTTAGCGCAGGAGTAACACATGCCTGCTCCGCCTCCCGTCTCCGTCACACTGCCTGCGCCTATAGTGTTTTAGGTATGATTTTCTGTTTTAGGTATGCCAATAACTGCTTGTCAGTGTATTGACATTTAGGCCTCTTTCACACGAGCGTGTCCGGATTAGGTCCGGATGCGTTGCGGATGCGTTCAGGGAAAACTGTGCGATTTCACAGGCAAAGCCATTCAGTTTTGCCTGCGATTGCGTTTAGTTGTTCAGTTTTTTCCAGCGCGGGTGCAATGCGTTTCGATGCGTTTTTCACGCGCGTGATAAAAAACTGAAGGTTTACAAACAACATCTCCTAGCAACCATCAGTGAAAAACGCAATGCACCCGCACCTGCTTGCGGATGCAATGCGTTTTTCATGCAGCCCCATTCACTTCTATGGGGCTAGGGCTGCGTGAAAAACGCAGAATATAGAACATGCTGCGATTTTCACACAACGCACAAGTGATGCGTAAAAAAAAACGCTCATGTACACAGGCCCATTGAAATGAATGGGTCAGGATTCAGTGCGGGTGCTATGCGTTCACATCACGCATTGCACCCGCGCGGAAAACTCACCCGTGTGAAAGGGGCCTTAGAGCCTAAAAACTTGTCCTCCTTTGACCATGGCCTTCTGTCTGCCTGCACCCCAGTCAGGGCAAAATGACCGCCCCCGCCCCCCCCCCCCAATAAAGTGACCCCACTACTAATAAAGTAACCCCACTCCTAAAGTGACCTCACAGCATTGTCCATGATGAGACAACCCCTTTAATGGTTAGAAGTTAGATGTACCGGTATTTTTTATTTCTCCTATTTTCACCCTCTAAAACCTAGTGCGTCTTATGTGCCGGTGCATATTACAGGGCGAAAAATATGGTACATAGTATAAAATACGGAATAACTCAGGAACAGAAGGGGATAGAAATGTTTTATTCAGGAGACCACAGGAGAACAATGCTCTTGGTTTATTAGGAAGGACTGTGCTGATAGATCCTCTTTAAAGGGAATCTAACATGGGGAGATCAATATGGTTTTTATTTTAAAAACAGTTACAAAAAATCCAATCCATTATAGGAGCTTTTTCCTGTAGTGTGAAACCACGACCACCTCTGCTGGATTGCGGGGTGGTCATAACTCCTGCATACGAGCAGTGTATAAGGTAATGGAAAAATAAATCAAGCCAGCAAAGGAGGCAATATGGATACTCACAATGCATTAGGAAGTGCCTTGTATTAAAGGGGTATTCCGGTAGGTACAAGTTATCTCCTATCCACAGGAAAGGGGATAACTATCAGATCGGTGGGGGTCCCACCCCTGGGACCTCCAGTGATCATGAGAATGGGGGCCCCCATACCCCTGCAGGCCCCTTGTTGCTCCCCTAAAAAGACTGGAGCGGCTGGTCAGACATGCGGTAGCACCCCTCCGATCTGATCTCTTGTGGACAGGGGATAACTTGTACTTACCGAAATACCCCTTTAACGTTGTCTGTGTGATAAAAGCCATTTGCTGAAGTGAGACAATCCCTTTAATGGGACACCCCTTTAACGACATATCTTCTGCAGGTCACTCTTTCCAATGAATCTACTACAGCTGTGCAAGATCTGCAGGACTTCGTACAGTGTGCCACTGCCTGTGCGTCGGGCAAGGATCAATCATGCTGCAAACCTTTGGGATCATTTGCATCACACAGGTCCAACCACACAACCTCACACAGCACAGGTCACCCTCTAATTGAATATAAAGCATTGATGTTATTGGTTTTTGTTTCTTTTTTTGTATTTTATAGTGCTCGGTGCTTCTCCTTTATACACATAAACCCCCAGTTCACCAGAATACTTGCTCTCGCTTCCTGGTCATAGACAAAGGCAGCCACTGGAACTCCTATCCCACCAGCTCCGTTGTCTTCCTGCCAAGAGAATACTATTGTAGTATTCATGAGCTGTATTTAATTCAAGAGCACTTAAAGTCTAACACAAAGCAGCAAAGAGTGGCATACTCCGTATTAAGCTCCTTCCGAGCACAACGAGATGGCCAAATATCATCGCTATAAAGACACAGCAACCTGCTCAGACACAAGCTGGCCCAATTAGCCAAAGCCAAAACAGCTCTCAGCCCTTGGAGAATTAAGGAATGCGTTCCTCATACTCCCAATAATGCAGCCTAACTGAGGCACTCGATATTGATCGCGCTGGGTTGAAAGGAAAACATTTGGTATTGTAAGCAATCTGCCCCAGTCAGCTGGTTACTTCTCGCTCAGTAAATTACCTGACTCTGTGACTCTAACCCGAGACACTAAATTTCCCAGTAAACAAACGCTCAACTTTTATCGCCCTCCTTTATCCAGCAACACAACACATTAACGGAATATATATATATATATATATATATATATATATATATATATATACTATGTTCACGGAAATTCTACGTTTAACTGATTCAGTTTTCATTAATTGCATTCATAAACCCCTTAGTGACCACCAATATGTCTTCTTACGACAGTCACTAAGGTACCTTAAGTTGGCCTGCTGCCTTTTTACTGGCGGCCCAGTCTAAGCGTTGCATGACGCTCCAATGTAGCGGACATCGGGAGCTTGGCTCTCACATGACAGTTTGGCTCCTGCTCTAACGTCCTGGCAGAAGTACCAGTCCGGGTTATTTAGTCCCTTACGTGCTTCGGTCAATAGTGACCACAGCATCTAAGTAGTTAAGAAGGAGGGAGCTCCTCTGTCTCACATGAGCACCCCACAAATGAGATTGTGGGGTGCCAATGTCTTCCCATGGCAGCCTAGGGCCTAACGAAGGCCGGTCTGCAGTGTATACTAGCAGGCTGCACCTCTCTGGTGCATCCTGCTGGTGACCGTCAGTATAGCACTGACGGTATAAATCTCTGCAATGCATAAGTGGTACAACAGAATTATAGAAGCAATCAAAAAATCACCTATTAAAGTCCCCTCGTGAGACTATTAAATAATTGAAATACTGTATTAGATAAAAAAAAATCCAAGTTAAAAAAAACACCTTTTTCCATTGAAAAAAAAGGTTTTTAATGAAGAAAAAAAAAATTGCAAAACTAAAATCCCCTTCACATATTATCACATATCCTGATAGACCCGCACTACACAAATATCATGTCATTTATCCCATACTGTTAACGCCATTAAAATATTAAAAACAACAGTTCCAGAATTGCTGCTTTTTGCTTATTCGCCACAATAAATGTCTCTTTAGTGGCCCTCCGCTCTGGCTAATAGAGGAGATTTTCATGAGAGAGACACCGTCTCTGAGGTCCATACGCCTCATGGCTGCCTAAAGTCCTCTTTTTTTAATAATCACCTTTCAGACTTACAGCTGAATCCCAGATCCCAGATACTGCTACAACAAGAAGTTGAATCCTTTGCAAACATGGTAGATCACGGTGTGTGTTCAAATCACCTTTCTCATTTCAAAGCCTATGACTGATATCCTAATATAGTATTATCAATACATGTTAACTGGCCTTGAGCTGTTGGGCTTCATGGTACGAAGGTCTCACACTGTTTTATGGTTCTGAATCAAGTTTCATGCTGATCATGAATGGCTACGGCTCCTTTCACACTAGCGGCAGACTTCTCCGGCAGGCGAGTTCAGGAAATGGTTTTCTACAGTATAAATCAATTTCTCAAGTTATTATGCAAAGTCTCGCGAGACTTCGCAAAGTAATAACTTCGGCTCATCGGAGCCAATACATTCTAATACTGTACAGAGCGCTCGCTCCGTACAGTATTGAAATTAAGTTTTATGCAAATCGACTTCGGATGTTTTATCCATAGTCGATTTGCTCATCCCTAATTATAATGCGGACTATGAGAATGAACCTTAAAGGGAGTCTGTCACCAGGGAATTCACTGAAAAACCAGGCGCAATGTCGTGTAGGGCTAGCTCCACTGAATGTAATGACGCCTTTCACTTAGCGATCTGTTGCTTTATTCTGGAGAAAAACTACTTTCCATCCATATGCAAATGAGCAGTTTAGTGCACTAAGGGCTGTGCACCCTTGCCCCTTCTGCTTCCTTTGCCTGTCCCTCCCCTCTCCTTCTTGATTGATATGACCAGGAGATATTGCTATTGCAGGAACCTGGCCCTCTCTTTTTTGCCACAAAGTAGTGGAAATCTAGGTTTAGAGAAAATTTTTGCGTATAGTCTCAAAAGGTGATGTGCCTAAATAAAAATGGCTTAGTAAGAAAGGGGGTGGAATCTAAGGGTGCAATTTTGCTCCAAAATTGTTCCACAATTATAGTGTAAAATTCTGTCTCAAAGTAAGCCAACCAATAGTTTTGTATTTATTTTACTCACTTTTATAGAACTGACATATTCTGCAGCGCTTTACAGACATTATTATCACTTGTTGTCCCCTATGGGGCTCACAATCTAAGTTCCCAGTATGTCTTTGGAGTGTGGGAGTAAATCGGAGAATCGGAGGAAACTCAAACACGGGGAGAACATACAAACTCCAAGCAGATGTTATTCTCGGTTGTCCTTGGCCGGATTTGAACGTAGGACCCCAGCGATAATTACTGAGCCATCGTGCTGCCCTAGTTGGACAAAAGGGTCTATCTCTCCACCCCATTTATCATCCAGTTTGAGCCCCCTGTGATAAATCGGGTGCAGGTCTAGAAAGCCTAATTTTACGCCGTCTGTTGGATTAGTAAATCTGCCCCACTGTGTCTGGTTTAACAGTGAAATTCCAGGTGACATACTCTCTTTATATATATACTTTATATCTACGATATCTAAAAAATGCAGCACACGATTTTTTTAAAGTATTTTTCCAACCCTGCTTCCAAATCTTTCATATCACCCACGATTCCAAGGATCCACTACTAACATTATACATATCTATTTAACGCCTTTCCCCCACACTTTGCTTCCCTTTCAGGAGTAATGCTGTAGACCACCTCGGTTTACAGGCTATTTTCAGATTCTGCTTCAGGCTAAACATTCTTCTGTGTACATACTCGGAAATTCAACAGCCTTTTTAACATCTAAGAACAAATTTCTGACAAGTCATTTTTGCTCCATACAGCAAGACAACTTCCCCTGCCTATGTTTTCCATTACAGACGTGTACCGCAGCCAGGCTTGGAGTCGTTTAGATGCCGCTACAGTATTCATAATGGCTGTCAGAATCTGCAATTTCCCCCTTTTTGTTTTATGAGGTCAGGCAATATTACATGTACTGATATATTCCATTTCCCCAGCTGAAAACCATCTCATTTGAGAAAGACAGGCTGGGAGAGTCATGATTTTGCAACCCAGCATGTGAGACACACTATACGGGGGCAGGTGCCTAACCCTGTATTCTCCTTTTGCTCTTGTCCACTGGCAACAGTAAATTAAACTGTCAAAATTGGAATTGTCCTGTCATCAACACAACCCAAGCCTTCCATAGACTGCAACATCAGATATACTTCTAATTCTGCATTTCTCCGCACCTGTAATTTCAACTTGCACTGGACCATGGTGAGGAGCTGTCCAAAGGACATTGGTATTGCACGTTCCTACAGAGGGTTGACATGGCATTTCAAAGGCAGGAATTAATGAACGATACCAGGAAATTGCCCTGTCTGAAAAAAAAAAAAAAGAGTGTGTTCACTTGAGGGTCTCGACCTTCTATTCAGCCATCACCCACTTTAAAAGGGCAAAAATGCTAACATGACTATGACATACCAGACAGTTCATGAACACAGCTAGGTTACACGGCACTTGATGGTTCGCGTGTTTTGTCCCCGGCTTCAGAAGTGAAAACATCAGGAATTAAATGACTACACTGAGCACCACAAGGACAAAAAAAATAGACTTCTTTTCCTGCCATGGAGAAAAAGTTGGAAACAAAAACAAAAAAAACAAAAAACTTTAATTTGAATTTTTACTTTGGGGTCCCCTGTTTTCGGTGTATAACACAAGTGTATACAAGCCCTGGAAGAATAATTATATCAAACCAAATAAAGGATATTTATTACAGATAATAATATGGAAGGTGATATTATATTTGGTTACACTGTTCGTTTACCTAGATCAGGTGTTAATTTCTCTCATCTGGGATCCCAATTATATTTGTGAATCAGCTTGGAGACCAATTTCTCCATCTTTAATTAATGATGTACTCTATCCTTTTAATGACTTTCCTGTTGTTTCAGCTCGGTATTATTATTGATTAAACTAAGTTGGTTGGAAATGTCAAACTTTTAGAAAGCAGAAAAATAAAAAATTTTGTAATATTTCATTGCACTTTAAGGGGTACTTCAGTATTTTATTATTGACTAGACATTATGCCCGTTACAATAACGGGCGCTAGAACATAAGTATGGCACTGTTATGTGGGCACTGTGGATGGCACTGTTATGGGGGCACTGTTATGGGTCTGTGGCTGACACTGTTATGGGGGATCTGTGGCTGACACTGTTATGGGGGTATCTGTGGCTGACACTGTTATGGGGGTGGTCTGTGGCTGACACTTATGGGGGTATCTGTGGCTGTCACTGTTATGGGGGGGGTCTGTGGCTGACACTGTTATGGGGGTATCTGTGGCTGACACTGTTATGGGGGTGGTCTGTGGCTGACACTGTTATGGGGATCTGTGGATGACACATAGCATCTTATACTATGTGTCATCCACAGATCCCCTAATAACAGTGTCGCTGTTTAGTGTGATTGTCATGGCAGCAGGGCCCGGTTCAGTCACTGTATTGCACTGGGCCCCGCTCAGAGAAGTAATACTATGAGAAGCTGTAATAATAATTACGATCTTCTCTTCTTAACTTACTACATGGTGAGGCTGGAGGCCAGGCGGGCGGTCACTGGCAGCATAACTCACTACGTCATGCGCCTGCGCCGCCTGCTTCATTCATGAAGTGGGCGGAGCAGTGGCGTCACTTAGTTAAAAATGTTAAAAAAATCTTATAGAAGTAACTACACTTTCCAAAACCTTTTGACATGTCAACGTTCATTGGGGGAATGCTGAAAACCCTGGCTAAACAAGGAGTTAGAAGCACTCCGCTCTGGTCACCGATGAATATGGAAATGAAGACAAGGCCATCATCAGCTCAGACAAATGCTTCTAACTCCGTGTTTTAACAATTGGCATGGAACTCACTCCCCCACTGATCAAGACCTTTGATATGTCACTGTGACATATCAAAAGTTTTGGGACAGTGCAGTTACTCATTAATGAATGTGGTCAGAGGAAGATTGGTCAGAGACCTTACAGGGAAATATCCCGGTGGGCTGATGCCCAAGGGGCCGCCTGAGCCCTCCTCACGGCCGGCCAGTGCAAGTTTTTGGAGATGTATTTTGTGCTCCTAGCAGAATTTTGTGATGGACTGTGGTATTTGGCTCTGTTGGGGTGGCATAATGTGCCACAATATGGTATTGCTGGCCCTGTCTTCCATTAATTTAGACCCAATTACAAAATGGGGCCACTGTTAGCATTTTTTCCAGGGCCACATTACGTTCCCAGTCCGCCCCTGAATGTGGTGCAAAGCATGTACGCCAGTGTTTTAGTACAAATTGCATCAGAATTCTGGCGCATTTTGATGAATAAATATCCGCCGTTGTCATGTAGGAGGAGATGCTTGGCTTCTAGAGAAGGTTATTTTCTGAAGCACTGCTGCGGTGGCATCTTGAGTATGCAGTTCAACTTTGGGCATGAGTCCATAAGAACGATATGACAGAACTGGAGAGAGTTCAAAGAAGGGCAACCAAATAAATACAAAGGTTGTCAAAACTAAAAGTATTCACAAGAAAAAGGAGAAGGTTGAGGGGGAAATTATATCTTTAAATAAATATTAACCTATAAAAGCAAAGAGATAAGTCATTATTTTGTGGGTCCAACAGGGTCACTGTTCACATTTACTGGAAGCGCAATTTCACCACACAGTTTGAAAGATACTGCTATACTGCCCCAAACTATACAGTTATGGAACATGATTCCATAGGATTTATGAAAAGCTGAATGTTTGGATAGATTTAAGAAAATGTTTGACGTTTTCCTTGAAAAAAAAAAAATAATATAGCATTACTGCTATTAATGTAGAATATCGATCCATGAATCCAGGGTCCTTTTGTTTCCATTCAAAGGATCTCAAGGGTGGTTTTTACCTTTTGCTGGATCAACTGGGGTTTGTAAAATATAAAAAGGTTTAACTTGATGAACTTAGGTCTTTTCTTAACCGAAGAACTATGGGGGAGATTTATCAAACTGGTGTAAAGTAGAACTGACTTAGTTGCCCATAGCAACCAATCAGATTCCACCTAGGGGCAACTAAGCTAGTAGTACTTTACACCAGTTTGATAAACCTCCCCCTGTGTAACTATCGCCTGCAGATGTTTGCTATTGCATTAAATTAAATGGGCTACGTATATGATGATTCCATCTAGAACAACTACTACTGATGGTGTGCTATCTGTGGATAATCTGGAACGTATTGCTTGGGCTCTGTTCAAAGTGTGACGCTGAACATATGCACTAGATCAGGGATGCTCAACCTGCGGCCCTCCAGCTGTTGTAAAATTACAACTTCCACAATGCCCTTCTGTAGGATGATAGCTGTAGGCTGTCAGGGAATGAAGGGAGTTGTAGTTTTGCAACAGCTGGAGGGCCGTAGGTTGAGCGTGCCTGCACTAGATGGTAAGAACAATGTGCCGATACAAGCGGATACATCTGCAACTGACTTCTATTATTGTCTGTAACACTTTTTAATAGGATCAAAAACACACACAAAAAGGTATACCCACACATATCAACCAAACAAATCCCAAAAATAAATATACTAATATAAAACAAATCTGGCTGTGTTCACCTTTAACTATCTGAGAAAGGACTCACAACATAAATTTGATACAACCCTGCAACATGCCAGTTAAACGGGTATTCGGGTTTTGTGAAATTGATGACCTATACTCAGGAGAAGGGTGGGGGTCTGACTCTCAGCACCCTTGGGGATCAGCTGTTTGAAGGGGCTGTGGAGCTAGTGTCAGAGCTGTGTTCTCTTCAGTGTTACATACACGCTGACTACATTGTAGTGATCGTGCAGTGTAATTACACCTTCCTCTCCCATTCACT
Organism: Bufotes viridis; assembly: GCA_033119425.1. Classification (NCBI taxonomy): domain Eukaryota; kingdom Metazoa; phylum Chordata; class Amphibia; order Anura; family Bufonidae; genus Bufotes; species Bufotes viridis. Next base: position 31,662,786 of record CM065594.1, on the reverse strand, counting down.
TGAATGGGACAAACAGCTGTGATTACACTGCACCGCCGCTACAATGTAGTCAGCGTGTATGTAAACACTGAAGAGAACACAGCTCTCACACTAGCTCCACAGCCCCTTCAAACAGCTGATCCCCAAGGGTGCTGAGAGTCAGACCCCCACCAATCTGAAATTGGTGACCTATTGTGAAGATACCTTATCAATTTCATTAAGGCTAAGTTCAGATCAGCATTCGGCCTTTCCGTTCTCCTGCCCCTTTAATGGAACAGGAGAACGGAAAGGACGGATTAGGCACATATTTGAGCCGAACGGGATGCCAAATGGAGCCTACGGACTCCCATAGACTATAATGGAGTCCGTTAGTTGTCTGCTCTGGAGATGATTTTGGAGCGAAGACAAAAGTCCTGCATGCACAACTTTTGTCTCCGCTCCAAAATCATCTTCGCAGCGGACACCTAACGGGCCCCGTTATAGTCTATGGGGTCCATAGGCTCCATTTGGCTCAGTTATGTGCCGAATCCGTCCTTTCCATTCTCCTGCTCCTAAAACGGAACTCAGCCTAAGGCTACTTTCACATCAGCAGTTTTCCGTTCAGGTTTTGAGATCCAGCAGAGGAGAGAGAGTTAAAAACCGGAGGAAAAAGCTATAGTTCGATTTAATCAAACGGCTGCATCCAGTCCGTTCGGATGCGGTTGCATTAAATCGAAAATAAACAAACTGAAAAGAACAGATTCGGCACCACTGACTTATATTGTTTTTAGTGCCAGGTCCAGCTTGTTCAGTTTCGCAAACCGGACACAAAACCGCAGTTTGGAGCAGTTTTGTGTCCAGTCACAGAACGCAACAAACCAGAACGGAATGCATTCTGGTACTCTCCGTTCCGGTTTGTTCAGTTTTGTCCCCATTGACAATGAATGGGGACAAAACTTATGCGTTTTCCTCTGGTTTTGAGATCCTCTGCCGCATCTCAAAACCTGAAAGGAAAACGCAGATGTGAAAGTAGCCTAAAATGGAATACCGCTTTAAACTGACAGGCTGCAATTCACAAAACAACCACTGGGTGGGTGCACATATACAATAAACATCTCCTGTCAGAGTATCGTAAAATCATATTATTTTTTCAAAGCTGGTCATCTGGTGTCTCTCCTCTATTCTGAGCCAAGAGTTAGGATAAGGAATATATGTCGAGCTAAGGCTACTTTCACACTGGCGTTAGAGGAATCTGGCAGGCAGTTCCGTGTGCAAAGGGATACCATTTGTTTCCGGATGCGGATCCGTTTGACAAATGCATTGAAATACCGGATTCGTCTCTCCGGTATCTGATATTTATCTTTTTCACATTTTTAAAGGTCTGTGCATGCTGTTTTTCCGGAACACCTGGTACCGGATCCGGCACTAATACATTTCAATGGAAAATAATGCTAGATCCGGCATTCCGGCAAGTGTTCCGAAATTTTGGCCGGAGAAAATACCACAGCATGCTGCAGTATTTTCTCCGGCCAAATACTGTAAAAGTGACTGAACTGAAGACATCCTGATGCATCCTGAACGGATTGCTCTCCATTCAGAATGCATTAGGACAAAACTGAAGCTTTTTTTCCTGTATTGAGCCCCTAGGACGAAACTCAATACCGGAAAACTTTAACGCTAGTGGGAAAGTACCCTAAGAGGAAAGGTAAGGAAGACCACCTCTGCAGAACTTTCCATTGCTTGTCCTTTTTACCGGTCTATAATATAAAACGTGTAACAGCTATTAACATCCCCCTACAAGAGCATATTGTTCTGGATGAGCCTCTATCCTAGAACAAAAGACAAAGGCCCACGTGATGCCAAACGCCACTCAGTTAATATAGTCCAAGTGTCTTTATTAATTCTCAATTTCACCTGAGATTGATGCCATTATTGCCACACAGAGTATCAAAGATCATGTGTAATTAGGTCGGTTTTTTTTTTTTTGTGAAGGAGCAAAACAAATAAAGGCGCCTTAATTATGTGGGTTACACAATATTGATCCAAGCATCAGATTTTTAATATGGCTTCATTTCTGATTTCCATACCCGGAGCATTTAAATATTCTTCCGGCAATAACGCTTTTCCAGGCATAAATGACTTTTTTCATTCAAGGTATGTAAATTATTGTCTAACGCTTGAGGCTTGAGATTGAGGCTTTCCATACTAGCGGCATGTTTATATAGACCTCTGGGGCTTCTCGACTTCGTGTGCCGTTCTCTAATATGGCAAGAAAAAGCCACCAATTACCAGAACAGACAAAAGTCAACTCAGACAGGGAATCTTCTCCCTCTCAAACCTTGTTCGCTCCTACTTTAGTACACGGTGTTAATGACATACAAATTTTGAGGTCATTAAGTAGGACTCGAAATTGAAAGCAAGACAGGCTCTCTGTCAGGATATGCCGATGTCAGCATTTCAAGTACACTCCTAATCCCACGATGCAAGTTTCGGCGTTATTGTCTCAATTTAACTTGCATTAGTAGCGAGCACCTTGATTATACTGTTGGGGTGGTAATCTTCGCCTGCATATGCCATCATTACTTATGTCAAGCCACTTCAGTGGTTATGAATACTATTTTATTTTACGAGAGAGAGGAAATTAGTGCCAGTCCCCTAGAGTTTTGGGTGCTTAACACTGAAGCGCAAGACAACCTTCTCAAATCCCACAACAAATCCTTGTTTAGTGCCACATGCAGATAAGGACTTTGCTGCAACATCCCAGCATAAATAACTCATATCCTCTGTATTTGTGAATGTCAAAGCGTCACCCTCCTTTAATGTTGCTTTTCTATTGGGGATGTGTCTGCGCGAACGCAGGAAAATTCTACACAATGGGATTTAACAAGGGCTGAGCTGTAGGTGGAGAAGGCATAGAAATAAAAGAAATGCAATAAAAACATACAATTAACTAAAAACCAGTGCTGCATTAAAAATATATTATATGTAATAAGTATATAGAATTTAATGTATCATTTATAGAAATAAATTAGAAATTTTACTTTTGGAAATTTATTTCAGCTTCAATAGTAACTTAAAAATTAAGCTAGTGGTTCCCTAAAAAAAAATATATATATATATATATTCTTTAATAAATGCAAAAATCTATCCTTGCATACCAACACTAAATAACAGGGTCATTTAAATGCAATTTCAATCGCTCACTAAAGAGGCATCTAAAAAAAAACTCTCTACGTTGCACCATAAAAAATAAATAAAAAAAAATCCTCCTAAGTATTTTGGGAAGAAAATGTACAGATGGAGACGGAGGCGCGTGGAAACAGTGCATGAATTAATAGGGTTATCCCAGTCATATCTGGGGAGGACACAACAAATAATGTTCAAATAATAAGCCTTTCGCTGCTGTATGGCTCTGCAGTGCAATGCATTAATCAGCAAAGGGATTGGAAACACAGAACAGACGCGGCACATAAAGGACGACAATATTTAACATATGGAACTTACAAAATCATTCTATGGTGCTATAAGTCATATTTAGAAGAAAAAAAAACAAAAAAAGAAAACAAATAAATAAATAAATAAAACAAATATAACACCGTGGTGCCTGGGGGAAGACGGGAAACATAATAAAACACATATATTAGCTGGAAAGCTTGCATACTTCTGACATGGAGCCTTTCCGTTTATAAAGTAGTGTTAGTTCAAACATGGGTGAAAACACGGTTATTATGGTGCATTGTGTTTATACAAGTTAATATACATTGCTTAATCACTTACTGTAATGTAAAAGTACAGAGTTTACTCTTAGGGACGATAAGCGGATAGGCTTTCCAGGAAAAAAAAAATCCTCAATATCTGTTACTGCGTTTAATTAAAGTGGAATTATCCCCTTATTGCAATATAGGATCATTACGTTTTGAGATTTGGTCCTGAATTTGGTGTAATTATTGTTTTAGTGTATTATTCCGAAACTGTCGCTTTATTCCCCCCCCCCCCCAAATAGTGTCATGAAATCGGAATGTTATCAGTGAATTATCTGTTATTGTCACAAATTAACATGTCTCCGACACTCCCAGAAACAAAATGCCATTTAATGTAGATACAGGCGGATTTCCTTTTGGTTATTTTAGGTTCTTAAAACTGTAAAATATATTTACAATTGGCAAAAATAAAAAAAGGCTAAATAACAAAACCTAATCTGTTGAGCAAAGTGTAACTGACAGTCTTGCCAGACCCTCCACAATCGCGTGACAAGTCATCATGAAATTTACTATATAAATGCAGTAAAATGGAAATAACAAAAACATGTAAAGTTAAAATTAGTTGTTAAAATAAAAATAAATCCATAATAAAATAACCTCTTCTGAGTTAATAATGGGGTGGGGTACCTCGTTAGCTGAAGCAATGTCACCCTATCTATGGATTTTAATGGACATCATGTTAGGGTGCATTCACACATGACAGATTTTGCAGAGGAGAATTCTCTGTGACTGAAAAGGAGTTGCATTCATTTGAATAGGGTTGTTTTGGTGGGAATCATGTGGATTTCTACAAAAATCCTTCAGCTGAATGGAACTGACTTTCCGTCACATAAAAACAATGGGTCTTTATTAAAGATATTTAGAACCCCTGTCTGACTGCAGCCTTGAGTTTCTCTGTGTCGTCAGGCAGCTCAACTGACGGCTCTTTACCTCTGACCCCCTAAACACTCATTATAGCAACATTTTTATCTTACTGATAAGAATGTGGCTTCAATAAGTGTTTATGACCTTTCAGGAATTTAGAGATAAGGGTTATTAGATGGCTGGCACAAAGTAAAAAGCTAGAAAAACAGTTAGCTCTTTGTGACAGAATGGCTCAATATTTTTACTAAAGACCAAATGAAAAAAATATTTTGCCCAAAATGAGTACAATGCAATCATAAAAAAATGCCCCCGAAGGTGTACATAGCTTTTAAATAAGTAGGTACTTAAAAAAAAAAAAAAAACATACTAAAGCTTTTTTCATTAGACCTCTGTATTGTGTCATTCCTGCTATCAGAGGTATTACTATCCCCCTTGCCAACAGGGTTTGTCCCTGCACAGTCTGATATAGTCAGCATTGATTGGACAGTATGAGACTGTAACCCCAACCTGGCCAACCTTAATTTGTTCATACATTTCTAAGTGGAATAACTGAGGGATAGTGCAATGCAGATTTCTAAGAAAAGATGATCCAGAATTGTTTTTTTCTTGGGGAATACAAATGTTCACTAAAAACAGACATGTCATGAGAGCTAATGAGTCCTGACTACTGACTGAACTTTTAATGTCAGATGGCCTCACAGAGTACAGCAGATGGGTTCTAAAAGTAGGACAACCTGTAATGATCAGCTTATTTTTGAAAGACCCTGAAAACAAAAATGCATTGTAAGGTAGGCAACCTCCTTAACACACGTACAGGTCCATGTATTATGTGTAACTGGAAGGTATAGGCCTTCTCTTGCTCCACTATAGTACACTGCATTGTTTGCAGCAAACTTCTAAGTAAAGGCCCCAAAACACATTAGTATATTGTCAGCTCAACCTGCAGACAACAGTTCAGCTGGCAGTATAATGCGTGTGTCTCCCCTGACAGACAATGTCGGGTGAGAAGAGGATCGGTCTGAGAGAAGGATCGGAAGTGGATATTTTTGCCCGATCCTTTTGTTCTCCTGGGATATAACCCGTCACCAGAAGTGTCTGGCGGCTGATTTTTCCCTGTTTGATCGCCCATACATGCTCGGCTGAGCCAGATGTGTATGCGTATGGGGTAGACGGGAGGAAGTCGGGAGAGCTAGGTGTTGGCCGACAGCTATTGAATCTGTATGCCCAACTTGAGAAGAACATCGTATGTAGCCAATAAGTAGGCATCTGCTCTGACTTCTTTTATCAGAACCTGGTCAATCTTAATCCACTAGCAAAGTTACCTACACTATCACAAAACAAGGGAATACAGAAAATTTAGGAGCAGTAAGGAGTATTTTAAAGGATAGCCTCCTCCTGTAAAGGGGACTTCTGAACAGCCCTAAAACAATTTGAGAATCAGCAATGGTCCAAGGACTCACCTGTCTATGACATAATAGACATATCACTTTGAGCTGGATTTTTACCTTTGACACGATATGTTTACACAACGGATTTTAAAAACCTGCCTACATAATTCAGAGCAGAATCCACAGTTTTTTATTTTGTTTTTAATTTTTTGTATTAACAAATGGATGTTTATTTCAGTGCAAAACTGCATTTTCAGCTTGTGTTTTTTGACTTGAATCATTGCCAAAATCCGTGCAAAAACCGCATGGATACATAAGAAGCTGTTTTTTAATGCTTCCAACATACCTAATCATTTCAATGGGAGATTCAGTACAGATTCCGCCCCAAGATAGGACATGCTGCTTCTCTTTTTCACATGGAGAAAAAACAAGTGCTGTTCCCCACTGAGATGAGTGGGAGGCTGTATTGAAGAGTTTTTTGGAGTTGGTTTTAAAGGATACCTGTCGCATTTTTTTATAAGTATTGGATTTTGGTGATTAATATCACCTTGGTGGCCATGTTTCGACTTTTCACTGTTTTACCTGTGCTTAAAATAGGGTTGTTAGGCATCCTCCGTCTCCCAGTTTTCTCCAAGAGAAGAGGGAGGACGCACAAGAAGGCTGTCCTCCTGCGTGCGTGCGCGCTCACATTACTGGCCGGAACTGACAGCGCAGCACAGCGAGTCACCACGAGTCCTGACGAGTCTCGCCGAGTCCCGTCCGGCGACTACCGCCGATTACAGCCGACTGCAGCCGAAGCCACATTTGTTTATAATAAAAGGTACTCGGCCAAAATAGTAAAAAGAAATAGAATAAAATACAAAATTAAACCGCAGCACCTCCAGAAAAAAATAAAAACTAAATCCCAAAATATAATTCAGCGCCATGTAAATCTCACTCTCTCTCTATATATAATATTATATATATATATATATATATATATATATATATATATAATATAAGGAGAAGGAGGGCATGTTTAAGTGGGGAGAGCAACGATTGGGTGAGGTGCAGAAGCTAGTGCATGAGAGGAGCTCAATGCACTGTGGGTAGTGAGGGCAGGCTGGATTAGCCTCAGGTCGAGGGCAGCAGCAGCCATCTTAACAGAATAGTGAAATTGCAGTTTTATGCAGACTGGTTGCTAAGGGCTGAATCTTATTAAATATGGGGTAAGTCTAATAGTTATTGATTCTGGAATATCATGTTATTAGTAACTACATATATGAAAATTGAAATTTGGGTCTAAATGTGACAGTTATCCTTTAGGCCTCATGCACACGACCGTTTTTTTATTCCGTGTCCGTTGCTCCGTTTTTCGTGATTTTCTGCGGACCCATTGGTTTTCAATGGGTCCGTGGAAACCTCGGCAAATGCACCGTTTGTCCTCCGTGTCCGTGGTCCGTGATTCCAGTCCGTCAAAAAAATATAACCTGTCCTATTCTTGTCCGTGAAAAACGGTTCACGGACCCATTCAAGTCAATGGGTCCGTGAAAAATGCGGATGGCCATCCGTGTGTCATCCGCGTTCCGTGTCCGTTTTTTTTGCGGATCCCTTGGCAGGCACTTGGGAAACATTGTCAGCCTGTCTTTTGGTAAAATCTTTTGGGTCATGTCTGCTAAAAAAAACGGAAGACACACGGAAACACAACGGAAGGCAAAAATGGACACGGATCACTGAACAACGGAACCCCTTTTTGCGGACAGCATAAAAAAACGGTCGTGTGCATGAGGCCTTAAGGAGGAAACACTCCAAAATCGGCACCAAAAAACTGAATTTGCGCTTTCGGTGAATGTACTGCCTTAAACTCCAGTCTGATTGTTTTTATCTAAATAGATCCAACATCTTGTGCTGTTTAATGTCCTAAAGGGAACCCTTCACCAGGGAATTCATTGGTAAACCAGGTGCAATGCCTTGTTGGGCTAGCTCAGATGAATGTTCAGTGATACCTTTCAATTTGAAGAAAAAGGACTTTTAATCCATATGTAAATGAGCAGTAAAGTGCACTCAGGGCGGGCCCAAGACACTGTAAACCTTTGTTTCATCTACTTCTTGTCAGACTTTCCCTCTCCTTGATTGACAGGGTCAGGTCCCTGCATAGTCATCTCCCCTGGCTATTTCATTCAAGAAGTGGGAGGGGCTAGCAGAGGGAGCAGGAGGAGCAGGGGTGCACAGAGTGTCTGGGACCTGCTCTCAGTGCACTTAACTGTACATTTGCATATGGATTAAAAATTACTTTTTTCACCACAGAGAAGCAACGGATCACTAAGTAAAAGGTGCCATTACATTCAGCTGAGCTACAAGGCATTGTGCTAATTTCACAGAGAATTTCCCAAAGACAGACTCCCAATAATATACATTTATAGTATCTGTCTATTCTGAAATTAAGTAATATGAAACCTTTTACCTGTGGCTACTAGCAGGAGTTTGCAATGTAAGGTGAATTGAATGAACTTAAAGGGTTTCTGTCACTAGATTTAACCCTATTAAACTGGCTGACATTAGGGATGTGCTAATGTCAGCAGACCCTAACTCTCCTAATCTTATGCTTCTAGATGCCCCCGTTACTGCACAATTTAAACTTTTATAATATGCTAATTAGCCTCTAGGAGCAGGGGGGGGGGGATTGCTCCTGCTCCTAGAGGCTCTGTTCGCCCACCTCAAGTCACGCCCTGCCATCCCTGATTGACAGAGCCAGCGTTCGTCTTCTCTAGCCGGCCCTGTATGCTGGATAAATCTCGCGCATGCGCAGTCCCAGCACAGAGGGCCGGAAGGAGGAGGCGAGCGCTGCCTGGCCCTGTCAATCGAGGACGGCAGGTCGTGACTTGAGGTGGGCGAATGGAGCCTCTAGGAGCAGGAGCAATGCCACCCCCCACTCCCCCTACTCCTAGAGGCGAATTAGCATATTATAAAATTTTGCAGTAACGGGGGCATCCAGAAGAATAAGATTAGGAGAGTTGGGGTCTGCTAATGTCAGCCAGTTTATTACAGTTAAATCTGGTGACAGAAACCCTTTAATAATAAAACAGTATGAAATGAGCTCCCTCTAGTGGTGTTATGAGGTAAACATGTTTTTTGGGGGGTACTAACTCACCTTGGGGAGAGAGCACCTTAATTGGCATGAGGAGACTTATAGGCCATACATGCTCCTCTGGAATTCTGGGAAGAAAGAGAAGCTAATGAGCTCTAAACAAGCTCTGCCTCTAATGCCACCAGATGTAAGGCAGCTATCCTATAAGTCAATGTTTGACCTTTTAAATAGGCCTTGAAACATGTCTTGGATAATAAATAAGCCAGCACCTTATCTGCAAACAGCTGTTTGGGGGTGATTGCCCTTCATCAGCATAGAGCAGAGAGTAATGGCTTAACTGAAAGGCCTAATTCAGGATTTGGGGAGTACTATCTCTCCTTGGGGGGAGAGAGCGCCTTAATCTGCGTGAGGAGACTTATAGGCACCCCTTTCTTCACAGAATTCCACAGGAGCATGTATGGCCTATAAGTCTCCTTACGCCGGTAGGACCCCCCAATCCTGACTTAGGCCTCTCACCCAGTTAAGCCAGTACTCTCTGCTCTACACTGATGAGGAGCAATCACCCCGAAACAACTGTCTACAGATGAGGTGCTGGCTTACTTATTGTCCCTGTCATGTCCCAAGGCCTATTTAAAGGATCGAACATTGACTTATAGGATAGCTACCTTATATCTGGTTGCATCAGAGATAGAGCTTGTTACGAGCTCATTTGCGCACCTTTCTTCCCATAAGGTGAACATTTACTGTTCTTCTGAATGACAACTTCAAGAAACGATATCCAAATAAGGTTGATTAGGTTAGTTTTACTTTAACTAGAGTCCCACCATACAATTACAGCACTTAAAATGGCCTTTGATTAAAAAAAAAAAAAAAACATTCGGAACATCTATGCCGAACATGTGTTAGCAATATGGATCCTAAGGATTCATTTCTTAATGCAAATATAGATCTAATTAGACTTTAATGGCATTTTAATAAGGGTCCAATGATCTGCCGAATTATAAGCCTTTCCAGTAATTTAATAACCCTAAGGATAATAGTCTAAGGTCAGCTTGACCCAATTACATAAACTATGTGAAAGTAATTAAAAAAAAATACATTCCTCATTTGTTTCCGTAGAGGGAGAAATGTTACACAGTGAGCATCACGGAAAAGCGGGCAAGAAAATGATTCAATGTGTGGCTTACAATTAATAAGAATAGATTGCCTTTATAATCTACCCTTATTGTTAACAGCCCAGAGTAAAAAATGGTCTAAACGCTGTAATGAACTGCATTGTCAAGTATGCATTAGCTCCCGCAATACATACAATGCAGGTGAAAATAACAGTATAAATAAATTATTAAAAAAAGGGAATAATCCAGAATAACTAAATATGTGGCACCTTTATGCTTACAGTAATTCCAATTTAAAAAATTACTGTATATTTAGTCCAAATAGATTTTTTTCTAATTTTGATAAGCAGTGAAGAGATTCAACCAGTGCCCTGACACAAGGTTAAAGGGGTTCTCCAGGCTTTTAATATTGATAAACTATCCTCAGGATAGGTCATCAATATCAGATCCTCGGAGGTCCGACACCAAGCACTCCCGACGATCAGCTGTATGAGGAGACAGCACGTGCAGTGCGCAAGTGCCGTCTTCCTTCTCTCTTCCTGTCCGCTGCTGTGGTCTATGGTCTTTGCCATAGAGAACAACAGTGAACAGAAAGGGAGAAGGGAGATGGCACATGCGCACTGCATGTGCCGTCTCCTCATACAGCTGATCGGCAGGGGTGCCCGGTGTCAGACCCCTGCAGATCTGATATTGATGACCTATCCGGACGATAGGTCATCAATAGTAAAAGTCCGGACATTCCCTTTAATTTAATTTTTCACCCCAGTGCTTTAGAACAAAGGGTCTCAAAATGTGAATGGTGCTCTTTTACTTCTGAGCCCTCTCATATGTTCAGACAAAAGAATTAGGGTTACATGTAGGGTGTTTCTAAAACAAGGCAACACAGCATAATTGCATATCTGACTTTTCACACTGGCACACAATGGGCACAAGATACTAGGCACTGAAATTAAGTGTTTGGGGTTTCCACAGTAGGCGTACCTCAGGGTCTCTTCAAATAATATATGGCTCCCAAAAACCATTCCATCAAAATCTACCTTCCAAAAACCAAATGGAGCTCCTTCCCTTCTGAGTCCTGCCATGTGCTCATACAGCAGTTTATGATCACATATGGGATGGTGCCAAATTCAGAAGAAAATGGGTAACAAATTGTGGGGTGCTTCTTCTCCTGTTACCCCTTATGAAAAATAAAAATTTTAAGCTAAAGCAAGTGTTTTTTTTAGCAAAAATTAAACTTTTCAACTGTTTCTAAAGTCTATTAAACGCCTGTTAGGTTGAAGTGCTTACTACGCCCCTTGAAAAATTGATGGTTTCGAAAATGGAGTCACTTTTTGGGGAGTTTCCACTGTAGGAGTACATCACAGTCTCTTTAAACGCAACATGGTTCCTGAAAACTATGCCAGCAAAATCTGCCCTTCATAAGCCATATAGCGGCCCTTCCCTTCAGAGCTCTGCAGTGTGCCCATACAGCAGTTTACTATCACATATGATATGTTTCTGTAAACTGAAGAATCAGTGTAATAAATATTGAGGTTCGTTTTGTTGTTCACCCTTGCTGTGTTACAGGAAAATAGATTAAAATGAAATTTTAAATTTCACCTTCATTTTGCTTTAAATTCTGTGGAACACCTAAAGCCACATGAGCATTTAGAAAGCCACATGAGCCATAAACACAATGGTCAGGAGAGGACCTCAGTGACTTCTATGAGAGAGTTTTCTAGGCATACTCTGAGCACTGTGCAGAGGTCATTATACAAGGAAAGAATAGATAAGCCTTGACAATCAACTATTGTGAATGGTGGATCCTGTCTTATCTGTCACTCTAATCCTGCCTGTAATGATATTACCTTTTTGTACAGATAAGCAAGTAACTGTAGTAAAATTAACTGTACAGACCAATAAGTGCAGCTTATTATTAGGCTTACTGGCTATTGCGAAACTGCAGGATTTTATGTTCAGTGTTTAAAAATACATACTGACATGGAAAATTAAAAATAATTTCATGAAAAGTTCTTTAAAAAAGTTAAACATAAAAACGTGATCTAAACAATAGGTCATTTTCTGATGACACATTTCCTTTAAAATCAGAGAAATTCAGATCGGCTTGAATGAGTAAAAGTATTCCAAAGTTATTACCCCATAAAGTGACATGTCAGATTTTCTAAATTAGGCTGGGTCCTTAAAGTGTAAAGTGGTTGGGCCCTGAAGGTGTCATGTGGCAGTGCATGATCTTTGTCTGAGTTGTCCAGCAACCTCTAAGTTCCTGTGCTAGGCATTACAGAGCATATATGTTTTTCTTGGAGTATTACACTTACATGCTAACAATGTGAACCATTATTAGAACTGGGTTCTCTTTAAGGGGGTTGTGCTACCGTTAAATATTATTTTAACACTAGCAGAAGGACCCGGCTTCGCATGGGTATATTTCATCTATTTCATTTAATGTTTGTGTGTGTCGTTAAAAAATATCGACAGTATCCCCCATAACTGACCTCTACAGCACCCCTGTCCTTTTAACATTGAACTCCACAGTCCCCACCACTTAACACTGACCCCCCCCACAGTGCCCCGCCACTTTAAAATGGGACCTCCACAGCAGCCCATCCCCTTAACTTTGACCTTCACAGCAGCCCGCCCCTTTAACAGTGAGTTTCACAGCACCCCACTCCCTTGACAGTGACCTCCTCAGGGGCTCGCCCACTTAACAGTGACCTCCACAGTACCCTGTTACCTTAACAGTGACCTCACAGTACCTGCTGCCTTAACAGTGACCTCCAAAGCAGTTGCCCTTTTAATAGTAACCCCTGCCCCCTTAACAGTGACCTCCACAGGGGCCTGCACCCTTAACAGTAACATTCACAGTGAACACCTCTTTAACTGTGACCTCCACAGTGCTGCACCTTTAACAGTGACTTCACAGTACCCTGCCCCTTTAATGCCAGGGCTACACGACGACATATGTCGCTCATCATTTTGTCTCAACAATTTTTATAATGATAGTCTATGGTGTTGCACTGCGACATGTGACATGCTGCGACTGCAACACGACAGTTGCAAAAAATCCTTTCAAGATGGATTTTTCTGCGACTGTCGCGTCGCACTCGCAGCATGTCACATGTCGCAGTGCAACACCATAGACTATCATTATAAAAACTGTCGAGCGTCGTGTAGCCCTAACCTAAAGCTGACCTACAGCAGTGAAGAAAAATGGCTGAGTTGTTATGGAAACCTGGAGTAAAACTGTGTGTATGTGGAGACTAAGGGACTGCGAGCTTCTATTGGCTGATAAGGGACATGTGACCGTGTGTATGGCAGTTGGGATATGAAGAGAAAGACTTGCAGGCTAGTATTGGCTAATGCAGGTTCTTTTTTGGGAATATCTTAGGAACGGTACGTCCTAGAGAGCTGTGACCCCCACAATAATTCTTTCCAGGTAACCAGGGATGTGTATACCAAGTTTCGTTGATGGTTGCATTTTTGAGTGAACGTGGAAACATACATACACACACACAAATATACGTCCTTCTTTATATATAGAAAGATAGAAAGAAGAAGAGATATAATTCAAAATGAAAAATAAGTAAAGTATGTAATTAGTTGTGAGTCTCCTTATTTCATTATAACGGCGTGCTTAATCTGTAAAGCAATGTGCACGTCTACCTACTGAGGTGGTTGCACATGCTCTGTCCCATCCTTCATCTGCCATAAGCAAGATCTGCTGTAAGAGGCTGTGAGAGTTACAGCAGAAAGTATACGCCACCTGATTCTCATAGGGAGAGCTGCAGAAGAAAGGACATGTCCCCTGAACTGTCATTAGGAGAGGGCTGCAGCAGAAAGGCCATACCCCATGAGAATGGTCATGCTTCCTGTGCCGCCAGCCTGAAAATAATCTAGCAGAGCAATTGCAGCAATGAATGGGGAGATTTCTGGATCCAAGTAAATGACCCCCTTAGGCTGGGTTCAGACTTGCGCGTATTTGATACGCGCGTAAAACGTGCGTTTCAGTCGCGCGTATTACAGCGCGCTTTTGCAAATAGGAAACGCGCGTCTTACGCGCGTTCATGTGATTGACTACTGTGGCGTCAATCACAATACGTGCGACAAAACGCCCCAAAGAAGCTCAAGAACTTTTTTGAGCGAAGGGCGTTTTTCAGCGCGTTCAAACGTGCTGTAAAACGCTCAAGTGAGAACCAGGGCCATAGGGAAGCATTGGTTTTCATGTGTTGAGCGTTTTACAGCGCGTTTGAACGCGCTGTAAAACGCGCAAGTCTGGACCCAGCCTTAGTGTTTGACCTACATCCAACCCCTCATCCTTCTCTAAAGGTTCCCAAGTCTAATGACAAAAGGTCATCCAAAGACTAGGCAAAGTAAATGGAAAATTCACAGACACCACAAATACAATCTAAACTGCTCTCGCTCTTCAGGCATCATGTCTCCACATTACAGGCTCCAAGCTCCTTTAACACCCAGCCATTTGTATGATCATAACAAATATTTTTAGCATATGTTCCATTATGGGAACAGCGTGTGTTGTTAGCATGCAAATGATGTTGTCTTTCACAGCAAAAGGCGACGGCATGTAAACATTAAAGATTCCAATATGTCGTTACGTCTGCAGAACAGCGAGAAGTGGAATTCTGCCTCCAGCTTCACGTTCTGCCATTTTTCTCCATTATATAGGTACACACAGACCCTGATAGACAGATGGCATTATGCACATATGCTTTATTTTATCTACAGGATTCGGAGTCTCACTGCTTCAGAGCACAGTTGTAATGTGATGACGCTTGCTAGTTACAGCATCCTGGGTATTCATAATCTTCTATTAAAGGGACACGTCAAAGCTGGGCTTAAAAAGAATTCTGCTGTACATAGGACATGTATCGTATAAGTTAAAGGGATCTCCGAGAGTAAATAAATACATTGAACTGAAGCCCTTAAGGAGGATCATTTTTTATTCTATCTCTCGCCATATTGGCAGTCATAATTTTTTTTAAATTAATTTTCACAGACAATATGAGGCCTTGTCTTGTTTTTTTGTGGAAGGGAAATTGTACTTTGTGTCCATATTTGTAAGTTGTTATCAAATCTTGAAAGAAACATTCTGAGCATTTATTTTTAATTTTTTTAGGGATCACCAAAATTAATTTTGCAAATAAGTAGTATAAATTCCAACGGTAAATGGAATGCCATATATGTATATATTATATCTGATGTGGTGTAATCTGAATAAACTTTATTGTAAAGTCACAAGGAA